>CM021100.1:4069416-4428350 GCA_007115665.2 Sequoiadendron giganteum | reverse complement strand
TCAATCTCTCTCACTCTCCCTCTCTATCCCTCTCAATTATCTCTCTCCCACACCCCCTCTCTCTCTCTCTCCCTCCCTCTATCCCTCCCACCCTACCTAGCTAAGTCCCTCTCACTCCAACCCCTTCTCTCCCACTCCCTCTCTCTTAAACTCTCACTTCCACCCCCTCTCCATCTTTCCAAACTCTCTCTCTCTCTAAATTCTCCCTCCCTCTAAAGACATATGTAAATACATACATACAAGCATAATACATATGTACATATAATCCTACATCCATAGAAGAATACACACATAAATGTGTAGATACAATCTTACATACATACATGCATACATACAATATATATGCATTGATACATATAAGCATACGTACATACATACAAGCATGCATACATGCATACATACATGACATACAAGCATACATGTACATACAAACATACAAATATATCAACATACATTCAATATATTGGTATTTAACATAAAGGAGGACATAACGCGAGCGCGTTATAATGCGCTCACGTTATGTCTTAGTTGACATGTTTCCCGCATAAGCAAAATCCATGTCAAAACTGAGATATAACACAAGCGCGTTATAGCGCACTTGCATTATATCTTGCTTTGGGAATTCCCGAGCCTTAGGCTTGGTATTTTCCTTGGAATACCAACCCAAAGGCTTGGAGGGCATTCCCAACGACCAGAGACATGTTTTTAAAAAATCTACCATATTTCACATAATCAAGTTCGTGCTCACCGTCAAGATTGCACGTGGCTCAATATCAAAAAAATTGAACGTATGGGCAATGTTGGGTTCTCTTTTAGCTATCCAACGATGTAATTTTTTTAACTTCCTAAAAATTTTAAGCCTTTCATTCATAATTTATTTTATTTGTATGTCTTCTTTTTGCCAAAAAGTAGTGTTTGGTATTTTTTTCATTATAAATTAACCGTTCATCGAATTTTCAAATAAATTACATTTTTAGAAACTAGACTCCATTGTACAAGTTAAAAAAAAAAAAAAAAATTCAATTAGTTTCCAAAATTTGTAGGGGTAGCACGGCCAAATTTCTATTTTTTAGGAAGTGTCCACTTCGAAAATTAGTAAAAAATCAAATATTCATTAAAAAATTATCAAAAAATTTGTACATCAACTACATATTGTTAGCTAACTTCTGACTATTACAATTTTAAAAATACTAAAAAAAATTTCACTGTACGAGGGTCGTACAAGAGTTGTTATGTTATGTTTTTTCTGACAAAAACAACACCAATTTGTGTACATCCCTCTTTTGAACCCCTTAATCTCAACCATTTTAAAAATAAATTAGTAGTTTAGAAAGTAGACTCGGAGCACTTCGATCCTTGTTTTTGTTCCATCTCAAAATTTTGAGTGTAACTATCCTCAATTTCACGTCCAAGGTCAGTATTTCCTGATTTCAAAAAAAAACTATCCACTTAAGTCCCCTTTTTGGGAACCATCTTGGTGCAAGAGATTTATCCATGACCTTTAGGGCCTAATTTTTCATCCTCTACACATTTGAACTAGTCTTGAACCTTGTTGTGAGAATGACCTAAAAAGTAATATTTTTCTTACCGACCTCTCGAGGGCGCAACCCAATGTCTTATCATTCTTCTGTTGACCGTTGGGGCACAGTGGGTCATCATTTTAAAAAAATCCATCCCGATCTGAGCATCGAGTTCTTTGAAACAATACAACAAGTACATTGTGTTAAAGAGGGGGAAAATGTAGACATGTAAAAATGCCGAACACGTATCACACATCCTAAAATTACATTTTTCCATCATTGGCATCATTTTCATTACCATTATTTCATTTAACATCCTTTCACATCATTTGCATTATTAATCCCCTTTTCACACCATTTCCATCATTTAACCCTATTTCTCTTTGCTAATTCAATAATCTTGAATTGTTTAATTAATTCACTATTTCATTACTAATTTTCTCCTTCATCATCTTAATTAAATAATTTTGATTATTTAATTACGTTCATGTCTAATATTTATTCTAATCCCATATAATTAAATATTTAATTATCCCACTTTTACTCTTTATCTTTCAATGGAATATTATTTTTTAAAGAATTACATGTTCCTATGTTCCATGATTAAATAATTTAATCATCTTAATTTCCCTTAAAATATCTTGACTTAACCTGTCTCAACCATTTCTAGCCCTTGATCTTGAAATGTAATTTCCACCCTTGATTTAAAATATCCTAACCATTTTCCTAAAATGGTGGAGATATTTTGAGTTCTAACTAATCACATTAATTTATTCACTCTCATATGTGGGTGTTGAGGATCAATCTCAACCCTTCTTTGTGGGGCAGTGAATCTCAATCTTTACCCTTGATCTCATTTCCTAAATCTATAAAATCACCTTCAATTCTTCACATTCATCACCTAGAATTTTCATAGCCAAGTCATGTCAAATTGATTCTTGAGAAATTGAGAGAATTTATCATAGCATCTAGGTCATCTTTACATCATATCAAATCAAAAAATTTCTAGCAATCATGAAAGGCTTCAGATGTTTGAGAAATCCAACACTATACAACACCAAGCTCTCCAACTATGGGATGGTGAGATTGTTCTTGTTTGTATTTCAATTACGTTTGATTATGTTAACATTAATTTTTGATTTCATGGCTTGATTTACAATTGGATCTCATTGGTAGGTGGGTTTGATCTCATATTTTTGAGTTCTTTGATTGAATTCTTGATTTTTTATCCCCTTCCACTTTTATCCCTTACAAAAATAATGTATTATATGTACCCACATATTTTGTGAGAGTAATCCTTATAAAGAGAAAGGTAGTATGAAATAGAGGACGTGGCCTATAAAAAGGTAGAGACCATGCTTGTAATTTGCAAGTAGTTCTATTTTGATACCATGCATGAAGGGGTGGAAAATCCTCTATCATTATTGTTGTGATTTAATTCTTCACACCTTATCTATGCAATTGAAAGTTTGTTCAATAGAATAGTAGCATTGGTTTTAGAGTTCTTTCTATTTGATTGTAGAGTTTATGAAGCTACCAATAGAAAATTAAATAAAAAATATTTTTAGTAATACAATTTATAGCAAAGCTCTTTTACAATCTTTCATAACCCATTATACAAAAAATGGTAAGATGAAAAAACATTTTAATTAATAAATAATATCTATCATTATGCTTTATTCGGATAGTTAAATGATGTTGTGAATGTTTGGGGGTTTAAATTTATTTTTGAGTATTTTGCATGAGATGGCATATATGCATTCAAAGCTCTCTTAAATGGACTCCAACATCCCTATTATGAATCTACAACTATTTATTTTTTATAAATTTGGGAATTATTCCACACCTTGAATAGTCACAATTGAGCATCACTTATAAAAAATATTATAGAATAAAATATTCAATCAAATGCCACCTTATCATATGTTTGGTTTTTATTTTCCCTACACAATTCCTAGATAGACAACATTTTTTGGTGATTGGGTGTCAATTTACTTTTGATCTAAGACAACTTCAAGAATTAAAAAATGGTTAAATATTTTATTCATTGACTTATGCTATAATTTGAAGGTGACAAGACAAAGACTCTTTTATATCCTTGTCTTTACTTGTATGAGAAAAAAATTGTATCCTACAAGGTTTTGTGAGTTAATTCTAGACTTTAAATCCTAACATCTTAAGTCTATTGGTTAATTATATCAAGATTCATTATTAAAGATTGAGATAATTTACAATTTATTTGTAAATATTGAGAATAAGACAAACTATTTAAATAAAAAAATATTAGAAATTTATTTTGAAATTTGATAATAAAATAATACTAAATGTCAGCGTATGATTTACCTCAAGTTTCCTATAGTTGATGACATAGTCTCAAAAAAGTTATGGCTAAGATCTATTTTATGACAATCCTTTTAATCTCCACCATCAATCTATGAATTTCATCTCGTACTCCTCACTAACGAAATTCCTATAAGTGATAAAAATACTCTTTTAAATGAATAATTAATTTCTATTTTAGTACATAAATACAAGAATACTTTATTATTTATTAAAATAAATATTATTCATTTACTTAACATTCAAGGATGATAGATGAAATGTGACTTATAAAAAGAGGCATGTAGATGCTAAGGAAACAAAGCAATGACATGTGAAAATTTAGATGTCTAAGGACAATAAATACCAAATGATATGTATAGGACTCCAAAGAGACTTGATAAATATCCATGAAGATGGAACTTGGAAAGAAAGAAAAAAATAAGCACAAAGGTAAAAAATAAGGTGAGTAAATTTTGGCATGAGTAGTCTAAACATTTGAACTACTACTTCTTGTAGAACTCAACCAACAAGGCTTGGTTACAAAGTTTACTTCTATTAACTTTTTGAATGTTATTTGACAAGGATACATCATTTTTTAAAATTCCAAATATAATTTTGGCAAAGAAAATGATATATGGCTACATATATTCTAGAGTTGATTAATAGTGATTTTTTGGGGTCTATTTCTATACTCTTTATTTAGTAGGGATAGATATATATCGACTTTCATGAATTTTCAAGTACATATATTCATGTCTCTTCTTTAGTAGTGTAAATTTGAAGTCTTTGAGCATTTTTAGGTCTTCAAATCACTTTTGAAGAAATAATTAGGGAAATCCATAAATATTCTATTCATAGATAATGCTCATGAGTCCATTAACCATTCTTTTAAGAATTTTTATACTTTAGAGTGGATTTATTATATCACGTATTTCCATACAACCCTCAATACAATTTAGTGTTGTATACTATAAGAAAATGTTCTTGAATAAAATGGCTAATAGTATAATACAATCTTGATCTCTTGAATCATAGTATTAAGTAGATGCCATTAACCATATGAGTTATATCTAGGATCAAATTCCCATAAATACCTATAGGGACTCACTCCTTTCAATTCTTGAAGAAATAAAACCCACAATTAAACATTTCAAGAATATAGACCCACACCTTTCTAGAGTAGTCATCTATAAATATCATAAAATATTATGATCCTCTAAAATAGACTATAGGGGATGATCCCCAAACATCTGAATGAATAGAATCTAGAATACCCTTACTTGTATGACTCCTTACTTTAAAATTTCGTCTAGATTGCTTCTCATAAATACAATTCTTATAGAAATTAAAATTTAAATATTTTAGATTTATATGTAACTTATGATTTAATAGCACCTTCAACCATTTCTCGCTCATGTATGACCTAGTCGTTAATGCCATAAATGAGTGGATTCATTTTCTTCCTTTGATACCATCGCTACTTCATTTATTACAATACTCCCTTCTAGCTTGTAAAGGTTTTTAATATTTCTAGCCTTCATGACCAATACAATTCCCTTGAACACTTTCAGTGATCCATTCAATGTCGTGTCATGTACAATAAGAAGTTTGGACTTGTGCAATGGGTACTTAAGGATTTCCACTCATTTTGTGTGGTTCACATTGCTTTCATCATTAAAATTTTGCAAGGCCTTTTGCAATTGCTAACACTTTTTTTTTGACAAGTCACTTGAATATAAGGGTGTAGGTTGGTCAATAGTTACGTAATGAGTAATGAGTAAGAGGTCACGATGTTCCACCAACCATTTTTTTCATCTAATACATTTACCTATCTTTCACACCTAAGCTTACATACAAGGAACATAAGAAACTTGATATTATTAGATATTTTTAAAAAAGATTTGTGTTAATTTTGATTATAGAACTATTCCTTTGAAGAAATCTACCACTCACAAGAATCATTATAGATCTTTCATATGACCTAGTTATTAATGAGTATTGATTTTACACACCATGGTGAGATATCAAGAGATGAGTATAAAATGTTTCTTTGTTAATAATGGATATAATTTTGAATATTTATAGTGAGGATTTTAAAATTTGAATTTAGATATATCAAAATTACAATGATAAGATATTAATATTAGTTTTTTTGACTATATGGATAAAAATTCTATGGTAGTTATTAATCTTCCTATCACTTTTGATTCACTTTGTTTTAGAGATATTATTTTATGTGATGCCTATAAAATTGTCCTATAATATCTTGTAATAGGGTTCATGGTTACATGGTATGCAACTTTTATCTTTTAGATTGCATCAATGTCATAGATTTTTCTATAATGAAAAAAATCAAATATTAGTAGATCCTTAACTATTTAATATTTTTCAGATGATTTACAACTCTATATATTTTATTAAATAGAATAAACAAATCAAAAGTGAACGTACAAAAGAATAATTCCCAAATAATGATGGTGCTTTATCTAATGACCATTTACATATATTGTGTTGGGACTCACATTTACCTTTTCCTTTTTCAACATGGCCCCCCTCTTTAGTATATTCCTATGGAATATGATTCTCCCTAACAAAAAAATAAGTGGTCGAAGGTTCCATAGAAATCAAAACCGATGGTATTTCCCATGGAATCCATGTTAACAATGTAATAAATTAATCTAGTGCTCTTAATTTAGGATATTCATATATTTTATTCATGTTAACAGTTAATTATATTAATAATTTAAATTATTAAATTAATTTTACCCAAATAAAAGTAAGAGAATAGTGCATAGCACATACAATTTATGTGAGGAAAATATTACAATAAAAAACCCCAACAGAGAAGAATAGTTTAGTTATATTAATAAAAATTATAATAAAGAAGCCAATCTTCCCAACCTCTCCTCTTCTCTTCCCACACATAGCCTCAATACCTCTAGAAAAATTTAATGAGTTTTAAATCTACATATATACGACAATTATCTAATTTGTAGCATATGGATCCTTAAATATAAGATGAAATTATTTGATACATTTTTGGGTTTTTATATATTTTTAATTAAGATATGTGATAGATTGATTACTAAAATAATAATATTACTAACTTATTAATTGATAATCAAACGAAATGGTTAAAATATACCATAGGGTAAATAATCTTTAATTAATAAAGTAGCATAATAATTGAACTATAATTGAACTATAATTGAATAATCAGTTCTCTGTATAATCATATATGGCATTAATGTAAATATAAGGCTAAAAATATATCAAATAGACTTTTACTAGTGTTATTTAGACCACTTATCAATATTTGTGTTGATTCCCAATAAAAATTATGCTTTAAAATGAACTACAAATATAAATTTTGTCCATATTATAAAGTCGTATATATGGTATACATGCATCTAACATTTGTTAGGAGATAAATAATGTACGATACACCCTTTAGTGTTAATATAATATATCTTATGGGTAAACGAGATTTTATTTATGTTTAATTCCCTTCTTTGTCATCATTGTGAGAATGTGAATATCATAAAGTAGTGGTACTAGATGTACCATGTGCCTCACTCTAGAGGCCTCCAACAATTACCTAATTTGTGTATAACAATGATCACAAACTCTCCAGGCACAAATTATCTGACCATTTGCATATCTCTATTTTAGTCTTGAATCTCATGGACACATAGAGTTAACCCTTAGAGAAGACACACTGAAAAATATAATATAAAATGGTTGAAATTAGGTTTTTAAAATTCACATTTTTTGTGTGTTTAATCTCATAGGTTACTTTATTACTATGGATTAAACCTATAGCATAGATCATCCATGCACATAAATCCCACATGTAATGGTTCAATTCTACATAATGTGATTACAACTCATGGGTTACAATATTTAATAAATAAAAATAAACCTATGATTTCTTTAAAATTGAATATATTCAAAAAATCTGTAAAAAATAAAAAATTTGGGTCAAAATTGAACTTATCACCTCTTAATACTCACCAATTTCAATATGGTTCAGTCACTTGCCGATCATGTAGGGATATGTCTTTATTGATGCATCATGATGATAAAAATTTCAAAATGTTTAAAGGTCTAGAGAAGTCTTATCTCACAAGATTATTTGTAAAAATGAAATCAATTTTCCAATATTTTCCTCATTGCTTGTACATAGAGGCCCTCTTTTATCTATGTCATATTACTACCCCTACATTCCTTATTTTTTAGAGATCAAATTCCTATTGATGTTGACACGTGTATTTATTTGTGATGGGTTTCATGAACACATATTTTAAATTATGTGTGTAGTGATCCATTTATTGTCATGATTATCTTATACTGAAAACATTTATGGCATGATCATTTCTCCATTATATCTATTGTGATTACAATGATTCATTATGAATACTTACTAATGCTTGGATGTTCATCTTTATTCCAAGTATTGTGTCTTACCTACAACATTTTTACTAGAATTCATTGTAACTTTGGGGGTAATATTGGGGGAAAAATTAGATTTATATGCACTTTCATGATCATATCTTACTATTTACAACTACAAACTTTTATTTCAATTTGATTAAACACTCGATATGCTTACATGACTCTTATCTAACCTTTGGGTCCACCTTCCATTCATGATTTACCTATAATATTGGTAACACTATGTCTTGATTCTCATTAGTAAATTATAATCTTGCATTCATGAATTATATGGAAATACATTTCTTACTTCATACATGATTCATGCATTGCATTATTATTATTCAATTGTCATGCATTTGCAACATGATTGATTTCTTAAATGTTCATTTTATCGATATCTATTATCTAATTGTCACATGATTCTTATGACAATTTATTACATGCTTCTACATGTTTTTCAATGCTTATGTCCTCCCATGGTCATATCTAATTTGATTACTTTACCTCTAATATAATAAATTTCATTTATCCTTTCCTTCAATTAATTATTTTGTATACATGAAACCAATGAAAGGGTTCATATATCATTTTTTACTAAGTTATATAGTTGAGATTTCAAATATTGAAGGGTGATCCCACAATAGTGGTTTATAGTTTCTAGGAGATCTTGATTTTTGTTGAAATCGCATATTTTTAGAAAATATAATGATTTAAGTCTTAAAATGTTATTTTTAAAGGATTCCAATTGAAGAGGGTTTGATCAAACCACCTTAGATCAAACCCCCTTGGATAGAACCCTGCTAGTTTTAAACCATACCTATAATGGAGTCTCCTTTACACCTATCAAAATGCTAATTAAAAACCACTTTTGATTTACCTTTTGGGGGATCAAATGAATTCATTAATTATTATTTTTTGTAACTATGTAGTCCTTATTATAAGATTCCCAAAAAGTATAATTTTAAATAAATTTAATTTGATTTTTTATATATTTATTTTATTTCTTATGAATGTAGGTTTTTCACCAAAAATCAAGCTCTCTATTCTTCACATGTGGAAAAATCGCAGATTATAAAAAAAAATCTGAAAAATATCTATACACTAGATATTGATGTCTTTGACCCAAAAATAAAATAAAATTGAATTTCGATACATACAAAAAAAGTTATGTTTTAACTAGTAAATCATGTCTAAATTATAACTGGTTTGACTTTGAAACTTAATTAAGAAAAAAAAATTCAATGAAATGCTATGAAACCAATTCCATGCACTAGATATTGTAGTTATAAATCTAATTTGAAAAAATTATAATTTTATCCTTCATAGAAAAAAGGTTATGTGTTAGCCAGTAATGTCACTCTTTGAAAATGTTGTTTATTGTTAAAAACTAGTTTTTGAAGGAGATGGAGAAAGAAGTGTAATCTGATTCCAAATTTTTTGAAAAAAAAAAAAATTAGAATCTACAGAAAAAATATCACAATTCACTAGTTTGCATCATCTTCAAATTCTTCACCGTTTAGCCACTATAGGTGCCCGAAAGTGAATATTTAGTTAAAAAATTCAATTCAATGTCTAGTTTGGCTAAAAATTATAAACCAGAATTGTGGGATCACCTTTAATTTTGTTAGACATATAGACTCACCACCATACCTACATGAAATTATTATTGCATAACACACTCACATCTTACAAAAGCCTATTGCTACATCACATGGAGACTTATGATTGCATTATGTAGAGCCTCTATTGCATGACTTGCCCCTATCACAATGGGCTTGTGATTACATCACACAACCTTTATTACAAGACATGCCTACTTGCATGAAGATTTATTAGCTTATTTCAAGAATAATTATCTCTACATCATAGAAAAAGGGACTACTAGATTATGTGGAGATCCTTTACATATTCATATTGCTTGTGTCATGTCATATTGCAACACCACATGGAGTATTATCGTATCACTTTTTATACATTTAGAATTTTCTAAACCTTCTCTTTTCCAATCCTTTTCATTTTCACAATTAGTTAAAATACTTGCAATTATTTGCTAAGTTCAATAATGATGTAGAAGCTATTCATTCTATATCCTTTTTTCTATTTTGCAAGTTTGATGAAGAGCTTATACAAAATGTATACAATAATGATACATTACATTATATGATCATATATCATTTTTTATATTTATAATTTATATTGAATAAGAATGTCCTTAAACTAAAACTCATGCTCATGAAAGATTTGTACACACATCAAAATCAGAGAAAATTTTAAAGGAGAAATTTGTGTAACAATGCCATTTTACATTATTTTTTTGCTCACCTTTGTGAGATTTCCTAAATATAGTAACATATTAAAAAATGAAACCGCTGTTCTAGTTTTTTAATGCCCTAGAGTCACTATCCATCTCAAGTTGTTCCCATTTAAACTAATTTGATATATTTTCCAAATTTACCCCTCATTTATTACACTCTATTCATACTTATCTTTCAATACATTTGCTCACCATATCAAAATTATCATTTCATTATCTAGGTTCCTTTTTGCACCACTTTAGATTACTCCTGTGACATATCAAAATGAACCTCAAATTTAAGATTTAAAATTCAACTTCCAAGATTATTGCCCTTTCTTATTAGTCAATATGAGTTGACCTGAAAAATATTTGTATGCAAAGTTGCTATATTTACATACATAAAGACATTCAATGTGAAATTAATTCAACTAGATTAATAATGAGAAGTTATTTGAACACACCTTAATTTCTAAACGGATAAAGAATGAAAACCACATCATTTATATATAGATCATTTGCATGCTTGTGTATGTTTTCTTCAATATTCCTCATTACTATTAATTTGGATCAATAAAGTAGTCCTTCTAAGAAAACATGTTCCCAAATCAGTTTGCCAATCTCTTAAAGGTATTTGTAAACACTAACTTGACCACATACAATTATGAAAGGAATAAAGATGAATAACTTAATAAAGTAACATCTTGCTAGATCACTTTCTTATGACACAATTTAATATCACACATTATGTTGAATCCACATATATTAAGATTCAACTTAAGAAATGTAAGACTGAATTGTACATAATTTGGGACTGCACAAGTTTGACACATTCATGTCAAACAATAAATTCCTACAATGAATAGATTTCACATGATATTAATAATCTTATTTAAATAACAATTCCTATTTAAATAACAATTCTAGAGCTAAATATCTTATCCTTTCATTTAATTATAACATTTAATATGAACTAAATTAAGTTATAATGAATAGATTTCACATGATATTAATAATCTTATTTAAATAACAATTCCTATTTAAATAACAATTCTAGAGCTAAATATCTTATCCTTTCATTTAATTATAACATTTAATATGAACTAAATTAAATTATAATGAATAGATTTCACATGATATTAATAATCTTATTTAAATAACAATTCTAGAGCTAAATACCTTATCCTTTCATTTAATTATAACATTTAATATGAACTAAATTAAGTTATTACATATATTTAATTTGACTTAAATAATTTAAAAAAAAAGTATTATACTTTTATATATACAAAGATTGATGCAGGTCACGGCACAGAATCTATAAATTTGCTTCTTACGGATAAGCCCACGCTATTCTTTACAGGATTTTCAAAGATGATATAAATACTGCGATTCTTATCATCTGGTTAAATGCAAAGAAATATCATAACAGTTGAAAAGATAATAAGGCACAGCGTTAGTTAGATATGCATCTATTGGTAATTTGCAGGAGTATGTGAGCAAGTCGATCAGGCTTGGAGAAGAATGGAGAGTGATCCGATCCTTCTATCTCGTATACCATTTGCGGGGGATTGTCTGTAATCATTTTCTTTGGAATTCCTCAGAATTCAATTTATCTTGTTTGGCTACAACGTAAGCTTGGGGAACGCGTCCATAGTTTTCGTTCGTGTAGGAAACAGCTCCCTCCCAGAAAGGAAATCTTTTGAGCAGAGAATCAGTCAAACAAATGTCCTGCATGAATTACATCATACCAACAAGTCAATCAAGCAATTAAGTCTATTATACAATTAAGTCCAGGAGTTGTTGGTTTCAATAGTTTACCAAAGAGGGTGTGTTTTGTAATAAAAATTCTTGTGAAAACTGTTTGCCAAACTTTGCGGATGTGGGTTTATTTTCTTCTCCATTCGCAAAGGAATATGTGGAGTCTCCCAAGTTTCCAAGTCCAGACGAAATCTATAGATGCACTGAATATAATTAGAAATCTAAAATTTGAGATTGAAATTAAAATAAATTTATGTAATATATATATATAAATTCTGTTGTCTTAAATATAAAAAGTATACAAGAAGAATACAAGAACTATTTACCGAAGTGGTCTTTTTAAGAAGATATCAAATCTATAGAATGATTAGTCTTTTCTCTATTTTTTTTCTCTATTTTGTGGATATTGATAAGGTGCTGCTAAATGTTATAAAATTGTATTCTAAATTTGAAGTTTGGGAGTAGAGAATCAAATGCAAGTTCTTCGCAAGGTTTTTCTTTATTGTCATAAGACTGGACACATCTTCTATTTGTGTCAAGATATGAAGAAGAAGCACCATATTCAAACAAGAAGTATATTCTATCTTCTAATCATGAGAAAGAGATTCATAATGATGAAGGAATTTTATTGTTTAAGGAGTGCTTTGTTGTGAGTAATGAAAAAAAGGAATTGGAAATTATAGTTGTGGGTCCCATAGGAATGCATAAGGGTCTTTAATGAAAAGAGGAAATCAAATGTAGAGCCTATGAATTGTCGACATTCTGGTTGAGCCTAGATCTTATTAAAATAAAAGATGGTTCCTCATATTAGTCCATCTTTGCCTAGAGTTTTTTTTGAGAGGTTTGTATTGAATCCTCCATGATTGTTGTTATGGATGTCCCTTGGTCAAGAGTTTACTATTTGTTTTTAGGCGTCTTTGTAGATTTAAATCTTGTTGCTTTGCAGGTTCTTGTCATGTCTACAAATAATCAATAAAAATAACCCAATTTTTTTAAAATGCATTACTAAACATAATATACAAGACACACACTAAAAACGTGCAATATTATCTCATACACAAGCATCTTACTATTGTGTAGCATAAGTATGTAAGCTATGCCACTACATAAGTCAAGATACTAGGTTGCTCTCATTTAGAAGACACAAATTGACCACCATAATGATAATTACTTAGCTAAAGGGACAATCTGCATGTTCTTCTAACAAATTAGAAGTTGAGAGTGTCATTTCAAAAAAGGATCACAAGCTAGGAATTAATAGTTAAGGTCTTAGGACCATCTTAAGCAATTTGAAAAGAAAATGATACTAAATTAAATGTCAATTCAAGAACAAATCTTGTATTAAATCAAATCCATCTTTTTACCACATTCATAATACTTAAATATCGATTGACCAATTATTCACTAACCAATACTACTAATATTGTTAACATTTATAATAATATAAGAATATTTATTTATCAACACCCTTTCGCGACTTTATTAAATAAGCCTCAAAAATCATTTAATGAAACTATTCCAAATTACTAATATTGTCATTAATATGACTACACCTCTACTATGTAGTTAAATTTACTCTTACAAGTAAATTATTTCATCATCATGTTAGTGTTGACTCTAAAGTAACATTAGAGAGGTCAATTCACTCATTAATCAGATGGTGAAAGTATTATTTAAATCTAGAGACCATATCCACAATTTTAATTATAAAAATTTAATATAATTCTATTCAAAAGTGTTTAATGCTGCCCCTTAAATTACATTACTATTAATTTCGTAAACTAAAATTAGAACTTTTAAAAGAATGGGTTAAATCTTGTCCACGTGATGAATTCTTTTCTCTCCCTTAGATCTAGGGCAGCTCCCAAAATTGCCCTAAATCCTTGAAGATTTGTTTAAAAAATATTTACTTATCCATTATGTTAATTTTAGCTTGCACATTGAGGATGGTTTATAGAAGCATGAAGCAAAGATCTGCCTTTCTCTATTTGATGGATTAAAAACTAGCAAGCCTTCATTTTATTTTAGTATATACATGTTATTTATACTCAAGCATATCCATTTAAATATTCATTCACAAACATACATATTTTCATCTGTATATGTTGCCGGTTTATATATAGAAATGTTCACATAAATATATTATTGTTGTTATGAATCAATCTTCTCTGAGTGCTGCTATGGTTGTCCTTTTGTTGGAAATTTACTGCTTGTTTTACATTTTTTTGGATTTAAAGCTTATTTCTTTATAGATTTTAATCTCATGTTGTCTTTGATCTTTCTTTTTTAGAATCTTTTCTAAACCCTCTTCAAGTTAACTTTGATAAAAAAACATCTATGTAATAAAAAAAAAAATTCACCAAAACATTGCAAGATTGAAAACAGAATATCAGAAGTAAACCTCATTCAAACTATCAAAGGCACTCGTTCCGCTGGGTGCCATCATTGCAGTAACAAAAACAGCAATAGCAATTTTATGTGGGAAGCGCTCCATGGTGTAAGTCAGATTGAACCCACCAGCGCTATGGCCAACCAATATCACCTATACAAATATTGTCCTGTCAGATCTAGACTATTGTAATCCTACTTACTGTATAGCTCAGCTGTATTAAAAATGCACACCTTATGATGGGAAGGAAGAGCAGTAAAGAAGTCTGTGAGAGGCTGATTGTACTCCTGTAATGTGGAAATGTGATCTGCATCAGTGGGGTCAATGCCTTGGCTGGCCATGTCAAGGGAAGAGACAGTATGACCCTCTTTAATAAGGAGGTCTGCAACTTTGTACCAACACCAGCCGCCAAAGCAGGCTCCATGGACCAACACAAAGTGGAAGCTTATTGAATCACACGCCATTACTTTTACTATTCTCAGAACAGATCTGCACCTGGCTGATATTTGTAGGCCTTTTAATGTTTCATACTGAATTTTGGATAAATTTATAGATTCATATATCAGTAAAAATAAATAGAGATACAATTGTAAGGGTAAACATATTTTATATGGATGACTAACTTAAACTGATATTTCGCAGCAGCCAGCTCGAATAATATCGCTTCAGTGCGGTATCGTGTAGAATTGTAAGTTTGAACATGTCCAATCTTCCCTGTTTTGTGTGGTGCACATTGCTTTTATCTTTAAAAGTCTGCGAAGCCAATTGCAATGGCGAACACTGTTTTGTTTTGACCGGCCACTTGCATACCAAGGTTATTAGAATTAGGAAGATCTAGGAGATGAAATGATAAGCACAATGAACACAATATACATATTGTATTTAGTTGACCCAAGAGATAATGAGTACAATACCTTGCTTATATAGGCAAGGATGAGACAATCCACCTATGAGGTGAATTGACAAGTGTCCCATAAGGTGGCACAAAGGAGTAGGCAAGTGTCTTATAGGTGGAACACTTAGAGTGTGCAAACCAACAACCTTCATGACTAAGCCATCAACCTTGTGTGCCAAGTGTTGAGTGATCTACCTCCATGACCAAGTCATCAATCCTTGTGTGCCAAGTGTTGAGTGACCTCTGAGGTGAGATGGAAATGCTTCCAACCTCAAAAAGGTAGCTCATAAGGTTTACCAAATAACTTGGTAACCTCTAAAGGTCTCAATGGTTGCACATTCAATTAGACAAGAAGCTGTCTAACCTCATATTGACCTAAGTGAGCTTAAGTATAGTGTAAATAGTAATTTCACACTAACACCCCCCCTTAAGTGATACATAGGGAGTAAGCTAAACACTAAAGATATGAGTCCCGACAACAAGGCTTGATAAGGTACTCATTTACAATAGTCTTTTACAAATGATGGAGAAAGATAGAAAACCCAATGGGAAAAACTATTCTCCAAAAAAAGACCATTTCATTTTTTCCTCTTTTTGTGATTTTGTTGCTCCTTGTATTTCTTTATCCTCAACTGCATTTGGCTTCTCTTGATCTGGCTCCATGCTTAGTTGTGATTTTCAAATTTTGTAGAAAATTGAAAGAAATTTGGAGTGGATTTCTAATCACAACTCTTTGATACCCCCCTTTTTAAATATTTTTGATTTCCCCCTTTGTTTGACACTTTCTTTTAGTGATACCATGTGAGAGCACATGAAAAATATGCATAAACCAAGATCACCGAATTGAGAAATCAAGTACAAGAAATGCAATGTATTGAAAACATAAACAAGCTAATGAGATTTATAATCATAGAAGTATCTATAGGTGAAGCTTGAGACCAAGTCTTCAACCATACTCCATGAGAATAGGAAGGTGATAAAGAGAACCCTTGAGACTAGCTCAATTGTTCAACCTCCCTTATAAGTAGTAGCAATGTGTCAAAAATAGGACACATTGACTAGTGATTCAAATAAGGAGACTTAGTCTTTCCACATGTGAGGAAAGCTACTAACACATCAACTAGTGACTCACCTAAGGAGACTTAGTCTTTCCACATGTGAGGAAAGCTACTAACTATGATTATGTTAGGATAAATCATGTTGATTTATACACCAACAAACGTCTACGTTGGTCAATAGTTACGTAATGAGTAATGAGTAAGAGGTCACAATGTTCCACCAACTATTTTTAACCTAATACATTTAACCTATCTTTCACACCTAAGGTTAAATACAATGCACATAAGAAACATGATATTTTTCAGCAATTTAGAAGAAATAAGTTTGACTTTTCTCTAACATTTAGTGCGGGGATAATTGTATAAAGATCTACTATTTAGAATGTTTTTGAAAAGATTCAACTGAATTTTGATACTACTCTATAATTATTTATTCTTTTGAAAAAATCTTCCACTCACAAGAATCATTATGGTATTTTATTTTACTATATAGATTTTTCATAAGATCTAGTTATTGATGAGAATGGACTTTACACATGATGGTGAGATATCAAGAATTGAGTATAAAACGTTCCTTGGTTAATAATGGATATAATTTGAATATTTGTACTGAGGATTGTTTGTAAAATTTGGATTTAGATCTATCAAATTTACAATAATAAGATATTATTATTAATTTTTTTACTATATATAGATATAAATTCTTTGATGGTTATTATTCTTCCTATCACATTTGATATACTTGTTTTAGAGATATTTTTTTCATGTGATGCTTATAAAATTGTTTGGGTACCCACAGTTGCATGGAACCTACACATGTCGGCCCCTTTGGGTGCGTACAAGCTGACGACCTTTATGCCATCTTTCGGTTACTAATTGCTGACTATTTTAGGTCGATCGATGGCCTTAGAAACTGTCCAACAAAATGTTCAATAGCACAAGCATTTATCTCGATTGTTGATAAACTCATTTTGGTGACCTCTTCCATCATTTTTTGGCACTATGTTTTTTTCCAGCAACCTCTACATCATTTCAGCAAAGAACATCTTTTTTGGAATATGCCTACTGCAACAAACATATTCTGTGGAATCTTCAAATGTTCTAACATGGTATCAGAGCATGGATTAAAAAAAATCCTCAATTTTTTTAGGGTTTTCTTCAACTAGGGTTGCATGGCCATCAAATTTAGAATCGTCATATTCTTTCTAGGTTTTGGACTTGGACATTGTTTTGGTGCATTATAGAGCAAAATAAAGCTCACCATTACATTCAAGAGCCTGGACAAATGAATTTTGATTATAAATTTTTCCATATTCAGTGTCACCTAAGCTTCTGAGGCAATAGTCCCCAAGCATCGTATTGTACAACTATATAGATATGCATTGTGTTCAAAACTTTAAGTGCCTAGTGATTAGCATCAAGCATAGGGCTCATGGCCTATAGACCACTACATGGCTACATCTTAGTCACTAGCCACTAGTGGCTACAGTGTCGCCAACACAAGTAGTGCCTCTCATCTCTCATTCAACTGGTGGTAGGGGCCATATTTTTTTAACACGATGTGCACCAAAGGCATATGGTTGACTAGTGTCTAGCCCATGGAGTCCAAAAAAACTGGTTTTTTTTGCAACTTAAAGTAAATTTGGGAAAATTGTCATAACTTTTTGCCTAGGTATCAAAATTGGGCAAGCAAGATATCATCAAAAAGCTATTTTAGAGAGCTATCTAATGATGCAATTTGTTTTCTTAGTTTTTTCATCTAGTGCATTTTATTTCCTCTTTAAGTTAGATGTGCTATTTTCACTCTCGAGCTCACAAATTTTAGGGTATGTGCAAGATCATGATGGACCAAAAAGTGGCAACATGATGGGTATGTGGCTGGTGAATTTTTTTTTACCCAAAATTGATGAAATGAAAAGGTTTTTTAGAGGATATTCTTAGCTTTCAACCAATATAAATTATGTTTTACTTTGAATAATTTAATAAATTATTATTATTCATTTTCTATTGAATTACGACTAAAGTCATGATTGATAGGCTGATTGAAAAAAATCTATAGCTTTCAAATGGTATCACATTTTTTGAATCCAAAACATGCATCACATTCTATGTTTTGCATACTATAAGATTAAAAAGGAAAAAAATGAATTTCATGAATTTTTGACCAAGATAAGGTGGTCAGACATACGAGTCTTTATATTTTTTAAAATTTGTAATAAATTTTTTATAATTAATTATTTACTTGGAAAAAAACTACAAAAAAATATGCATCACATCGGGACATGAGTCCTCTACTGATATCTAAAATCTTATAATTTTTTTTTATCATTTTAATGTGGTTAGGGTGGTCAAACAGACACCTACTTCTTATTTTTCCTTGAAATTTAAGTACTATTGTATTGAAATTTCAAATTTTCACGAAATATATTTTATTTTTTTGTAAATAAACCTAGTAGTTTAGAAACTACATTCAAATTTTTACAAATTCCATTCTTATATATTTTTAAAATAATATAAATAGCTTATTCAAATTTTTATGTCAAGTTGCCTAGCTCCGATTTTTCTAAATTTTTTGCCACTTAAGGGCTTGTTTTTTCCATAATGATCCTACACATGCCCTTTAACCAATCTCTATATTTTTCACAATTCTTATGGAAATTAAAAATGTCTTTTAGAGCTCTTCACATCTATCCATGTAATTTTTCACGTTTTTTCTCTAGGTACATTTTTTTTCTTCATGTTTTCATATTTTGGTGAATAACTTGGGCATTTAAGCTCTTAAAATCTTTCTTTTTGTATGGGATGAATTGGTTTAATTTGTTCTACATGTATTTCTAGTATTTTGTCATATTTGGGCATTGCAAACATATTTGGTAAGCACTTTCTTTTTTGTAGATGAATTGAGATAAAGTGTCATTTTGGTGTATCTTTTTTGGGGATTTCGCACATCCTATTATGCCTTTTTGTACTCATACTATGTTATAAAGTGGCTTGGAGGGTTGTGTAGTGCCTTTGATTTTCCATCAAACCCTAGTGATTTTTGCCTCATGCAGGTGTTCCTTGGTTTACACACCCTTTCTCAATTTAGGTACATTCATGTGCATGTTTAAATGTTCTTTATTCTCCTTCATTCAATTATTGATGCCACACAATTCTAGTGGACCTGTCTTGCCTCTCCCTTGTCAGCATTATGGGGTGGTTTCTACTATTGGTACTAATGTTTCCATGATTTTATTTTTGAGTGATCTATGTATCTAATTTTTTGTTCCTATATACTAGGCGGATGTAACGGTTGATTACCCATGCATTCCAATGAGATGGAACATTTACCATATGGACACTCTTGCATTCATATTTTTGAAGGTGAAATTTCATTTTCATTTGATTAGTGTTCTTCAGACTATTGGTACCTTTATTTTTGACTTGAATCTTGCATGGATTGAGTAGTGTTGTTGGGGTCTATCATTTGGATTCATGTTCCATTTGTATCTTCGATTGTTAGATGTTTGCCTTTATTTTCCATCTGATCATTGTTCAAGTAGCATTGTTGGGGGCACTCATGTAGATTCTTGTCTTCTTCATCTTTATCATCATCTATTTTTAGAGGAGGTTCTTCATTTCATCACAATAATAGTCAAAATTCATTAGTTGTTTATAGCTTCTTCATGATTCAATGATGTTCTTCATGTTCCTATTCTTTTTGGGACATTATTTTGGAGGCTTCTTAGTTCTTCATTCAATTTTCCCTCTTTTAAAGATGATTTTTTCCCATGACTTTTTCTCTTTTTCTCCAATTATGAGAGATTGGATTATTTATTCATGGGAACCTCATCAGACCTTATTTTTTGGGACCCATTCAATTATTCTTTGTTCTTTATGCATTGTCTTTTAGAGATTTTTAGCTACTCCCTAAGTTACACTTAAGAGAAGGTGTTAGAGTAATGATTCATTAGCTAATAATTAATAAATATTTTTAAAAAGCTATGGAACCCCAAGGTCACATGGGCAACTAGTGCCTAGTCCCTGGGGACTCATTTTTTTTTGCAATTTATTCCAAGACTGAGAAAATCACCATAAATTTTCACTCAAGTATTAAATTAGGAAAATAAGATATTTCCAAAAAGTTGGTTCTTATATAGGAGCGAATTTGCACCCCTCTCACAAATTCCCATTTTACACCCCCTACTTTAGAAAAATCAAACCCGACTAAGAAATTTCACATCACCCAGCTGCCTTTCATCCACTTGGAGCTTGTCTTTTGTGTTGGTGGGGGAGTTTATATTGGGGAAGTGAGTGTGACACATGAAATTGTATGTGACATGTTGCTATCCCTGACAAATTTCTACCTCTAGAGTCTGTAGGGATGTTACACTCTTCATTGGGGACAAAATGTAATGCCTCTATGTCGACCAACCAGCCCGAAAATGAATTTTTCCCTCTAATTATTTTTCAAATGTATATCTTTCATGTTCATTCTATTATCTACAAACTAGCTGGATTTCTTTAGCATCTTTGGAGCATTTCAATCCATCTTCTACACATCTTGTTGCACTTTTGTCACCATTGGATTTGGAACTTGGTGGCTCGAGGGACTGCTTCTTCATTGTTGTAGCAGCGTAGACCTCACCAAGCTTGCAACCTCCTTTAAATGCTTGAGAGAACCTTGATTGAGAAGGTGATATTGTTTCATTTCTCCATTTTCATAAAATTTTCATTTGATTTACGTAGCATAGTATTATCACGACTATTTGGTATCCTTTCTATTTCTCTCTTTACACATTTTCTATCTCGTTGCTTTCCTGGCTATCTGTGGAGGTGGAAACACTAAAGTGGGGGTTTGATTGAGGCAAACCCCTATAAAACCTCAACATTTGTACTCTCTTGGTTGTGTGTAGGTGTGCATGTGTGTGGAGCTTGCTGATGAACTGGACCCTCAGTGAGTTGGTCTTCATCACCTTCATTTTCATCATCTCCTTTATCACATTTATAGTCATTTCTCATACTTTGTTATTATGTTTAGCACGTTAAAACTCATTGACTAGATCGTTAGTAGGTTTTTTTGAACTCTGTATTATACTTTGCACTTTCTGGATGTACGGATGCCAGTACCCCAGAGAGATGTCAGCACGTCGCATTGTCGTCCCTGAAGCACGTTGTTTTCCTCAGGCAGAGAGTTATCTGGGGTATGATTCAGGTTCTAGAAACCAGCTCATTTAGTCCCATCCAAACATTCAGACTAGTAGAGTGATAGAAGCACTTGAGAGTGCCCTTCATTCTCTATCCTTAACCTAAAACACCCGGTTAGCTTGAGGTAAGTTAGGGAAACCCTCCACTTTCGGCTCTCCATGACTTGGAGCCTTTGTGTGGTTGGCCCCCTACCTTAAAATTTTATGTTCTTTCTAGTGGTGTGGGTTTCATCACCATTTTTTTTGTTGTTTGTACATTCTATAACCTATCAAATTTAGAAGCACTATTTTTACTCTTGAGATCACAAATTTTGACCAATTTTTAAATGTTTCTTGATTCTAATGACATTGGAAAGATCCTTTAGAGCTCTTCATAACTATCCATGCACTTTTTTCAGATCTTTATCCAAATATATTTTATTTTATTTTTTTGTGTTTTCACATTATGCTGAATTACTTAGATGTTTTATCTCTTAGAAATTTTTTTTTTGCATGAGACAACTTGTTTTAGGTTTCTCTACATGTATTTCTAGCTTTTCTTTCATATTTGTGCATTTTGAACATATTTTACATGCAATTTCTACTTTGTGGATGCATCGAGATAAAGTGCCACTTTGGTGTATTCTTTTTGGGGATTTTCATACATCTTGTTGTTCCCCTTTGTAATCACACTATGATATAAAGCTCCATGGGGGGTTGTGTAGTGTCTTTATTTTTCTATCACATATTTTTCAAGTGAGAGTTCCTTCAATCATAGCATTGAATCTTAGTGATTGTTTCCTCGTGCATTTGTGCTTTGTTTGCACACCATTTTTTTAGTTACAGGTAATTTCATGTGCATGTTTAGATCTTTTTGGCTCTCCTTCATAAACTTCTTGATGACACATAGTTTCACTAGACTTGTCTTGACTCTCTCTTTTCTGTATTATGGGGGGGTTCTACTAATGCTGCTAATTCTTCTTGGGTTAGCCATGCATTTTGATGAGATGCAGAATTTACCATATGGACACTCTTGCATTCTTATTTCTAGAGTTGACTTTCCATTTTCATTTGGTACATGTATATTTGAATTGCATCTTACTTGGTTGAGTAGTGTCATTGGGGTCATTCATGCAGATTCATGTGCCATTTATATCTTTGATTGCTAGATCTTTTCCTTTATTTTCTATCTGATTTGAGTAGTGTCATTAGGGACACTCATGAAAATTATTGTCTTGTTGATCTTGATCATTATTTATTTCAAAGGAGGTTCTTTGTTACAACACTATATAGTAGTCAACACTTGACAGTTGTCTACAAATTCTTTGTGCTTTAGATATGTTCTTCATATTCCTATTCTTTTTGGGACATTGTTTTCGAGGCTTCTTAGTCCTTCATTTTCCTTTCTCTCTTTTGGAGAGGATGTTTTCCAATGAGGTTTTCTCCTTTTCCCCAGTTGTGAGAGATTAGATTATTTGTACATGGACACTTCATCAAGTCTTGTCTATGTAATGTCCCCATATTAGAGACATAAAATGCTTAGATTAAAATTTTGATTTCTAAGATTGTTTGATAAAGAGAAATGAAAGATTTATGGAATAAGATAAATGAAATGCATTATTAGTAACTAGTTATAATTAACATAATTTGATATGACTTATTACTCTTGATCGGAATAGATCTTCACTTTGGTTCCTCTTTCCTAACCTCTTTTGGATGGTAGATTTACTGTGCAAAGGGCGCATGCACCATCTCGAGTTGGACACCCTAAAGGATTGGTTACCTGTCTTGGGCTCCATCCAACATTGGATGGATTTACTTGCCTTTCCCTTCCACACACTCCCTATCCTCATCGAGCATTAGCGAAGGGGAATTTTGGCCCGAAGTCTATTCTCGCAGTAGCAAGTCATAATAGTATTCACTTTCCTATTGAATTCACAAACATCACAGATTAGAACATTCACTAATATTGATTCTAATAAGATGTGTTAGATACTATACTGTAACCCACTATTGGAGGAATTGGAATTCGATTATATAGACCTCAATGTTATATCAGTTGGTTGAGGGTACTTGCCTTTAATCGTCGTACTAACTGAACTTCTTTCAGACTTATTTCTCTGAGCTCGATCTTTGATGCGATGATGTATCTTCCTAAGATTTATTTGTTCTTGTTTCTTTGCACACTCAAAATATATCGTTAGTGTAACTTAACAAATAAGAATCTATCATTCATAATTATACTAAGCATCATAATAATTTATAAGGATCAATAATTGTTGCAAGCATCATTATTGGATAACTGTAAATAACATATTATATATATCTATATTACATATATAATTGGTGTGTTTCCACCCTCTATAAGGTATTCACGAATCTCAACCTATACACATATAGATATATATATTGATATATACCTATCAATTATCATAATATGTTTATCAACATATGAATTATATATACAGTGAACATATTATATTTAATATATTTATATTTATCTTATATACATATATTAAACATATATATCTCACACACTACACTTACTAACTTCTTAATCCATTCATTTATTATCATTTATTCATTATTTGATTATTCTTAACATACTTTGTAATTATCAATTCTATAACAAAAATTATTTACCTTCTATCTTAATCCCTCTGTAGATACTCCTTTTCTTATTTCCCTTTGATTTATTTAATACTACTCTCTTTATATCCCCACTGTGGGGAAAGTCCTGACCATTCAGAGCCAATCAAAGCCTTCAACAGTCACTTTTAAAGGTAATCCTTGAGGTCAAGGGTGATCGCTGACTTGATACTTTCACATACCCAGAATCTTGATCGTTGCCTTTATTGGTTGTGACTGTTGTATAACTACCTTCTATAAATGATTCGGTGTTTCTTGTTTTAGAATATATTCCTATATTCTCTCCTTTTTTCCCTCATCCCTCCATAAAATTCTTTCTTTTTATATATTCATTATTCAAGTGAAAAGATACATCTCTTAGAAAAGAGATATCCCTCTAAAGAGTCATCACCTTTTATGAAGAAGTGATGACTGCTTTTTGAAACCAATTCATAATCCCTTTTTATTTAAACTAAATGGTTATTGCCCTCTCCCCAACATAATCACTACTATTAAGAGTGATTAGCATAAGAATTGGATCTTTTAGGATTCCCTTATTTGTTGTTGGTATATGTTAATTAAATATTTTCTATTTGATATATATAATAATTAATATTATTTGATATATTTTTTTTCTTGTAAATATTATCTTTATTATTATGATATTTATAATTAATAATATTAATTACTATGATATTCATATTATAATGTTATTTAATATTCATTTGACTTAGTTATATGTATTTTAATATTTGTAATGATTTTGATATTTATTATTTATATTTTGGTAATTACAATTTTATATTTGATATTTATAATTTTAATATTACTTTGATAATTATAATTAAATAATTAATGTTTTAATATGTATTTTGTTTGTCTTGTTTCTGATGCTTTATATCCCAATGCTACAATTTCGGGGGACATGACAGTCCACCCCACCAAAAATTGCTTGTCCTCAAGCAATCACCATTCAAAACATCTTTTCACCTCAATAGTTACGCTCCCCAACTCAATAAGCATTTTGACCAACAACATCAACATGTTCATAATTTTTTAAGCATAAAGTAAACACAATGATGAGCTTCACAAGAATTAGAAATTAAAGAAGACAACCAAGTAGCTCAACCAAGCATGCAAGTATCTCATCCAAGCAAACAAGTAGCTCGAGTAGGCAAACCAATAGCTCAGGTAGGAAAACAAGAAGCTCAAGTAAGCAAGCAACTAGCTCAAGCGTACAAATAATTATCTCAAGCACACATGCAAGTAGATCAAGCACCCAAGTAGGTAGCTCAAGCATGTTGACAACTAGCTCAAGCACACAAGCAGCCAACTCAAGCAAGTAGGCAACTAGCTCACGTAGGCAAGCAAGTAGCTCAAGTACACAAACAACCAACTCAAGTAAGTAGGCAACCAACTCAAGAAAATAGGCAAGTAGCTCAAGCAAGCAAGCAAGTAGCTCAAATAGGCAAGAAATTAGCTCAAGTACACAAGAAACCAGAGCAAGTAAGTAGGCAACCAACTCAAGCAGTTAGGCAAGTAGCTCAAGAAAGTAAGCAAGTAGCTCAAGTACACAGGAAAGTAGCTCAAGTACACAAGCAACCAGCTCAAGTAAGTAGGCAAGAAACTCAAGCAACTGGGAAAGCAGCTCAAGCAAGTAAGCAGGTAGCTCAAGCACACATGCAAGTAGCTCAAGCAAGCAAACAAGTAGCTCAAACAACTAGCCAACCAACTTAAGCAACTTGAGAGGCAACATTTTTTATATTTTCAGAGTTTTTAAGCATAGAGAAATCATAAGAACACATATTATTGAAGATACATGTCATACATAAAGTATAAATATGAGGCACGAATACATGTAATACATAGAGTACACGCAAAAAGCATGAAACATATATGCGAATAATACATGAAGTATACATGCGAGTACATGAAGTCACAAAGCATCTATATGAATACATGTAAAGTATACACTTAAATATATAAGTCACATGAATACACATATACACACGAGTCACAAAGCATGTATCTTGCAAGGCACACACTTGAATACATGTAAGTCACAAAGCATACACTTGAATACACGAGAATACACATAAGCCACAAAGCATGCACTTGAATACACACAAGTTCTAAGCTAGACACTTGAATACACTCGAATACACATAAGTCACATGGTATACACTTGAATACAATTGAATACATAAGCCAAACATGAGCCACAAAGCATACATTTGAATACACTTGAATACAAGGTATACACGAAGTCACAAAGTCATAGAGTATACACTTGAATACAAATACATCTCAAATTCAAATACAATTTATAGAGTATGCACTCAAATATAATACAAGGTCATAGAGTATACACTCAAATACAAATACAATCATAGAGTATACACTTGAATACAATTGCAAGGTCATAGAGTATACACTTGAATATAATCACAAGTCATAGAGTATACACTCAAATACAAATACAATTGAATTAAGTATAACGTCAAACAATTGGGAAGGGGATTTGGTGCATCCCATACTACACCGTGGACCTATCCCCCATCCCAAGGTCATCAAGTATGAGTATGAAGCATACATGCACATATACATAATACACAAAGTATTCACATGAACATATGTTACAAAGCATACATATAAGTCACAAAGTAAATCTTTGAATACACTTGAATACACATACATTATCTCAAAGTATACACTAGAATACATGAAAGGCACATGTAGCATACATAGGATGGTAGGAACATGCTCTGATACCACTTGTAATGTCCCCATATTAGAGACATAAAATGCTCAGATTAAAATTTTGATTTCTAAGATTGTCTGATAAAGAGAAATGAAATATTGATGGAATAAGATAAATTAAATGCATTATTAGTAACTAGTGCATAACTAACATAATTTGATATGAATTATTACTCTTGATCGGAATAGATCTTCACCTTATTTCCTCTTTCCTAACCTCTTTTGGATGGTAGATTTATTGTGCAAAGGGCGCATGCACCATCTCGAGTTGGACACCCTCAAGGATTGGTTACCTGTCTTGGGCTCCATCCAACATTGGATGGATTTATCTGCCTTTCCCTTCCACACACTCCCTATCCTCATCAAGCGTTAGCGAAGGGGAATTTTGGCCCGAAGTCTATTCTCGCAGTAGCAAGTCATAATAGTATTCACTTTCCTATTGAATTCACAAACATCCTAGATTAGAACATTCACTAATATTGATTCTAATAAGATATGAGTTAGGTACTATACTGTAACCCACTGTTGGAGGAACTGGAATTTGATTATATAGACCTCAATGTTATATCAGTTGGTTGAGGGTACTTACCTTTAATCATCATACTAACTGGACTTCTTTTAGACTTATTTCTCTAAGCTCGATCTTTGATGCGATGATGTATCTTCTTAAGATTTATTTGTTCTTGTTTCTTTGCACTCAAAAGATATCGTTAATTTGTAACTTAACAAATAAGAATCTATCATTCGTAATTATATTAAGCATCATAATTATTTATAAGGCTCAATAATTGTTGCAAGCATCATTATTGGATAACTATAAATAACATATTATATATATATATTACATATATAATTGTTGTGTGTCCACCCTCTATAAGGTATTCATGAGTCTCAACCTATACATATATAGATATATATATTGATATATACTTATCAATTATCATAATATATTTATCAACATATGAATTATATATATAGTGAAGATATTATATTTAGTATATTTATATTTATCTTATATAAATATATTAAACATATATATCTCACACAATACACTTACTAACTTCTTAATCCATTCATTTATTATCATTTATTCATTCTTTGATTAGTCTTAACATACTTTGTAATTATCTATTCTGTAATAGAAATTATTTACCTTCTATCTTAATCCCTTTGGAGATACTCCTTTTCTTATTCCCCTTTGATTAATTTAATACTACTCTCTTTATATCCCCACAGTGGGGAAAGTCCTGACCATTCACATCCAATCAAAGCCTTCAATAGTCACTTCTAAAGGTAATCCCTGAGGTCAAGGGTGATCGCTTACTTGATACTTGCACATACCCAAAATCTTGACCGCTGCCTTTATTGGTTGTGACTATTGTATAACTACCTTCTATAAATGATTCGGTGTTTCTTGTTTTAGAATATATTCCTATATTCTCTCCTTTTTTCCCTCATCCCTCCATACAATTCTTTCCTTTTATATCTTCATTATTCAAGTGAAAAGATACATCTCTTAGAAAAGAGATACCCCTCTAAAGAGTCATCACCTTTTCTGAAGAAGTGATGGCTGATTTTTGAAACTAATTCATAATCCCTTTTTATTTAAACTAAATGGTTATTTCCCTCTCCCCAACACAATCACTACTATTACAAGTGATTAGCATAGGAATTGGATCTTTTAGGATTCCCTTATTTGCTGTTTGGTATATGTTAATTAAATATTTTCTATTTGATATATATAATAATTAATATTATTTTATATTATTTTTTTCTTATAAATATTATCTTTATTATTATGATATTTATAATTAATAATATTAATTACTATGATATTCATATTATAATGTTATTTAATATTCATTTGACTTAGTTATATGCATTTTAATATTTGTAATGGTTTTGATATTTATTATTTATATTTTGGTAATTATAATTTTATATTTGATATTTATAATTTGAATATTACTTTTGATAATTATAATTAAATTATTAATGTTTTAATATGTATTTTTTTTGTCTTATTTTTGATGCTTTATATTTCAATGCTACAATTTCGGGGGACATGACAGTTTACTAGAACCCATCATGCATTCTTTATTTTTTTATAGAGTCAATTTTATATTTTTTAGCTACTCCCTAAGTTTTCACTTAAGGGGTTTCTTAGAGTAATCATACATTAGCTAATAATTAATTAATATTTAATTGGTTATTAGGATAATTTCAGTCCACACACTTAAAATAAAACTCAGGAGTGCTTTTTTCTTTTATTAGAGTGAGCTCCCTTGGCAAGATGAATTTTGAGATTTTAGGGATACATTTGCAGGAACAATATAATAAGGGGGAACGTTAGCATAAGTAACAATGTTAACGCAAAATTTTGTATTAAATTGTTTAAGTTCTACTATTTAGTTTTCCAATGGTTATGGGCACCAATTATGTAGTTTTTTTGGAATTTATACAACTATATCTCTAGGTATATAAATGTTGTTGAATTTGATCTAATAAAAGATGAAGTATATTTTTCTTCACATTAATCTACCAAAGGAACAAAAGAGAATAGATTTACTTAAGCAACATTTTCTTAGGTCATTTATTTGTGGCACAATTTAATTTCACACATTAGATCAAATTTTCATTTATTAAGATTGAATTTAAAGAGGCTATGATTTGATTGAATCAAACATAATGAAACTACACAAAATTTGACACATTCATTAAACTAAATACAATCAATTTTAATATCATGATAAATAAATTTAATAGTTTTATCCTATTATTGATTCTAAAGCTAAATATACTATTATGAATTGAATAAATTTAATCTAAATTAAATATGTACTTAATGATCATATTTATTAAATTTAGCCTAAGCAATTTTTAAAAAGTAGCATAATTTCCTTAAAATTCTATATATTCAAAGATTAATGGTCGGAGCCACAACATATAATTTAGAAATTTATTTCTAATGGATGATTCAATATTCACCCACGCTTTCATTCAAACATCATACAAATTTGATCAGGCAATTTGTTATAGGTTATTGATAAAACTATCACAAGACTCACAATGTTTTTAGATTAAAATTAAACAAATCTAAACAATGCAGAAATTGAATAGATAGAAAAATATAAAAAAATTACATGGTTTAGCGATATGCCTACATCCACGGGAAAGCAGGAGAAGAATTTTATTAATCACAAAACACACTTTTTACATTATAGACAATCCAATATATATAATGGATTTTTCAACCAGCTAATCGTTTATGCAGAGTTGTCATGAAGTGTTTCTAGGATTGGATAATGGGGCATCACCAAACATTTATTTAATGTTGGAACTGGTTTTTATTCAAGCATTGCAATATTAGAGGAATACAACAACATATTAGTTAACGAGACTTCACATCCCAACAATCTCCCACTTGAAGTCCAAACAATACTATAAACAACCATGCTTGTCAAAATCTCCTGCTTTCCAAGGCCTATTGTCACAGGCTTATCAGTCCAAGAGAAGCTCTACACAACTCCAACTTTTATTTTGAAACAAAATTTGTAAATGAGTCTATAGGATTTAAATTTGTATGTATATTTTCGAGCTTGAGCTTACCCTCTTCAAGAACACTTCGAATATAGTGATATATCAAAGCTCTATATGCTTCGTTCATGAATGAAATGCTGCATTTTTGGCCAAGTGAATGACACTTTTAATATCACTATACAATAAAAATTCCTTCTATCTATTACCTAATTCAGATAGTAACCTCTGCAACCACAACATCTCCTTTGCTCCTTATGTTATTGAAATATATTTTTCTTCACTAGTTGAAAGAGCCACTACTTTCTGCAACCTAGAAATATAGCTAACTGCTACTCCTGCTAATGTGAACACATACTTTGTTATAGATCATATTTGATTTAAATCTCTAGCCATATTTGAATCAACATATCCATTCAATTGTGCATCTTCACCTCTAAACCTTAAAACATGGTTTGAAGTGCCTTTAAGATATCTTAGAATCCATTTCACTACTTTCCAATGAATTTTTCTTGGATTAATCATGTATCTACTAACCACTCCCACTGCTTGGAAAATATTTGGTGTTGTACAAACCATAACATACATTAAACTACCTATTGCAAATGAATATGGAATTTTCGCCATGTATTCTTTTAATTCAAGTGTCTTGGGACACATCTCAGAATATAATTTGTAATTCTTTGCTAGGGGTATATTGACTACCCTGGCATCCTTTATTTTAAACCTTTCCAATACTTTTTCAATGTATTTCTCTTGTGACAATATAAGTTCATTTTTCTTCTTGTCTCTGATAATTCTCATTCCAAGGATTTTCTTTGTAGCACCCAAATCCTTCATTGAAAATTTCTTAGATAATTGTTGTTCCAACCTGTTAACAACAACCATGCGAGATCTTGAAACTAGCATATCATCAACATACACCAATAACAATACAAATTCTCCATTATCAAAGAATTTAAAATGGACACAATAGTCATATTCACATCTAGAATTTTTTTTCTTATACATGAAAGAATCAAATTTCAGACACCATTTCCTAAGAGCTTGTTTCAACCCATATAAACTATGATTTAGTTTGAAAACTAGTGCTTCTTTACCTTTTTCCTCAAAACCTTTTGGTTGCTTCATGTACAACTCTTATTCCAAGTCACCATGAAGAAAAGTTGTCTTGACATCAAGCTGTTCCAACTCTAGATCACGAGCTGCTACTAGATCCAACACTACTCTAATGGATGTCATTTTCACAACTGGTGAAAATATCTCTGGAAAATCAATGCCCTTTTGTTGAGCATATCCCTTGACCACCAATCTAGCTTTAAATCTGTTTTTCCCACATGCTTCTTCCTTCAACTTATACACCCACTTTTTTTGCAATGCTTTCCGATTGGGTGGAAGGGTTACTAAATCCCATGTGTGATTTCCCTTACGATATTCCATCTCATCTCTCATGGCTTCCATCCATTTATTGCTATCTTTATCTAAACATGCTTCTTCAAACATAGTAGGTTCACATTCATCAGAAAATAATAAATATTGAATACAATCTTTATACCTGGTTGAAGACCTATGTTCTCTAGTGGAGCTTTTAACAATTGGAATCAACTCTTATGCATTACTAGATGGAGGAACATGTTCTTCATTATTTTGGAACTCTTGTGCCAGGTCATTTGTTTGAACTTGCACTGCTGGTTGTGGCTAGTTCACAATAAGCTTTTGTTTAAACATATCTCTACCATTCATGATATCTTCTAATAGAATATATTCCTTAGGTGATTTGACTTCTTGTTGTAAAAATGACATTACCTTTTTATTAAATATCACATCTCTACTTTGTGTGACACACTTAGTAACAAGATCCCACAACCTATAACCATATGTTTCTTCTCCATATCCAATGAATTTATATACCTTTTAGATTTCATGTCAAGCTTAGTTCGTTTCTCTTTTGGAATAAGAACAAAATTTTCACATTCAAACACACACAAATGATCATAGGAAAATTTCTTACCTAACCATTTTTCTTTTGGAATTCCAAACTCAAGCTGAGTGGATAGTGCTTTGTTAATTAGGTGCACTGATGTATTTATTAGCACTTCTACCTAGAACTCTTTTCCTAGTCTTGCATTTGAGAGCATGTTTTGTGCTCATTCCATAATGGTTATATTTAACCTTTTTGCAGCATTGTTCTCTTGTGGTATAAGAGGAACAATCTTGATTCTCTGAATATCATTCTCTACATAGTATTGATCAAATTATTTTGAAAAAAACTCACCTCCATTGTCAGTTTTAAAACTTTTAATCTTATAACTAGTTTGGTTTTCAAGAAGTGCTTTGAAGGTTTTAAATATACCAAAACTTCAAACTTATTTTTCATCATATAAACCCAAACCTTCCTAGTACAATAATCCAAAAAGTGAAAAAATAAATGGATCCTCTGATAGATGCTACCTTTGTAGGACCGAAGACATCTAAATGCACTAGCTCCAATGGTCGTGTCTTCATCATGTGTTCCTTTTTAGAGAATCTTGTCCTCTTTTGTTTTCCTTAGATGCAATTATAATATAACTCCATATCCACTTATTTCAAACTTGGGAGTTGGTTCTTAAAAATCTCAAGTCCCTTATGGTTCATGTGTCTGAGCCTTTTATACCAAATTTTATTTGTGCTATCTGCTACTGTCACTATAGCTCCTATTTCTATCTGACCGTCTAGTACATACAATGTACCATATTTTCTTCCTCTTGCTATGACCAATGCTCTTTTTGTTACTTTCCATGCTCCTACTCCAAATGTAACATTATATCCAAGAGCATATAATTATCCGACTAAAATCAAGTTTCTTTTGAGTTGAGGAACATGTCTCACATCATTTAGCAACCAATTGTTACCATTTTTCTTCAATAGAACATCTCCTTTTCCAATGATATTGCAAGATTCATCATCACCGAGATAAACCTTACCAAAATTACCAACTTGCTAATTTCTAAAACAATCTCTTGAAGATGTTGCATGAAATGATACTCTTGAGTCAGGTATCCAAACATCTGCAGCAAAATCACTTGAAGATAAAATAAGAGCATCAACATCTTCTTTAGAAGTTGTATTTATCTCATTATCTTTAGATTAATTTTCAACCTTCTTGTTCTGGAAGGTCCAATATTTTTTCTTCATGTGGCCCTCCTTACCATAATGCCAACAAATGCCTTTTCTGCCTCTCGATTGGGATCTCTTATTAGAATTTCATCTTTTCCTTTGGCTATCCTTGCCTCGTTGTTGTGTTCTTCCTCTGCTACCAGCTACTAAAGCAACACCTAATGAATTACTTTGATTTTTTCTTCTCATATCCTCACTAAGAAGAACTCCTACAACATCATCAATTTTTAACATGCCCTTTGGCTAGAAGCATTAGGGTTTGCATTAGTTAATTGGCATTCTAGGGTTTATAATTTTTGCATTAGTGAAAGTGCATATAGGTTGCATTTTTGCATCTCAAATAATGGAAAATGATATAAAAACTACATTTACATTTAGTCTGCAGCTGATACAAACCAAAAAACATAAAAATCACTTTAAAAAATATTTGAAAATTTTGAAAAAAATCCTTAGTGGGACTCATTCGACACCTTGGGTGAATCAGTCCTAGAACAGATTTGAGGGTATGTGCAGGATCATGATGGGCCAAAAAGTGGTGATATGTAAGCCATATGATGGTCCATGTGGCTGACGACTCTTTTTAACCCAAAATTGATGAAACGAAAAGGGTTTTTAGAAGAGATTCTCAGCTTTTCACCAATATAAATTATGCTTTACTTTAAATTTAATAAATAATTATTATTCATTTTCTATTAGAATTACGAATAAAGTCCTAATTGATAGGCTGATTGAAAAACATGTATAAATTTCAAATGGTATCACATTTTTTGAATCCAAAATATGCGTCACATTCTATGCTTCGTATACTATAGGATTAAAAAAAAAAAAATGAATTTCATGAATTTTTGACCAAGTTAAGGTGGTTAGACAAATGATCTTTTATATTTTTTTAAAGTTGTAATGAAAAATTCATAATTAATTATTTACATGCTACTACATTGAAATTTCAAATTTTCACCAAATAGGATTTTTTTTTTTTAAGTAAAGGTCTAGTAGTTTAGAAACTACATTCAATTTTCTACATATTCTATTTTTACATTTTTTTGAAATAATATAGATAACTTATTCAAATTTTTACGTCAAGTTGTCTAACTCTAATTTTTTGTCTTTTTATTGCCACTTAAGGGCCTGTTTTTTCCATGATGATCCTGCACATACCCTTGAAACAACCTTTTACAACATTAAAACCCTTATTTTACACTTTTTTTTGCTACCATTAACTATCTGTTTTAGTTGGTGGAGTTTCTGTTACATGCATTTCATTATATCTAGCTTAATTAGGCTCATTTCATGCATTTCTTAATTTCAAATTTTAATTTTCATCTTCAAAATATGAAAAATTATATTACTCTTTTGCATGTTTTCTTAAGAATTGTTGCATTTCAAGCTTGTGGAACAATCCTTACATCATGTTTTCATTGCAAAAATCTATAGTTATCATACTTCATGTTCTATTTCCTGATCTTGTTGAATGTTGTAAGAATTTTTTGTTAAGTGCATATGAATATGAGGTCCTTTCCCCTCCTAGTATCCCTTCTAAGAGTGAGGTTAGTCTGGTGAAAGAAACCTTGGGTAATCATAACAATCACATTTGTTCTTCTCATAATATCTCTCCTACTTGTGAAAAAGATATTGTAGAATTAGAAGATCTAATTGATGAGAGTTTTGAGAACTCGAGTTGTTTTTCTCCTCTTATTTTTTCTTCATTGATATCTCTCCTAATATCCCTTCTAAGAGTGAGGTTAGTTTGGTGAAAGAAACCTTGGGGAATCATAACAATCACATTTTTTCTTCTCATAATTTCTTTCCTACTTGTGAAGAAGATATTGTAGCGTTAGAAGAACTAATTGATGAGAATTTTGAGAACTTGAGTTTTTTCTCTCCTCTTACCTATCCTATTAGGCAAGACATTACTAAATAAGAGGAAATAACAATAAGTAATCATGATGATCACACAACACAAAAAGAGACCATTGAAACCTACCTATGTTCATCTCCCAACATCTTATCAGGTCTTGTGATGATGAGGAGGATAAGTGGTGTTAGATAAGAAAAACTTTAAGATCTATGAAAATCCTGTTTATGTTCCTTGCCCCATCTATCCTATTTTGGAAGACATTATGGGACAAAGGAATCAAACTATGGAACATCATGACAATAACATTTATTGTTCTCCTAGTATCTCTCCTAGTTGTGAAGAAGATACTTTGATGTTAGGAAACACAACCGATGAAACTCATGAGAATAATATGTGGGAAAAAATTATGGAAGAAGACAATAACATCATTGATTCAAACAACAAAATTAAACCATTGATTACTACCCTACTTTGGATGAAGCCATTTTAGAAGAACCAACATTTTAATATCATGAACATTTAGTTTGTAGTTATCCTAAAAACTCTCCTCCTAGGGAGGATATCATTGTGTAAGAAAATCTAAACATTGACACATGTAATGGGGTTTCCTTATATGAAGATGATGAAGTGACATTAGACTCCTCTTCACTAAGAGATCATACAAATAAGAACAATATTTTTGAGGTTATGATGACAAAAATTGGATCTCCTTTAATTAGTGAGATTCCTAAGTCACCTCCCATTAGCGAATCACATACGACAATAAGAGAATTCTTGAAATATAGGATGTAATCTAAGAATATTTTTCAGCAATCGAGATATAACACAATTTCTCAAACATGTAGGGGACCAAAAATCGCTCCTGCAACATCACCATTGCCTCAAATTATTGTGCCTAGTGTAGAAGAACTTAAGAAGACTCCCACTAATATATTTGTGTGGCAACTCATTCAACTATCACCTACACAAAAGTGTCTATTTCAAGAAATAGTGCAAATAAAGTAGGAGGAAATAAAGTCTTATATGAAATCAAACAATATAATATCCTTCTTTCATCCCACACAAGTCACACAGCCATAAATCAAATTCCCTAAACATGAATTGTCCTCACTTGAGATTCAAAAAAATAATGAAGCCTTGATGATAAAAGTGATCATTAATGAAACTATAGTTAGGAACACTCTCATAGATAATGGAGAAAAAATTAATGTTTGTAGCATTGATCTCCTAGAAAAAATTGGCATGGACAAAAGGCTCATTCAGCTTAATGATATTCATATTCATAGATTTGACAATGCTAATAGGAAACAACTAGGGATGATCACATTACCTATTGAGGCCGGACCTATAGTGTTGCCCACCCCTATCCAACTCATGCCAAGACCCCTTTCATACAATATTCTCCTAAGGATATCATGGATTCATGCTATCAAAGGATTCCCCTCTACTCTATACCGTACAATAAAATTTGAATACAAAAATCAGATAAACATGGTTGATGCAGATGAACGAAGCTATGAATCATATGATCACAACACTTCCAATTACCCTAATACTTTCATTCCAAGACCAAAAATTGAACCTATAAAATTTGATGCTAATCCTTCACCTACAACAAAACTCTTTAGTAATAATTGGCAATCGTTAGATTTTCTGACTCATTTCAATAAAGAATCTAAAATCTCACCGTCATGGTCCAAAGAGTCATATACAAATGATTCATTTTCAGATACAATTTCTAGTAAATATTTGGGTTTCACACCTTATTTTATGGGAGAGTGTGAAATCTCACAACATAAACCAAAACAACCTTGTGTTTCATATGCTCAACTTGGTTCTACGTCAACAACATTACTCCATGATAGTGATGGGGGATATCTAACTCCCATCCCTCATGATGAGATGATACATAACTTTAAAAAGGATTTGTGTTCTCATGAAGAATCCAATCCTTCTTAGAAGAATAATCCCCCTTCATCTGAATTGAGATATTGTTATGGATACAATGAACACATGAAGAAAAGGGTGATCCCACAATGCTAGTTTACAATTTTTGGGAGATTCTATTTTTTGTTGAAATCACATATTTTTAGAAAATATAATGATTTAAGCCTTAAAAAGTTCCATTTTAAGGATTCCAATTGAAGAGGGTTTGATCAAACCACCTTAGATAAAACCCCATTAGATAGAACCTTGCTAGTTGTAAACCATACCTATAATAGAGTCTCCTTTACACCTATCAAAATGTTAATAAAAAACCTCTTTTGATTTACCTTTTGGGGGATCAAATGAATTGATTTAATTTTTTTTTTGTAAGTACGCATTCCTTATTATAAGCTTCCCAAAAAGTATAATTTTAAAAATTAATTTAATTATTATATTTATTTTTTATTTCTTGTGAATGTAGGTTTGTCACCGAAAATCAAGCTCTTTGTTCTGCACATGTGGAAAAATAGAAGATTAATAATTTTTGTTTTGAAAAATATGAGTGCACTAGATATTGAATTCCTTGATCCAACAAAAAAAATATTGAATTTCGATACATACAAAAAAAATTATGTGTTATACGGTCTGCCTATGTCTGAATTGTAATTAGTTTGAATTCAAAACTTGATTAAGGAAAAAATATTCAATAAAACACTATGAAACCAATTGGAAGCACTAGATATCATATTTACAAATATAAATTATAAAAAATAAAAAATTTAATCCTTCATGGACAAAAATTTATGTGTTATATGATGAGCGTCACTCCTTAAAAATGGTGTTTACTGAAAAAAACTAGTTTTTGAAGAAGATGGAAAAAGAAGTGCAATTTGATTCTAAAAATTTTGAAAAAAAAATATTTTGAATCTATAGACAAAATTTCACAAATTACTAGTTTGTATCATCAAATTCCTCACGGTTTAGCCACTATAGGTGTCTAAATGTGAGGATTTAGTGAGAAAAAATCAATTTAGTGTCCAGTTTGGCCAAAAATGGTAAACTGGGATTGTGGGATCACCCAAAATTGACGTACCATACTCTTTCAAGAAAGACCTAGGTTTACCTCCCTTATCTCTATTTTCATCTAAAGCCTTATCATTTAGTGTGTATGACATCTTGTACAAATAAAGGAACTTCTACTATCTTGTCGAGAATCCTCCAAGATCACTTGATATCTCTCCCTCCAAGAACACGAAAGAAATTTTACTACAAGAGTTCATTTCTCCCATATCACAGAGTTTATGGCCATTCTACTAATGAATACAAGACTTGAAACAAAAAAAATTCAACATCTCAAGGAGTTTGGTGCTCTTCCTTGTGTTGAAGCACCTAATTCCTCTAACTAATACCTACTTTTATCCTATTCAACTCATCCTTGTCTTGCACTAAGTGGGGCCAAGGGGTTAGATAGCCTTGTCGTCGTATGTCACTTGTCGCTATCTCCTTTGGCTACTTGATCAAATTTCATGTATATATAAGAGCAAGCTTGGGATGATGACAACATGTCTTAAGTTGACTTGCATGTGACATACTTATTCATGATGAAGTTCAATTTAGAAACATATGACTTGACATAGGGCATTTCGAATAAGCTCTCATGTGTCTTCTTCTACTTTAAATAAATTTCTCACAACGATGGTGTTAGAAACCTCTTTAAAGTGGGGGCATACACTGACACTCATGTTTCATTGTGTGATTTTCTTTCTTCCTACGATGCATTCTTTTCTTGTTGGTATTGAATTGGATTTGATTTCCTCCAAGAGCATGATATTTATTTAAGTTATTCTCTCTTAGAAACATTAGGCATGATGTTCCCTAAGAAGAGACCTTGCATGAACTAAGAAAAATCCCCTTAAACATACCTTACACCATTTTTCATTTACAACATCAATTATATGGCTACCTTGCATAACACACTTTGCATGCTTGTGGAGCCATCTTGTGTGTTCATGAGCTCCAAGAATACAAATTTTTACTTGTCTCATGAAGCTTGAAGATAATTTTGCATGGTGCTTTATTAAATTTATTAGGAGGTATAAATTTGGTATGGTTTGAGTGGGGAGCCCGATCAAGGCATGACTTTCCCCATAGCCACTTGTGTCTGTGTGAGTGCATACCAGCCATGAGTGTATGTTTCTCACCTTTTTGGACTTCTCACCTGGTGGACAACTAGGAGTTCCGTCATCACAGAGTGAGTATGCATTTTTTGGACAAATAGCCTAGATCTAATCCACATCATGTTGGACAAACAGTTAAGGCTTGATCCACCTTTTTCTATTTTTTCTTGTTCTTTTTTTTTTCTTTTTTCCTTTACTCATTGACATTGCATGTTTGTGTATCTTGATACTCCAACTTATGCATGTTCTTTCGTGCTTATGTAAGTTTGACTTAGGATCTTGGATCCTAGGGGCTTGATCACTTCCTCGATCTTTGTTATCCTAGACCATCTACATTGGCACACTCAAACCCATCTTGAATGTCTACTTTAGTGTGAGTTTGAAGCAAGTTCATCCTCTCACTAAAGTGGGGGCTAAATGTAGTAACGAAAAAATTATCCCTTCTCCTTGCTTGATTTGGAAATAATTAATGATAAGTAGGACTTAATGTCACCTTGATCTAGTGTTGTGATGAGTTTTAGACATCCACATTAGGTCTTGGGCCCTTTCTAAGCTAAATTAACTTAACTTTGCCCTAATTTAATGTTGTAAAATGTGTTTATTCACATCTTCACATTGAATTTAGGAGGATTGTAAACTAAAGTGGACCTAATCTAGTTTTTTTATGTTCTTTACACATTCACATGGGATTTAGGGACCTTCTAAGCTAAATAAACCCAATTTTTCTTTAATTTAGTGTTGCAAAGTGTATTTATTTACACTCACATTGGATTTTGGGTCCTCTTACATTCATGACCTTTATATCATCATTAATAGGCCCTTATGACCCCATATTATGCATCCTAAGGAAAATTTCAATAAAAAACCTGACAAGATCAACATATAAGCCTAATTCCTTGACTCCTCGACACTTTAGGACTAAAATTAGCCTCTGTGGAACCCATTCGCTACCTTGGGTGAATGAGTCCCATATAGATGGAACTCATTCACCCAAAATGGTGAATGAGTCACATCTAGGTGGTACTTATTCACCTAGGATGACGAATGAGTCCCATTTGACCTATTTTTAAAGTTTTGAGCAGGAAAAATGGATTTTTAATTCAAATTTCTCCTATGCCAGCCTTGGGGATCCAATTAATGGCCATTTGAGTGGATTACCTATATAAAAAATATTTCAAATCCTTATTTCATCCAAGCAACATAACCCTACATGTTATCAAGTCAAGCAAGCGAGGGTTAAGCATTCAAAGATCATCAAGATAGTATTCAAGATCAATTTTAAGGCATTCAAGGGCAAGATTTTGCATCCATTTTCAAGTAGAAATTAAAGATCCATCATCATGTCAAGCATATCAATCATCAAGAATTTTATTGAGCTAGTGTTATGATGTAGCATTGAAGATCCAAGATCAAGCATTGTTCTACTCCTATTTTCAAGATCAAGATCTGCATCCTTTATGGCCATTTCATGTTGAGTTGTAGATTTACAAAACATCATCTACAAGGCATCATTCAAGGTATTTCTATCCATGATTCAAGTTATTTTTTTCATTTTTCATGCCTTAATTTTACTGTCTCATCATTTAGTTTAATTACCTAAAAGGGGTTTGACCAAGGCAAACTCCTATTCCCTAACAATCAACACTTTTTCTCTCTTTCTTTGTGAAATTGAAGATCTAGGTGCTTTGAAGACTTGAAGATCATTCAAGATTAGGTTACAATATTTTTGGAGTTGTCTCCCCATTCGTAAGGTCATAATACTCACTAAAAGGTCATTTGCAACCCCGAAATCATATTTTTGGATCTGGGAATCTAGAGGAACATATTGAGCAGATTGAGAGGAGCAAACTCAAACTTTGAATTTCTAGAAAATCCAAACTAGAATCATTCACCACAAGTGCTGAATGAGTCCCAATGTAGGTTTTTTCTTGGAGAACTTTGTAGATTTGGATAGCCTTTGGGCTGAAACTAACTCCTGTGCAGAGACCCAGATTTGGGACTGGTTAACCCCGAATGGAAAATGAGTCCCACTAGGCCAAAAAATCAAGTATTTTAGGATTTCAAAGCCCTCTTCCACCTCCTTCAATTTTCTAGGCGCACACTTTCTTTTTAAAAACTTTCTATTTTGTTTTGTTTTCATTTCTGAGTCATTTAGTAAAGCATTGCACCAAACTAGATTTTGCATTTCATCTTGCATTTCATACATTTTTTCAAGCCCTAGCATGGTGGTGAACCCCTCTTGTAATATGAAATAATATCCTAAGACAACCCTATTGCTAGATCTCTTTCCCCTTTGCATACTTGAGGTTGAGATCTCTAGGGCATCCTTGAATGTTAGTTCAAGGAGAAAAGTGATGTTCTATGTCTTAAACCATAAATCTTTGATTTTTCAACTAAACACATACAAAAAATGACTACTAGATTATGTGGAGATTCATTACATATTCATATTGCAACATCACATGGAGTATTATCCTATCACTTTCTATGCATTTAGAATTTTCTAAACCTTCTCTTTTCCAATCCTTTTCATTTTCACAAATAGTTAAAATACTTGCAATTATTTGCTTAGTTCAATAATGATGTAGAAGCTATTTATTCTATATCCTTTTTCTATTTTGCAAGTTTGATGAAGATCTTATACAAAATGTATGTGAGAATGACACATTACATTAAATGATCATATATCATTTTTTATATTTATAATTTATTTTGAATAAGAATGCCCTTAAATTGAAATTCATGCTCATGAAAGATTTGTAGACACATCAAAATCAAGGGAATTTTAATGGAAAATTTTTCATAACCATGCCATTTTACATTTATTTTTGTGCCCATCTTTGTGACATATCGTAAATATAGTAACATATTAAAAAATGGAACCCTTATTCTAGTTTTCCCATGCCCTAGAGTCACTATCCATCTCAATTTGTTCCCATTTAAAATAATTTGATATGTTTTCCAAATTTACCCCTCAATTATTACACTTTATTCCTACAAGTATCTTTCAATGTATTTTCTCACCATCTCAAAATTATTACTTCATTATCTAGGTCCCTGTTTGCACCACTCTAGATTACTCTTCTGGCATATCAAAATGAACATCAAATTTAACATCTAAAATTCAACTTCCAAGATTATTACCTTTTCTTATTAGTCAATATGAGTTGACTTGAAGAATATTTGTATGCAATGTCGATATATTTACATACATAAAGAAATTCAATGTAAAATTAATTCAACCAAATTTAGAATGACAAGTTACTTAAGCACACCTTGATTTCTAAATGGATAAAGAATGAAAACCACATCATTCTATATAGATTAGTTGCATGTTTGTGTATGTTTTCTTCAATATTCCTCATTACTATTAATTTGGGTCAACAAGGTATTCGCTCTCAGAAAATATGTTCCCAATCAATTTGCCAATCTTCTAAATGTGTTTGTAAAAACTAACTTCACCACATACAATTATGAAAGGAACAAAGATGTCAAGGGTTCAGACCCCGACTGGGTGGAAGAGATTACTCCTCCTCCTAGTAAAAAATGAAAGAATACTCTTTTGGCTAAGTCGTTGAACAAGAAATATTGTCCTTGGAAACTTCCTCCTGAAGAGTCTTTGTCGAAGGAAAAAAGTAGGGAATAACCCCCTATGGATAAATCGGTGGCCTACTCGGAGGACTCTCTGGATGATAACATTGCAAAACCTTTTAGAAAATATTTCCCCTGTGCCTCTTTCCATTATGTTGGTAGAGAAGATAGGCCAAACCCTCATGTAGACCTGAACCCTAATGATGCAACTTTCGAACCCGATAGGGAATTTCATGGTGATATTTTGTCTTTGGTTAGAAATGGTGCAATTGAAAATTTCAAAATTCTGAAGTGGTCCTTTCACGAAATTAAGGACCTTAACCTGAAAAATAGAACTCTGACTAGAAAATTGGAAATTCTGGAAACCAAGATGGTGGACTAGAACCCGGCTGAGGCTTTGTGGATGGCGAAAGAGAAGATGGTCATGGTGTACTACCTCCAAGAAGAGGTAGAATTTACTAAAATCCTTAAGAAGGACAGGGAGATCCTTGGAAGAGAGTTTGAGAAGATCAGGGAAGCTCTGAAAGCCACTATAGAACACAATCATAGAATAGTTAAGAATAACTCTATTGTCTTAAGAGCTTTGGCTGAAAAAACGGACAACACTTAGCAGTGACTCTTAATTATGGATCTGGACGCTGAGAAGAACAAAAAAAAAGTTGGGGATTTGGGCCCTTCAAAGATAACCAGGGCCAACATGAAGAAAAGACAAGACACTATGCCTTTGGAGACCCAAGATCTTAGGATGGTGGCCCAAGATATCGACATCCTGGAAATGGAAGTGGCTGAGATCTTGAAGTCTTTGGGTTAGTCTTGGTTGTGTTTCTTCTGTCGTTGGTATTTTGCTTTCCTTTTACTATTTTTTTGTTGTTGGTTGCTGATATTTTATGTTTATCATTAACTTGCAGCCTTTCTTGTCAGGGATTTACTTTTGATCTATCTTTTCGTGGTTTCGGGTCCCTGTAAAACACATTTTTTCCTAAATCAAAAAAATAATAAAGTAACATCTTGCTAGATCACTTCCTTATGACACAATATAATACACACATTAAATTGAATCCACATGTATTAAGATTCAACTTAAGAGATGTAGAAATGGATTGTACATAACTTGAAACTACACAAGTTTGACACATTCATGTCAAACAATCAATTCCTACATTATAATAAATAGATTTGGCATGATATTAATAATCTTATGTTATTAAAAATTCTAGAACCAAATACTCTATCTTTTCATTTAATTATAACATTTAGGATGAGCTAAACTAAGTTATTACATTTATTTCATAATGTAAATAATTTAAGAAAAGTATTATATTTTCCCTACACTTTTATAGATTTTAAGATTGATACAGGTTATCACATAGAATCTATAAATTTGCTTCTTAAAAATAAGCCCACGCTATTCTTTACAAGATTTGTAAAGTTCGTAGAAACATTGTGATTCTTATCATTTAGTTACATGCAAATAAATATCATAACAGTTGAAAAGAAAATAAGGCACAACGTTAGTTATGTTGGTAAATAGGAGCCATAAACAAAAACTAAAATAGCTTAAGACAATTTAAACACCGAAAAAATAGGAATTTGAAACGTTCAAGATAAACCCCAAAAAACATAGTATTATTTTAATTCTCAAAAACATTTTTCACATCTCACAAAGTTGTTGCTCTTCACTTCTTACAATCCTACTTCTGCTAATTATATTCACTCTTCTTCTCTATATTTTATTTTATCATAGAACTTGGGCTCTTTTCTTCTCTCCTCTTGAGAGCCTTATTTTCATACTATATAGCCATTTCACCAAAAAAAATCAAATACATGCATCTATCTAAAAATTAACCAGCAACCCGAAAAGACCCACATTAAATACAATAATAAAAGCCATTAAGAAAGGCCAAGATGTCTCTATCTAAACACATTAAAAATATGTTCAAATCATATTAATAAAATGTCCTTTTCAATTAATTATATGCCAACTCAAATTCCACTAAGACTACTGCCAGAAATGAACTTTATCACGCTACCGCGTGTGAGGCAAGACAGGTCTGCGGTACCGCAGAGTATCATCCAACTGTGAGGGGCACCAAACAGGACCGTGGTATTGCGGTTAACCGTGCTACCACTGATGGCAAAGAAGAGAGTCGTGGTATAGTGATAACATCGTGCTACCGTGAGGGGCCAATGAGGAATTCATGGTATGGCAGTCAGGCGAGGAAACTGCGCTACCGTGGGGAGCAAGCAGGCAGGCTGCGATGATACCGCGGTACCACGAGCAACAAAAAGCACGGTGGCGGTATGGCTGTAAACCGTCCAACCGCGGGGGACTAAATGAACGTCGAGGTATCGCGATAAAATCTGAAGTTGGAATTATTTCCAACACTCCCCCTTAATTTCAACTTTTGCTTCTGCCTCTTCCATTGATTTTGTTGATAAGTTGATGAGCCTTCTCTTTGTCCACTTCTCTGCATGAATGCAACAATCTCTTCAGGATCTTCTTCAAATTTTTCTTCAGCTACGGCTAGATCTCTTCTCTCCTTTTTTTATAGCTTTAACTGGGTCTTCATCCTTCCATTCGACTCTTGCAACTCTGACATCCTCATTAGAGACAACAACTCATCTTCTTTCGGCTGATACTACTTTTGCAGTTCCATCATTTTACTGACATTCTGATTTTGAATTTTTGATTTTTAGCTATGTTACTAGCAATTTTTTTTTTTTCAATTAAACCAGCCTTGAATATTTGCAACGACTGAAAACAATCCAAATTTATTTTTCCAAAAAAAAATTTGATCTTACCCTTACCTAACTTCTGTCAATTTATCAAGAAAACACTATTTCAATACATTTCTTCAACCATTGATACCTTTGTTTTTCTTTGAGGGCTGCAACCTCATTTTCTCTTAGAAAATTCAATAGAAATCATTCATTCATTTTTTCTATCATTTTGCAATCTTCCTTTTACATTATGCAAGTTTTCAATCTCCTTAGTGGCTTCAGCCTTGCTCAACAACTCAACTTTAACAAACTCTTCTTTTGCAATTTTTTTCTGCTATTATCTTCTATCATAGAGGTGGTTTTAAATTACCATAAATTAACTATAGTGAATCCATTCACTGACTTATTCTTGATTTGAGTTTTTTTTAAATCTTCCCATAGTGGCACATTGTTGGTGCTAGGGAATCCAATCATTAGTTTTATCTTTTGACTTCATTCTTGCTTATAGAATGCTACAACATTTCATTGTATTGTTTCTTTTCCCAATAATTGTAGTTGTATACTGCCAATATATTCCTTCTTGGTTCATGAATCTTTGAACTATTGTACCCTTTCAAACTTCTCCTTTTAGATTTCTGAGTCTTGTCTTCTTCCATCACATCTTTAATTTCTTCATGCAAAAACAAACTTTTTGTTGTATGACATAGAGAGCTGCAGCTCTAACTCTTGGCTGTGACTGCAATCTTTACCCAAGATGGTAATCATTAACTGTTGCGGCTGTGACCTTTGTTTTATCCATTCATATGATGAATTCTCTCCAGTGCACAAACTACTTTTATTATAATTTTCTTTCTTGACAGCTTCATATCTTGCTTTTCAAAAAAAAAAAAATTTGAACAATACATTGGCTGATTCTTTGATAGCTGTTGTTGTATCAAAAAATTTAAATTTTACAAAGGTAGCTTCAGCTATATTTCTAGATTTTTATATCTCCTTACACATGACCCATCTACACTCAAACTAAGAAGCACTTGAGACTTCATCTTGCATACCTTTGTTCTATAATTTCAGCAATGTTTTCTCATTTTTTTAAAACAATAAAAAAAAATGTATCACACAAAAAATGATACCAACCATTTTACCCTTTCAACTGCTACAGCAGTTTCTTGTCTTCAATTATTCAAAACATTAAACTTATATTTTCATCTTCACTATTTGCAAGTGACTCATTAGAGTGCAATTTCTTTTCTCTCAAAACATTTTTCATTTCTTGTGAACATTCATACCTCTCAGAATTTTTATTAACCTTCACACATGTACACTTGTACAATTTCTTAAGCATGCCTGTTAGCTTATGCCAACTTGAGTCACTAGTCCATCCACAATCCATCTTTATGCATTCTGATGTAGACTCATTCTTTGACACCTTATTCTAACACATTTCTTCACAATGATTTTTTGAACCACAAATATTGCAAGGGTGTAAATCCCAACACTTCTCCTTGATGTGACCTCTTCTATGACAGCGTGAACACTCATTACTATTCATTTCTCTAACAAACTTACCTGCACTTGTAGTAACATTTCCCTTTCCTTGGATGTAACCGAGACCTTCATGCTTGGGCCTTATTATAGCCTCAATTGGCTCTCTCATTCCTTGTTCTTGTTTGGCTAGACCTTGACCTCTATAACCCATTAATTTCATGATTTTTAACCCTACATTCTCTTCACAACAATTAGCATCTTTTGCAGATTATGACACTTTATCACAACTAGCCATATTTGCAAATTCATCAACATGTTCATCTAGACATTTTTTATCACCAACATTTTCAACAGAAACAGATTTTTCAAATGAAATACACAAATCTATTGTGTCACATGAGACATCACACACTGAAGATTTTTCTTTCACACAATCATTACATGCTCTTAATTTGTCATTTTTTTTCTTTCAATTTTGTGATTTCCTTCAGCTATAAACAGTTTTCCTCTTCTACCCATTTCAAGATTTGTTCCAAATCTTCATTCTTTTTCTTTATTTCTTCAAACACCTTTATTCTTTGTTCAAAATCCTCATTTCTTTTCTTAATTTCTTCAAAAAAATTCAACCTTTCTTCTAACTCTCTATTTCTAGCTTTATCCTTTCTCAGTTATTTCTCAAGGTCGTCATTTTCTTCTAACAGTAAGTAGTTCTCTTTCTGCATCTCTCTTCTTTTTTTAAAAGAACAGTCATTGTTCTTTTTAACAATACCCAATTCATCTTTAAAGAAAATCAACTCTTCCTCTAAAACATCTTTTGTAGATGCCAAATTTTCATTCTCTTTCTTAAATCTTTTTCCTACTTTCCCCATTTATAACAGGAAGTTTCAACTTACCTTTTTTGATCTCGTGACTGAAATTCAACAACTGGGACTGCAACTTTTGTTTGTTTTGGAAACAAATGTTCTGCACAATATTTTTCTTTTTTTTCAACAAAGCTTCTGCTTTTTAACAACTCTTAGCAATTATCTTCACAAATTTAAAACACCTTCTTGTAACAACTTCTTCTTTCTTGTAGGCTTCTTTAGATCTTCTCATATGTCAGTGATTTATTTTCTTTGTCTTCAAAATACAACTCTTCTGACTTTTCTCAGCAATTTTCCTTCAAGCATTCTTCTTCCTTTTCTGATGTACACAACCTCCTGTTTACTTCTCTCAACAACTGGTTAGAAAGACACTTCCCAGACTTTAAACACTCTTCCCTGTCAGCTAAACTGACTTCAACTTTTTACAAATATTCAACCTTTTCTGATAGCTTCCTCTGTAGGAATGAATTATTACTCACTTGACAACTACATATGACACAAGCAATTTTTCTATTGACAGAGCACTTGAGGCTTCCTAAAGCAAAGACCCTTTTAAAAAAAAAAAAAATTTCTTTTCCTATCAATTCTCTTCACAAATTTCTAAACCCAGATAAACTTCTCATATTTTGCAGACAAACAAATCCTAGACACTCTATGGCTCTCTCAAACTTAGACAATGACTGTTTCATTCAAATTTACCACAAATCTCTACTCCCAGTGAGCCTGACCGACAATGTTGTGATACCACTTTGTTGGTAAATAGGAGGCATGAACAAAAACAAAAACAACTTAAGAAAATTTAAACACCGAAAAAACAGGAATTTGAAACATTCAAGATAACCCCAGAAAACATAATATTATATTAATTCTTGAAAACATTTTTCACATCTCACAAAGCTGCTGCTCTTCACTTCTTACAATCCTACTTCTGCTAATTATATTCACTCTTCTTCTGTATATTTTATTTTCTCATAGAGCTTCAACTCTTTTCTTCTCTGCTCTTGAGAGCCTTCTTTTCATACTATATATCAATTTCACCAAAAAAATTCAAATACATGCATCTATCTAAAAATTACCCAACAGCCCGAAAAGACCCACATTAGATACAATAATAAAAGCCATTAAGAAAGGCCAAGATATCTTTGTCCAAACATATTAAAAATATGTCCAAATCATATTAATAAAATGTCCTTTTGAATTAATTATATGCCAGCTCGAATTCCACTAAGACTGCCACCAAAAATGAACTTTACCGTGCTACCGCGCATGAGGCAAGATAGGTTTGCAATACCGCAAGGTACCGCCCAACCACGTGAGGGGCACCGAATAGGACCGCATATCGTGATTAACCACGCTACCGCGTATGGCAAAGAAGAGAGTCGCTGTATAGTGGCAACATCTTGCTACTATGAGGGGTCGACGAGGAAGCCACAGTATGGCGGTGAGGTGAGGAAACTGTGCTATCGTAGGGAGCAAGCAAGCAGGCTGCAGTATGGCGGTAATACCGCGGTACCGCGAGCAACGAAAAACACGGTGGTGGTATGGTGGTAAACCGCCCAACCGCGGGGGACTGAATCAATGTCGAGGTATCGCGGTAAAATCTGAAGTTGAAATTATTTCCAACAAGTTAAATAGGCATCTATTGAAAATTTGTAAGAGTATGTGAGCAAGTCGATCAACCTTGTAGAAGAATGGAGAGTGATCTGATCCTTCTATCTCATATACCATTTGTGGAGGACTGTCTGCGATCATTTTTCTCTGGAATTCCTCAAAAAACAATTTACCTTCTATGGCTATGACTTAAGTTCGGTGAACTTGTCCATAGTTTTCATTGGTGTAGGAAACAGCTCCCTCCTAGAAAGGAAATCTTTTGAGCAAAGAATCAGTCAAACAAATGTCTTGCATGGATTCCATGATACCAACCAGTCAATAAAGCAATTAATTTTATTATACAGTTAAACCCAAGAGTTGTTAATTTCAATAGTTTACCAAAGAGGGCGTGTTTTGTAACAAAAAATCTTGTGAAAACTATTTGTCAAACTTTGCGGATGTGGGTTTATTTTCTTCTCCATTCACAAAGGAATATGTGGAGTCTCCCAAGTTTCCAAGTCCAGACAAAATCTATAGAAATATGATTAGAAATATAAAAAAATGAAATTAGAAATTAAAATAATTCTATGTACTTATATTAAAATATCTTTATTGTCTTAAATATAAAAAAGTATACAAGACAAAAATAAGAATTATCTATTTATGTGGTCAATTTTTATCAATTGAGAAAGTTATCAAATCTATAAAATGATTAAATTTTTTTATTTTGTGTGAGAGTGGATATTGATAATGAGCTGTCAAATATCATAAAATTGTGTTCCAAATTTGGGGTTTGAGAGTAGAGAATCATATATGAGTCCTTCTAAATGTTTATCTTTATTGTCATAAGACTAGACACTTCTTCTCTTTGTGCCAAGATATGAAGAATAAACACCATATTCAAACAAGAAGTATTGTTCCCATCTCCTAATCATGAGAAAGAGATTCATAATGTTGAAAGAATTTTATATTTTAAAGAGTGCTTTGCTATAAAGAATGAAAAAAAGAAATTGGACAATTTATAGTTGTGGGTCCCATAGGGAATGCATAGGGCTCTCCCATTAAGAAAAAGAGGAAACCAAATGTAAAGCCTATGAATTGTCCTTTGGTTGAGTCTAGATCTTATTTGGAAATGACAAGATGGTTCCCCATATGGATCCAGCTTTGACTCCATTTTAAAGTTTTTTCAAAAAGATTTGTATTCAATCCTCCATGATTGTTGTTATGGATGTTCCTTGGTTGGGAGTTTACTATTTTTTTCTAGGATTCTTTCTAGATTTAATGCTTGTTTCTTTGTAGGTCCTTGTCATGCCCACAAATAATAAATAATAAATAACTCAAATACTTTTTTAACACATTACTAAAATAATACATGCACAACATCATGCTATACACAGTCATCTTGCTATGGTTTAGCACAAGTATGTAAGCTATCCCACTACATAAATCAAGATACTAGATTGCCTTCATTTAGAAGACACAAATTGACCATCATAAGGACAATCACTTAACTAAATCAATAGACTGCTTGTTCTTCTAACAAATTAGAAATTGAAAATGTCATCTCAAAAAAATGACAAGTTAAAAATTAATAGTTAAGATCTTAAGACCATCTTAAGATTAAAGCTTTTAAAACAATGGGTTAAATTACAACACCAGCTTTGGGCCAAAGCAGGCTCCATGGACCAACACAAAATGGAAGCTTCTTGAATCACACGCCATTACTTTTACTATTCTCAAAATACAGCTCCTCTCAAGTTATATGACAAATTTATAGATTCATATATTAATAAAAATATAGAGATAAAATTGTAAGGGTAAAAATATTTTATACAGATGACTAACTTGAATTAAAATTGCGCAGCAGCCAGCTCGATCAATATCATTTCAGTGCCGTGTCGTGTACAATTATAACGTGAGGATTTCCACTCGTTTTGCGTGGTGCACATTGCTTTTATCTTTAAAAATCTACGAAGCCATTTCCAATAGCTAACACTGTTTTGTTTTGACATTCCTCTTCCATATCAAGGTCTACGTTGGTCAATAGTTACGTAATGAGTGATGAGTAAGAGGCCACAATGTTCCACCAGCCATTTTTAACCTAATGCATTTAGCCTATCTTTCACACCTAAGCTTACATACAACGCGCACATAATAAAACATGATATTATTCAGCAATTTAGAATAAATAAGTTCGGCATTTCTCTAAGATTTATTGTGGGGACAATTGTATAAAGATCTACTATCTAGAAAGTTTAAGAAAAGATTCTAGTGAATTTTGATACTACTCTATAATTAGTTATTCTTTTTCTTTTGAAAAGCTCTTCCACTCACAAGATTTTATTTTACTATATAGATCTCTCAGATGATCTAGTTATTAATGAGAACCGACTTTACACATTATGGTGAGATATCAAGAGTTGATATAAAATGTTCCTTGGTTAAGAATGGATATAATTTGAATATTTGTGTTGAGGGTTGTTTGTAAAATTTGGATTTAGATTTATCAAAATTACAATAATAAGATACTATTATTAACTTTTTTTTAGTATATGGATAAAATTATTTGGTAGTTATTATTCTTCCTATCACATTTGATCTACTTGTTTTAGAGATATTTTTTCCATGTGATGCTTATAAAATTGTTTGGGTACTAGGGAACCTACACATGCAGGCCCCTTTGGGTGTGTACAAGTCAATGACCTTTATGCTATCTGCTGGTTACCAACTGTCGACTATTTTAGGTCAGTTGATGGCCTTTAAAACTGCCCAAAAAATTTTTAATGACACAAGCATTTATCTCGATTGTTGATAAACTCATTTTGTTGACCTCTTCTGTCATTTTTCGGCACTATGCTTTTTTCCGGTAAACTCTACACCATTTCAACAAAGAACATATGTCTTCGAATATGCCCATTGCGACCAACATATTTTGTGGAATCTTCAAATATTCTAACATTGTATTAGAGCATGGATTCAAAAGACTCCTCAATTTTGAAGGTTTTCTTCAACTAGGGTTGTGTGGGCATCAAATTTAGAATCTTCATATGCTTTCTAGGTTTTGGACTTGGACATTGTTTTGGTGCATTCTAGAGAAAAATAAAGTTCACCATCATATTCAGGAGGTTGAACAAATGAATTTCGATTATAAATTTGTCCATTTTTAGTGTCACCCGATCTTCTAAGGCAACAATCCCCAAGCATCATACTGTACAACTTTAAATATATGTATATACATTGTGCTCAACACTTTAAGTGCCTAGTGCTTAGTGTTGAGCATAGGGATCATGGCATGTAGACCACTACATAGCTACATCTTAGCCACCAGCCGCTAGTGGCTATAGTGTCACCAATGCTAGCAGTTCCTCTCATTTGTCATTTAGCTGGTGGTAGGGGCCAAATTTTTTAACACGACATGCACGAGGGTCATATGGTTGACTAGTGTCTAGCCCTTGGGGTCCCAAAAAAATTGCTTTTTTATAACGTAAAGTAAATTTGGGAAAATTGTCATAAATTTTTGCTTAGGTATCAAAATTGGGCAAGGAAGATATCATTGAATGCTAGTTTAGAGAGATATCTAATGATTCAATTTTTTTCTTAGATTTTGCGTCAAGTACATTTTATTTCCTATTGAAGTTAGATGTTTTTTTTTCACTCTCAAGCTCACAACTTTTAACCAATTTCTATATTTTTCACAATTCTTGTGGCAATTAGAAAGGTCTTTTAGAGCTCTTCACATCTATCTATGTGTGCCTTGGTTTGTACACTCTTTCTCAATTTAGGTACTTTCATGTGCATGTTTAAATGTTCTTTGTTACCCTTCATTCACTTATTGATGATACACAATTCTAGTGGACCTGTCTTGCCTCTCCCTTGTCAAAATTATGGGGTGGTTTCTACTATTGGTACTAGTGTTTCCATGGTTTCATTTTGGATTGATCTATGTATCTATAGTGTAGGAAAATTCACACCCTTGCATTTTCACACTTCTTTGGGCCCATCTTTCTTTTTTATCTTTATTTATGTCTTACTTGGTCCTATTTTGTATCCATAAGCATAATATATATTGCATATTTTTTGGAAAATCCAGACAAACATCAATGAATAAATGATAATTTAATGATTTTGGTTGAGTGTCCCTGATTTTTGGGTTGGGACTAAGTCGCCACCTAGGGCATCTTTGTCCCCCCGAGGTATTCGGACCCCCTTTTCAGTGGAACCCTAATTAGGCCCCTTTTTGGATTTTGTGCCCCAAGTTTTCAGAACATGGGTCTAAGACACCACCTAAGGCATCTTAGTCCCCATTAAGCTTTTTTCAGGATTTAATTTCAAATTTTGGCAGAATTTCACCTCCTTTAATTAATGAATTCATATGTCATCTTGTTGTGGTGTAATTTTGAGATATTAAGCATAGATAAGTTTAAATACAAGGTTCATTCATTACTTTTCATATCTAAGCAATCTAAGCACTCAAGTATTCATTCCTAAGGGAAGTTTAAGAGATCAAGAACAATTATTCAAGCATTTGGATCCATCATCAAGATTCAAGCATTATATCAAGGAGATTGTGGCATCATGTGTGTTTTAGAGCTAACATTTGTGATGTAGGGTTTTGATTCAAGCAAGCAATTCATGTCAAGATCTATGAAAAATTCATTGGTTTCAAGATCTACATCCAAGCTAGCCATTTCACACAAGTTTGCAAACTTTACAACAAGGGTTTTGTGATTTGTAACATTGCATATAGTTCATTCATCATTTCTCTCCATTTCATTCTATTTCAAGGTTTAATTACCAACAAGGGGTTTGACTAAGGCAAACCCCCATTTACTAATAATCGACAAGTTTTTCCCCTCTTGTGTGTTTGTGATTACAGATTTAGGTTGAAGACTTGAACATCATTTAGAGTGAAAAGTTGCAAAGTTGCATCACAAAGTTGTCATGTCCACGAAAACACACCTACAGGCCAAATTTGATAGATTCAGAACCTGAGATCTGAGAAGAAGGAACTACAGACCTTGGACCTCAGGACTACATCAAAGATTTCAAAACTTTAGAATAAGACTAAGTCACCACCTAGGGCATATTAGTCCTCCTCAAGTCAATTTTTAGAAGTAGTGTTGTTGGAGGAACTCATGTAGATTCTTGTCTTTTTTATCTTGATCATCATCTATTTTTAGAGGAGGTTCTTCATTTCATCACTATAACAGTAAACATTGATTAGTTGTTTATAGCTTCTTCATGCTTCAATGATGTTCTTCATGTTCCTATTCTTTTTGGGACATTATTTTGGAGGATTTTTAGTTCTTCATCTACCTTTCTCTCTTTTAAAGAGGAAAATTTCCTATGATGTTTTCTCATTTTCTCCAATTATATTTTGAGCCAGTGGAGCCGAGCCTTGATTTGAGCGCCTCTAGCAAAATAATTATTTGCCACTTGCTACTAGTGTCTTAAATCTGCCACCCAGACTTGATGTGACGAGGAAAAAGGACTGGCCGCTAAGGCCTCCATAGCTGTACGCAAGTCAACAGTGGTGACCTCGTAAGAATGTCGATGGAAGATAGCAAGCTCACGCCCATAAATGCTCAAGAAACGTGTAGTACGAATGATGGCATCATTCCACCAAACGATCCAGCCCATACGGCTAGGAGGATGACACTCTAAATTCCACACCCGGAGAATGTGGGCCAGGGTGGGTTTGTGAAAGAGCAAAGAAGTGTTCAAGAACAATTGAGTCTTACACGTGCGAGGTTGACAAGACACCCACTCAATGCGAAAATGAATTGGGAAGTGATCGGAAAGGGTCACATCCACTAACAGCTTCACCGGCAAGGCAGAGCTCCTGAAGGAAAAAAAAGATTGAGCCGAGATCATAACATGATCAAGGTGTTTAAAGACTCTGTTAGAACCAACCCTATAATTACGCCAAGTGTGCCAGAGGGAATGAGAATGGCGGTAACCCATATTGGGATCAAAAAACCCTAATTTATTGCGTATGTAAAATCATGCCTCCCTTTCACCCGTAGCCCAACGAAAAGGCAAAGTGCCATTCTTATCGTACGCCATTTCAACCATGTTGAAATCCCCACAGAGCAACCAGGTGGCAACTGGAAAAGAGTCAGCAATCCAACAACAAAGTAAGCAATGCTCCATGGCATCATTAGAGGCATAAATATTAATAATCCCGAAGGAATGATTCTCAATATTGAGAAGAACCCAGATAATACGCTGGGAGGGGTCAACCCCATGGTCCACCACATAAGAAAGCAGTCATGGGGCCAAAAGAGTAGCAACTCCACCACGACCAGCCTCATGCAGAGTGCAAAACATAGAACTAGCTAGACAAATAGAACAACAAGCCGAAGCAAGCAAAAAACCTAAAATTTTAACTTCTTGGAGACAAAGCACTTCAATCCCTGGGTAATTCTTCAAAGTATTCCTAACAGAATACTTCTTTGAGAGGTCAGTGAGACCTCGAACATTCTATGAGAGAAAATTCATGGAAAATCTTCCATACTTGTAGAATCCTGGTCCTCTTCACCCAAGGAAGAGAAGTTGTTCTTCAAAAACTCTTGCGGAACATAACCTATTTGAATAGAGGGAGAAAATCTCCATTTTTTTAGCACATATTCACCTTCTTCCAGTGGAGGAGACAGGCTGCGAGAATGCCACTGGGTCCCCACTACCTAGGACAAATCCAGTTGAGCACAAAAAATAGTCGCAGGCTGGGGCGCGGCCTTCGGCCTGGGCTGTAAAATAGCAGAAGCAACTCCTGAGGGAGTAGCAGTCCCCTTCTCAGAAGAGTTTGAAACCTGTTGGGTCAATTCAGGGGCCTCGGGAGCCGACCCAACACTAGACGACTATTCTTTCAGTTTATAATTGTAGTCCATTTTGTGTCCACCTTAGCTAAAGACTCTGTCGGACGAGGCTTTTCAACACCTCGTGGCTGACAAGCTATACGGGGAACTGTCAAAGGGCAGTCCTTGATCTTGTGGTCAACTGACTGGTACCGGTAACACGTGTTGGGTAGATTGAAATATTTGATTTTCTGGGTGTGGCGAATATCCCCAATTTGAATGTCTACAAACTCTTTCAAATCCTTGGATAAATCAACTTCTACACAAACCCTCTTTTGAGGACGGGCTTGAAAGAACTTATCAGGTTCGATGCAAACAACCCTCCCTAGAGAGGAAGTAATATGGTTCAAGAAGGGCACACAAGGCAAAGGCAACCTGGGAAACTCAATCCAGATCGGAACATGCATTTTTGAGTCCTCTGAGACAGCAAAATCTCAGGTCCATGCTTGGAAAACCAACAAGGAAAACCAAACATACCAGGGTCCATGACCCAAAATAGCTTGGACATGACTAACTTCCGCAAAGCAGAACAAAAAAAAACCCTTGGTCAGATTTTGGACCATATCAAGGCGGACCCCATGAGGGACCCAGGCCTTGCTGACCCAGTCTTTTAGCATACTTTCAGGGGGAGTCCTCCCAACAAAATAACCCACAAGGGTGTGTTGTTCAAGCCATTGGCGTGCAGAATAAAAATCAAGTAAAGGTAAAACTACATCAGCAGGGGCGTCAGAATGCTTACCTCATGAAAGACTTTTGGAACAAATTTATGAGGGCGTTTGTTCAGTGGGGGAGCCATTAAATTGCACCGACAAACCACTAATACCAACAAAAATTGCTGGGTTAGAACTGGTTGAAGGCATAATAAACCCCTAAAACCGCAGTAAATGCGGCCGTACTCAATGAAGGAAACAATTTCCTGCGCAAGAAGCGCAGTATGATGCAGGAGGGGCCACAAATGACCTTAGAAAACACAAAACCCTAGTAGAGCTCATGCAACCAAATTAATATGATTTCATGTCACATAGAGATTTGATTATTTAAATCATTTTGATTTATTGAATCAAATGAGGACTTAATTAAATCATTTGATTTATTTAATTAAGCATGATGGAGCTAAGGAATTAATCAATAAACTATTTTAATTGATTAATAGCATAATTGAATATTAATTAGAGCGGGATGCATGATGTTGATTATTTTACGTGTCAACACATTCATGTTCATTCTATCCTCTACACACTAGCTAGATTTCTTTAGAATATTTGGAGTATTTCAATCCATCTTCTACACATCTTGCTACACTTTTTCCATCATTGGAGTTGTAACTTGGTGTCTTGAGGGACTACTTCTTCATTGTTGTAGCAACATAGACATCGCCAAAATTGCAACCTCCTTTACGTGCTTGAGAGCACCTTGATTAAGAAGGTGGCATTGTTTCATTTCTCCATTTCTATAACATTGTCATTTGATTTATGTAGCATAGTATTATCATGATTGTTCGATATCCTTTCTACTACTCTCTTTATCACATTTTCTATCTCGTGGCCTTCCTGGCTATCTGCACGATGTTGGTGTGAATAAGTCTTGTACCTAGTTTATTCCTTCATCGGGGACTTAGGGGACTTAATTCACATGTTAAGTTTAATTAGGATATTAGTTGTCTTATCTAGATAAGTATTAGTTATTTTATCTAGAATTTGCACTTTCCTAGGTAGTTATGAGTTAGTTGCCTCATGTGATAGGATTAAGACACTTGTCATGATCTTGTCTAACTCTATCTCTCATCCTTTCCCTTATAAGTAAGGCATCTCTAGCATATTTTGCATTGTATTGTATATTCTATTGTATAGCATATTGATCATTATATCATATTGCAATTCTTGTTTGGTCGAATACCATCTTCCATTATTGCTTCTCTCTATCTCCTATGGAGGTTATTTGGTGTTGCTGATTAAAGATCTTGGGTTGCTCACTTCAACATGGTATTAGGGCTTTGAATCTTGCAAACCCCTTCCATTTTTTTCATTAGAGAGTTTCCACCAGGTTTTCTATTATGATTTGAGTTTCTTGTATGATCTTGCAAATTCCTCATATGCTCTTCTCTTGCGTTTCAATACAATATTGAGAATAAAAAATGTTTTGCAAAGTTTTTTTTAATCTTATATTGCATGTATGAATTTTAGTGAGATCTGGTGATTGCAACACTTTTGGCTATAGTGGTAGTATTTTGGGTTGTCCCATCGCATCCAAGAGGCTCAAGAAAGTCAAATTTGGCTTGTGTTTTGCTCAATTTGGTCACCATTTGTATTTTTGGCAAACAAGGGTTTGGAGCTCAAATCTAGTGAACAAATTTTTACATAAGCATTTTTTGCAAAAAATAAGCTTTCCATTACGTCCAGGTGGTCATTTGTGAGAATTTTGATATATAAATTGTCTAGATATTTGGTGAAAGTTGAACTTGGGGCAAAACATTTTTACTTGAAGGGTCGTACGACCCTCCAAGTCATAGGTATGACATCATTGTTAAAAAAAATTCAAAAATTTCTAAATATTCTTTATTTCAATGGTATTATTAAAATTTTGCCAAAAAATATATAAAAAATATTTTTTAGTGTTGTCAATAAATAAAGGGAGCAACATTTTTAAGCCGTAGACCTTTTAAAGGTTTGTGAACTCTCCTAAACCACCATGATTCTCTAAACTGATAGGAGGGTGGTCAGATAAGCTACCAATGAGTCTAGTCCAAACCGTCACTGCCAACGATAACCACAAATTTTGATGTTAGCAGTCAATATTTCTTGAAACCACTAGATTTTATACCTACTCATGTGATCAACTTCAAAACTGCTAGTGGTTTCCTGAATCATCAAAGTTTTTGGCTGAAGCACAAGACCTGGTCACATGGAGGACTGAGCGCTAGTCCCCGAGGGCCAAATTTTTGTGCCCAATTAATGGTGATTTTTGCCCCTGTTTAGTGTTGAAGGTTTCTTTTTCAGGCCTTTTTTTCAATTTTGCATAACTTTTCGCCACGGTGTTAGATTTTTGAAAAGGAGATATCGTTGAAAAGCTGGTTTGAAAAAAATTGCAGTGGAGTAGGTGATTTTTCTAGATTTTGACATATTTTTTGTAGTTTTTTCAGCCCGAAAATACAAGTGCATTGATTGCTTGTCATTGGCATAACTTTTGCATACAAAGTCAAAATTTGGCAAACTTTTTTTGAAATTGCTCAAAAAATCACAAGGAATTTATTTGTAACCTCTATTTTCAGTTTTGGCAAGCTCATTTTTTTGAAAATTGTAAATGTGGTAGCTAAAATTCTGTAGATGTTAACAAAATGATAAATTTCTTCCTAGAAATCAAACTAACATAACAAAATCTAGCAACCCTATGAAATATTGCATCTAATTAAACATGCTAAATGAGACATTGAAACAACAAGGAAAACCAAATAAAGCATATAAAACATGAATGCAAACTTATTCCGTAGTGGATTGGTGCTATCCTTTGTGTAGAAGGCAGCCCTTTCCCAATCCTTAACAAGCCAAATGAGATGATAAATAATGAGATGAAAAGTGAACTCAAGTTGTCTATAGTGATAGTGTTCAAATTGTAGAAGAAAAATGAGACAAAAGACATTGAATTTATAGGAGAGAGTGAGAGAGGAGAGGCCAAGATTGATAAATTTGGGACTAAAACCCAACAAATAGGAGAGAGCCACTTGTCACAATGTGATTGGCCCATGGTTGTGCAAGTTTTGGCCAATGTGCCCATTTCAAATTTGAAAATGGCATTAAATGAATATGGTTGAGGGTTTTTGGGGGGAAATGTGTTTGGACAAAAAGGTCAAACAAGGGGAGTTAATGAGGGCATATCCCTTGTGAGGAAAATAGAGGTTTTAATAAATCAAATTAAATGATTTATTGTGCAAGTGGATGGGACATGGGTTAGTCTTATCATTAATTAGGGATTTGACTAATTAAGCTAGTGATTAGGTGGTGTGACATTTGATTTATATTTTTGTATTTGTTTTAAATCAAATGAGAGGAAAATGAATATTAGTCATTTAATTAAATATATGTGATTTAACTAAATGAAGAGATTTTAGGAAGTTAATTATTTAATTTAATTTAATTAATTAAGAAGAAAACCTTAGTGAATTAATTAAACTAGTTTATTTAATTAATAGAGGAAATAATGTTGAATGAAGAATGATTAGATGTATTAGTATATTTTGCATGTCTATAGTAAAAATCATTGTGTTATTATATGAGCATGAATTTGTACCCCTAATGCAAAATTCCCTTTTTACCTCCTTACACTTTAGAAAACCTAAGGTAGAGGCTTAATTCCACTTAAGCCCGCTATCCCCATCACACTTGGTGCCCTATTTGCATTTCGGTGGAGGTGTTTCTGTCGGGGATGCCCACGTAGCGCGTAGATGTCCACGCGACACACTTACATCCTTGAAAGATTCTTGTGGTTGGAGACTATAGAGACACTACACTTTCGATTGGGAGTCAAAGTGCAACACTCCTCTTTGACAGGTCGACCCGAATATGATTGTTTCCCATCCTTTCCTTCATATTCTTGACCATTCCATCCATTCTCAAGTTTTGCAAGATCTTGAGTTCATCACTTCACATTTTCTCCACTCTTTCAAACATCCATTCAAGCTTTGTAGCAACACTTTTAACTCCATTGTAACAATCGACCACTCCATCACTCTGATAGTGTGAGTGTAGGACAAACACCATCACAACAGAGGCTTGAGTTCCTCTCATTCACTCCTCCACAAGTCTTGAGCACTTTGGATGGAGGTGGTAAGCTCCTCTCATCTCCCCTATCATCTTTGGTTGAGTAATCACATACTTAATTGTAGTGTCTTTTATTTACGTAGCTTGTATTCTTTCTTTATCATTATTTCTATCATTGAAAACTTGGATGTCTGTGGAGGTGGAAACACAGAAATGGGGTCTGACTGAGGTAGGCCCCTAAAAAACCCCAATATTTCCCCTTTTTTCTATGTATAGGTGAAGAGATCTTAGAGCAAGCTAGTGAGAAGATTGTTTGGCGAAATCATCTTCGTCACCCTTGCGGTAATATACTTCCTTTATCAAGTTAATCTGTACTTTTCATACTTCTTAATACTATAATGTCATTCTAGAAACTCTTAAACTAGGCTGCTTGTCCTTCCTTAGAGCTTAAACCTTGTCTCTTTGGCTTTCTGTCCATATAGACGCTAGCGCGCTGCACTGCCATCACAAAACCACACTTTTGTCCTCAGATAGAGAGCTACCTGAGACATTGAGTTCACTTTGGAAAGTAACACATCTAGTCTCTCTTTAGCTTTCGATATTGTAGAGTGATCGAAGGATGCCTAGTCTTCATCATTCTCATCCCTTCTATCTTAACCACCCTTTAAACTAAGGTAAGCTAGGGCAACCTTTCCGCTCTTTGCCTTTTGTGACATGGGGCCTTATAATGGTTGGTCCCCCTCTCTTACATTTTTGGTGAACCTGACGTGAACCAATGTCTATCCATTTGTTGACATCCTAATATTTTTCTCGTATACCTCTTGGTCATTATACCCTGGTGTGTTGTGAAATTTTATGAGCTTCACAACCCAGTCTACGATCTCTGGGCATATTGTTAGAAGAATTTTGTGACACCTTATAATGGACAAGATGAAGGTCTCCTCTAGCTTCACTACCAACCTTTTCTCTGGTTCTACGGTTGGTCTATCCACATAGAAGCACATATCGTGAGGCGAATCTAGGTTTCCTGACGAAACGGATCACATCCCTACTCCTCCTGCATCGCCAACCTCTTCATCCATAGATGAGCATGAGGTCATCCATATCCCTTCCAAGTATGTTGTTAGCCTCGGTAAATGGTTAGGTGCATTGGAAAATCACCTAGAAGGAAACCCGAAGATGGCTAGGGCTGCTAAGGTGATCAATGAAATAAGATACATGGTGGAAAAATATCGGATAAGTGTGGAGCTCTTAGCTAGTCTTGTTGGTCTGGCTAAAGCATGTGGCCCCTCAAGCCATGGTTGCATGATACAAGGTGGCCTCTTCATGGAATGTGAGAGGCAGCTGGAGATGTTGATGCCTCCTACATCCATGTATATGGTTGACACGGTCCCTTTGGTCAATATACCCACTACTTTCAAAATTTTTGAGACTGTCAAAGTAAACAGGAATCCTTTGGGTTTCCACTTCACCCCTTCTACCGCCTCCATTGGTGGAAGATTTGGCAAAATGATAGGCGAAGGATTTGGTAGCGAAAAATTCAAAAGTGGGGGTGGCATTGGTGGAGGAGGTTTTGGGGGAATTCATGGTGGTGGATTTGGTTTTGGTAGTGGTTTTGGTAGAAGCCGCACTAGTGGTAGCGACATCGGTGGGGGATCTGGTGGTGGTCACGGTGGTGGCTCTAACGGAGGCCATATTGGTGGCGACAACATCGGTAGTGGCTCTGGTGGTGGATTTGGTGGTGGTTCCAGTGGTCCTATCTCTTCTAATGACCCTAATGTGAATACCCTTCTTCAGAATATGGGGAAGATGCAAAACTAGTTGGTGAACCTTTCTCAAGCCTCAACCCAGCCTATCTTCCAACCCTTCTTCTGACATAGCCTATTGTCAGTTGCAATTCAAAACACTCTTTTTTACGCAAGGGATGGATATCCTAAAATTTGAGAAATATGATGGTAAAGGGGACCCACATACACACATGTGTCCACCTTTAATGCCTTATGCACAAAAAATTTCCATCATGATGCATTGATGGCCAAACTATTTTCCCAATCCCTCAAAGATACATCACTGGACTGGTACTGTTATTTTCCTGATAATTCCATCTTCAGGTTTGCTCAACTTGTGAATCAGTTCCTATGGCAGTTCCAAGCCAATATTAGACCAAAGATGACCTTCTCAGATCTTGTTAGATGCAAACAAGGGGACAATGAAAATATTACAGACTTTATAGCATGGTACCAAGCACTCTTCTCATAGATCTCATATTTATTATTTTATTCTAATGTACAAAAGGTCTTCATAGGGAACTTACAAAGGCCTTGGAAAAATAATTTTTCCCTCATGAAGTATCCTTCTTTTGTACACTTGTGTGCGGCTTTACGAGGGTACCAAAAAATGGTTGTTTAGTTCAAGGGTCCTCCCTCGTGCTCTCATTCTGAAGGAAGATTTATCGTATCGAACTTGGGAAGAGGTAAAATTGTTGTGAATGTAGTAGCCACTGTGGATAACAATGGCCTCAGATGCGATCAAAATTTTACGAAGCTATTAGAATATTATTCTTCCATCTTGCAGAAGTTGGTGAAGGATATGATCCTTACCCTGCCACCTCCTAAACCAGTCAGAGAACCATACCCTAGCTAGTATGAAGAAAATGAATATTGTCAATAGCATCAAGTTAATGAACACAATATCGAACGTTGTATGTTCTTGCATCATGAGATACAGGATCGCATCGAGGATGGTAGTATCCATCTTGATGGGAGTAGGAAAAACATGAACAAATCAGTGGAAAAAGCTAATAGTGAATTGAAAATATACATGGACCCATTTCTGTCACATTCTACTAGAATTATTATCGATCTTCCTGATTCTATTTCTCATCCCAAGGCGTATGTTAACATGGTTACTATTGCTCCCTCTCCCTGCCTTGCGATGGGTTCACCAGATGTAACGGTTACTTCATAAGACATGCCAGCAAATGGTAAGCCTTCTCTGCTTTATATTCTCGCTCGCCTCAATGGTAACATTGTGACAGGGCTCTTAGTCAACCCCACGAGTAGAGTGAGTATCATCATAGAGGAGACATTACTCCTAAACGCCTTACAAAGGGGGGAATATGAAAAAACAAAATCCATCATTCGTACACATGATGGAATTTCTTTAAAACCTTATGGATTGATAATGTTGTCTATCCTAGTTGTACCTAGGAGCGTAGACATGGTCTTCGATGTTATTCCTAAGTTGAACCTATTTAGAGTGAAGCCGGATATACCTTGATTAGCTTCCATGAATGGGATCGCCTCCATGATCCATAAGCGCCTTAAGTTTTCCCATGAAGGTGTTGTGCACGTAGTACATGACACTGGATATCAACCTATGGTATCTCGTGGAGGATACTTGTTGGATCAATTTTGACCCACTCCCATCAGTCCGCTCCCACAAAGAACAAACCTACTTCACAATAACTATGTGAAGTACGAGACTAGAGGCAACCGAAGTTGACCCTTCCTATAGCTGAGCTACCAGCTACCTCCTCTTCCTGAAAGGGAAAGGATAAGCTCACTCCCTCTTGAGCAGACTCGTCCACTCCTCTCTCCTTGGAAGAGTACTGGATGAAAAAGCTCGGGTTCTACCCACTAAGTATAATAATGCCTCCTTAGTAAAATCCCAAGGTCAGGATATCAGATCTCCCTAATGGGTCCCTAGGACCCTGGTACTATTTGTATGATAGAAAGAAAGGCTCCCGAAAAGAGTTTTCCCCTCAACCTCTTCTTATTCCCCCAAACAGGAAAGGATCCACCTCTAAAGTGGTAGAGTCAACTCCTCCCGCCGTTTTTAGATCTTTCCCTTCTTATCCCATTCAAGAGTCTATCTTTCCACTAAAAGAAGTTGTGGAAGACACTCCCATGGCTGAGCAGAAGCCTTTTGTCCCTTCACAGATCCCAGCTTCTGATTCCAAGAGCTGTAGAAACTGCCTTGCGCGTGAGTGTAAGAACCGACAAAAGGATCTCCTAGCTAAGTAAGCCTCCTTACAAAGGAAGGAGGACAAGAAGATGAAACCTCTTGTTATATCTTCCTCTTTCCCTCCTTTCATCTTTTAATCTCTCTTGACTCCCGCTGTGAGTGCACATGTGCCTGGAAAGGTGTAGGTTTTCATCGCTCCTTTGGTGGAGCCACCCTTTTTGACTTCCATCTTGGATGTCTTGCCTTTCCCAAAGCCTGTGGATATGGTGAACACTTTGTTTGTGTCCACTGCAGATCTTTCCTCTTCTCCCTAGACCCTCCTTGTTTTTTCTATGGGGATTCCACCTCCTCTAATGAAGAAGAAGGAACAACATGGCCCCTCCAGCAATGGGGGACATAAGAAGAGACCACCTTCTCTGAAAGGTGGTCCCAAGTGGACTTGTTTTTTCCTAGTAACAGAACCAGTCTCGGCCTCCTTTGAGTTTTTCATTGCTCTTGAGACTCTTGGTGAGCCTAATAGTGAACCTTGGGTGCAAAATCTTCCATCCATCGAGGTGAAGCATGAAATTCCCATTAAGTGTATGTTTAACTCAGTGGATAAAGCTCCAACCCTATCAGCAATCTTTGTGAGGTTGTTGACCTTGGACCCACAAGATTTTAGCAATGGAGACCTCACAGGTCCCTCTGCCTTGGCCCTTGTTGCAGGAGGGTCGAAAGCTCATCCCCTTAACATTACACCATTGCAAGATCACCATCCTTCCCCCTATGATGATCTAGAGTGGGAAGTTGACAAATTCTTGGTTGACTAGTGTTAGGGGGAGACCCTCTTCTTGATCTTTAGATGAGATGTGTTCCCTCGTAATTGTGCTATACGTGCCTGGATGACCCTTGTCGCTCCTATTGGTGCTTGGATACATAAGTGGTGTTTATGTTGTAAACCTTCTTCTATATGTATGCCTATTCTTCCATGTTTTTGATTGACTTTCGATAAGTTGGGGATGATGCAAAGTGTTGGGGGCATTTAGGCCTCCTTCCATGTTGACCCAATTTTTTAATTTTACTTTTTCTTCCATGCATTCTTCCTAATTTGGTTGGGGATTGATCATATTTTCCCTCTTTCTATGGTTACCTAGTATATAAATAAAGGCATATCTCACCCTGCAAAACAAGATCCCCTTTTGCCCTCTGTGTGTGATCTATTTTCTTTACCTTTCTCTTTATCTTTCTTTGGTCTTTTCTTGAGTTGTCCCTTTCATGTGCGAAAACATCTTTTCTACACCAATTGGTCTTTAGAAAGCACATTTGTTGCTGAACAACTATCTTCTCAAAGATCCCTCACACACTTCTTTGTTAGGATTGCATTCTCAACTTGAAACCCTAGCATAACAAGTTTCCTTCATCATGGGTTCAAACTTGCAAACCCTCCTCCGAAGCGGGAATAGGCTTAGTCTTCCCCTCGCATGAGCGCATCTCCTTCCTTTTGAATTCCTTGATAAAGTGAGCATCTTTAAAAAGGATTCCTTGGGGACAAATTTATTCGAGAAGGAAGACATTAAGCTTTTGAACAATGTGTCCCTTGAGTGGCCCCCTCCTTTTCACGCCAAGTTCTGAAGGGACCCCTTCGAAAACTCTTAACAAGTTCTATGGTGTCTAGCTTGGGGGCAGGCCGACTAGAGTGGGTTCACACCTTGACGTTTAGTTCGGGGGCAACCCAAATAGACCATCTTCACATCTTTTCATTTAGCTTGGGGGCAACCCAACTAGAATTCACTTTTCAAACAACACATCCCTTGAGTGGACCCTCCTTCCTTTTGAAGGGCTCCCAAGGGACTCCTTTTAAAGTGTTACAACTTACCGATGGTTTGCATGACTATCCATTCACTAGCCTATGTGACCACTTCCTAATGTGTTCTAGATCTCCGGGTAAACATGTCACCATCTTTGACTCTATGGAGTCCCCTTTACTCGGTCTCCCTCATGTGATAGTTCTTGGGGGATACTTTCCTTGTAGGTATGTGGGTCCATAAGGTGATTTCTCGAACTCCCTCATGTAAGAGTTCTTGGGGGATACCTTTCTTGTGGGTCTATAGATCTGTAAGGTGATTTCCTGGTTTCCTTCATGTGAGAGTTCTTGAAGGATACCCCCTTTGCAGGACTATGGGCTTGTGAGACACTTCCATACTTAAGCTTTGTAGTTCCATAAAACTATGAAGTTCTTTCCTGCACTTCTGGGTTCACCAAACTATGCTCTACCCCCTCATCGGTTCAGTTATACATCTCTTACCTTGTTACTTCTTCACTACTCTACTTTATTGAATCACTCTTCAGTACTCATGCTCGCTAAAGTGGGGGAAAAATTTATGAGCGTGAATTTGCATCCCTAATGCAAATTCCCTTTTTACCCCCTTGCACTTTTGAAAACCTAAGGTAGAGGCTTAATTCCACTTAAGCCTGTTGTCCCCATCACACTTGGTGCCTTATTTGGGTGTTGATAGAGGCATTTCTGTTAGGGATGCCCATGCGACATGTATATTTTTCCATGGCGTGCTTACATCCCTGACAGATTCTTGCGGCTAAAGATTGCAGAGACATTACACGTTTGATTGGAAGTTGAAGTGTAACGCTCGTCTTCTGCTGGTCGACCCGAATATGGCCATTTTCCATCCTTTCCTTCATATTATTGACCATTCCATCCATTCTCAAGTTTTGTGAGATCTTGAGTTCATCACTTCACATTTTCTCCACTCTTTCAAATATCCATTCAAGCTTTGTAGCAACACTTTTCACTCCATTCCAGCAATCTACCACTTCATCACTCTAATAGTGTGAGCATAGGACAAACACCATCACAACAAAGGCTTGAGTTCCTCTCATTCACTCCTCCACAAGCCTTGAGCACTTTGGACGAAGGTGGTAAGCTCCTCTCATCTCCCCTATCATCTTTGGTTGACTAAGCAAGTACTGTATTGTAGTATCTTTTGTTTATGCAGTGTGTGCTCTCTCTTTATCGTTATTTCTATCATTGCAAACTTGGTTGTCCGTGGTGGTGGAAACACCAAAATGAGGGTCTGATTAAGGCAAGCCCGTAAATAGTCCCAACATTTCCCCCTTTTTCTGTGTGTAGGTGAAAATATCTCGGAGCAAGCTAGCGAGAAGACTATTGTGTGAAATCATCTTCGTCACCATTTCGGTAATATACTTCCTTTATCACGTTAATCTAAATTTCATACTTCTTAATACTATTTTTCCATTCTAGAAACTCTTAAATTAGGTTGCTCATCCTTCCTTAGAGCTTAAACATTGTCTCTCTACCTTTCTAGTTGTACGGATGCCAACACACCTGTAAGACACTAGCATGTCACATTGTCATCTTGGAACCATGCTTTTGTCCTCGGATAAAGAGCTACCTAAGATGTTGAGTTGACTCTGTAAAGTGACTCATCTAGTGTCTCTTCAGCTCTTGGTATTGCAGAGTGATCGAAGGATGCCTAGTTTTCATCATTGTCATCCCTTCTATCCTAACCATCCTTTAAACTGAGGTAAGTTAGGGTAGCCTTTCCGCTCTTGGCCTTTCACGACCTGGGGCCTTGCAGTGGTTGGTACCCCTATCTTATAGTTATAAAGAGTTTATTTTAGCTTGTCACTTATAAAAATTGCAAAATTTATTCATTGTAATTTGTTGGGGGGTCGCAAATTGAGTTTTAATACATTCTGGGGGGGGTGAAAGAGACAATTTAAGTGTGACATTGTTTTCTTTCATTTGGTGTTCATGGCAGATCTAAGGAAAATTGAACCACTCACCCCACACAATTATCATACATGATAGCTAAAAATGGCTCAATTGTTACAATCTAAGGGTCTATGGCCAATGTTAGATGTAGAACAACCTAAATTCACAAGGCATTATGAAAAATTTGTCTATAGATGTAAAATGGATGAAGCAAAAAGGCTCATTGGCTTACATGTATCCAATAACTTGTTGTTTCATATTTAAATGTGTAAAACACCTAAGAATTTTTTGGATAAACTTGAAGAATTTTATGGTAAAAAAATCATTTTAGAGTCTTGCACCTATAAGTGGATCTACAAGCACTTTCTCTAGATGTATTTCCTTTAATTCAAGATTTCCTTGCACAACTCAAGTTGATTTTGTCACAACTAAAAGTATGTGGGCATGATATATCTAGTAATGAATGTATCTTCTTGATTATTTCTAAGTTGAGAGGCCCTTATCAATTTTTTTCTTCTACTTTCTATTCAACTATAGATGCCATGGGGAAATATTACAAAATTCCCTCATTTGAGTTATTTTGTGAGTGTCTTACTAGGGAGGAGGCCAAGTTGATTCAGTTGGATGCCCTACCTAATTCTAAGAATCATCCTCTAATGGCTCAATCATCCAAGAGTAGAGAAAAGAATAAGAAGCCCAAGACATAACCATCTTCAAGCAGTGAGAATCCTTCCAAACTGTAGTAGAATAACAATTAGAAGTCCACTCCATCTCCATCTTCTTCTACCTCTGGAGATTCATCTTCCAATTCCATGAAAAAGAAAGGAGATCCTTGTTCATTTTATGGAAAAATTGGGAATGATGTGGCTCATTGTTTTAAGAGATTAGAAGCCTTGGAGGAATCTATGAAGAAGCATATCATTTCAATGTATAAACCTTCTTCGATTGGTAAAGGGAAAAATATTTTAGCACGGGCTATTCATTCATCTTCATACAGTTGGATTCTAGATTCAGGTGATTCACATCACATGACCAATTAATTTGATCTTCTTGATTTCATTGTTCATACTTCTAATTCTCAGATTGTAGTTGGGAACTCTATATAGAATTTTGTTTTGGGGATAGGCTCTATTCAGATGTTAGATGGGCGCATTGAGGATTTTCTTCTTGTTCTTGATATTTCAATGAATCTACTTTCCACATATCGAATTTTTCATTTTGGAGATGGGAAGTCAGTTGAGTTTACTCCATAAAATGTGACTATTCGATAGTTGTAGGATCATAATAAGGTTCTTACTATAAGGATATTTTATCATGAGAACCATTTGTATCAGTTTGATGGCTTTGAGTCTTCACCGAGTTCATGTTTTGTTTCTCATGTTGATTCAATGAGCAAGCTTTGACATGAAATATTTGGGCACTTGAACTACAAATATCTTCAATAGATGCAAGTACATAACTTAGTGGTTGGTATTCCAAAGATCACTTGCATGGATGGTGTTTGTAAAGGTTGTGTTCTTGGGAAGCAACATCAAGATCATTTTCCTAAGGGTCAAGCTATGCATGCAACCACACCCCTTGAGTTGGTCCATACTAGTATTTGGGCTTGTCGTTCCAATGGGTGTGGAAATTGTAAGTTGTGGTATATATTATCCTTGGCTTACTTGTGTGTTGTTCTTGGGTGATGTTGTTGCACGTAAGGTATTGAAATCATATCCTTGAGGTAGTCTAACTCCTTCATGTAATAGTTTGGCTAAATATTGTTGAGGGTTCATCATGACAATTTCACCCACAAGAGAGGCTACTTCGGGATTTTGTGTAGCAACCTCTACTTCTTCTATGAATAAATTCCCATCCTTGTCTCTAATAAGGAATTGTTCAAAATTATTTGTTGTCATTGGCTGCTTATAATATGCTAACCCCAAGTTGACATGGTCATGGATTTCAAGGTGGGTATTGTTGTGAGGAACATTAGTGGTATTGTAAAAATTGAGGGTGCTATTGTAATTTTAAAGGTCCTCATCATCATGAAAGAGATCCATTGCTCAAATTTTTTTTTGCAATCTAGTTTCAACCACATAAGGCTTGCTCAAAATGAAGATGGAAGATATGAGACTAAGGCTATTTTTTTGGTATTTTTTGAAATATAAGGTATGCCCCAATATAATGCAACTATTTTGTTTTGGTATTTTTTATATATTGAGGATAAAAGATGTATAATATATGAAATGAGACTAAAAGTGATAATGATATTGTTGGATGTTATGAATTCTAGAATGTATGAAAATGCATTTTTAGGTCTAAAATGTTGTGGTATGAAAGATGCAAATGACTAAGAGGTGATGGATACCTATAGTGAACTTGAGGGCTTAAAAAAAATTGAAATATGTAAGAATAGGATCACTAACTATCCAAGTGTAAACCAATTTTTCAACTAGGAATGTCAAATGGCATTTTTCTAGGACAAGTGAAAAGAGTAACAAGGCGAGTTTCCCAACTAGACTTGTGAGTAGGAAATTATTACCAAAATGACAAAGGGCTAATTAAAAAGTGACTTGGTCAAATTACAATATTTTGTTGAAGCAATGAATTGTGCCACTTAGGTATATAGAGGTATTCTATCCTAAAATCCACAAGGTGTCAAGCCAAAAAGTTTGAAAATATAGCCTAATGTGATGTTGGGAGATGCAAATAGTGAGGATGCTAAGATATCTAAAATGATGACCTAATAATGGAATGATGATATGCAAGGTGAATTGAGAAAGTTTTTGATTTTAAATAGGCATCACAATAAGAAGTTGGTCTAAAAATTGATCACCATGGGTTGAATATGATTTTGGCAAGAGTTTGACCTGATTTTGACTGTTTTGTTTGACAATGTTGCTTGGTGAAGTGTTGCAATTTTCAAGTGCAAGGTTTGTTTGCTTTTTCTTGAAAGACACACACATAAAACATAATGTTTGAGTTTGATCTTGGTGTTAAATGGAAAACACTTTGAAAACACTTTGTACAACCCTAGGCTTCTCAAGAGATACCACTCGCTAGGTCTCCACTCACATTTCTCCGACCACTTAAACAAGGTGGACAACAAGAGACTTAGTGGCACTAGCTCCCCTCCATGGCACTCACTACTTGGACTCAACAAGTCTCAATTCCCCAAAGAGGAATTTATGCCTCTACACATGCTTAGTGAAGATGTGGGGTGGCTTTAGAATGATTATTCCTATGCTAGCAAGTGAAAGGGATTGTGGCCACTATAACAAAGGTTCTTAGTGAATACTCGAGGACATGTCACCTCACGAGCGTTCAACAAGACACTTAAGGATTTAATCACTCTGCTAGGAGCTCTTATACATTTTACAATAGGTACCCTATTTCGAGTGACACTGCACGACTAAGACCTACATACCATGAGGACTTGGTGGTTTAGTTTTATCCTTTTATATACTGGCCTAAGCGAAAAACTAGGAGTCATTCCCTCTTGCGAGGTAGGCCCCTTTAAAGGTAACAAAAGCAATACAAGTATGTTTCTTTTGATCTTCAAGATCACATGAAATGCGAGGAGAGAGCATACACAACATCTTTATCTCACACTCGCATGGGGTTCATTTTAATTCCAAATCCAAATCTGTGGGTGGTTGTACAAATTTCTAAAAGTGTTTCTAATTCTCAAGATCATCAAATGGAACAAGAGAAGAGCATACGCACCTAGAAATAAAATGCAAACCATAAGACAACACAAGAACTAGTAAATTTTAACCCCGCTTGTGATATCAAATGAAACATTCAAGTGCGTTTTAGGCCCACTAATCATTCTATGTGAAAATGACACTCAAGATAAAACAAACTAAAGCAAGAGCCCTAGAAAGCACAATTAGTAGGTTTGACCTCCAATATTCGACAAACGAAAGTTTAAGTTTTAAATTTAAAATCTTGGACATTCGAACCTACAAAAAAGGTCAACGATTAGTCACAAAATTAAAATTAAACTAGAAAGAAAACTAACATTAAAAAAAAATCAAAAATCAAAGTCTAACTTAAATTAAATAAAAAATCTAAACTAGACAAAAATAGTTAAGTCTAATTAAAGCTAAAAAACTAATTAAAATTTAACAATCTAAAATCTAATAAAAAAAAAATATAAATAAAATTCTAAAGCTAATTCAAATATAATTAAATTAAAATATTAAAATATCTATGTTCAATTAAAATCTAATTGAAAAGTAAAATCTAATCTAATCCAATTAAAATTTAAAAATATTTAAATTTAATTAAAATCTAATCTAAATCTAATTAAAATTTAATTAAATTAAAATCTAAAAATATCTAAATTTAATTTTAGTTGAAAATTAAAATCTAATCTAAATCTAATTAAAATTTAATTAAATTAAAATCTAAAAATATCCAAATATAAATAAAATCTAACTAAAAATTAAAATCTAATATACATCTAAAGCTAAACTACATTAAAGAATTTAAATCTAGATTTATTCTAAAATATAAACTTAATCTAAAATTAATCAATATAGACTAAATCAATCAAAATTAAATCAAAACCGAAGCAACATAAACTAAATCAAAACCAAAATCAAACAAAAGCAAAACTGAATCTGATTTTACAAATGCCCTCTTGCTTCGGCCCACTGTTAGCCACACAAGCCCTCAGACACACGACTTTGCTGATAATAAGATAGAGTTGCAAGTTGACGACTATAAAAGTTTGTGCGAAGAGAAGCAAAATGCATCAAAAGTTGGAAGTAGCGCACCAACTGGTCTTGGCCAATGAAGCAAAGCTTTGACATTGGCGTATTTACTGTTGGGTAGCTTTTTTTTATATGCAAAAATAAAACTGAAATTGTTTCTTACCACCGATCAATAAACAATGATCCTTCGGCCTTATACATGTGTGAACGGTGTGATCTGACTGCGATGACCAGGAGGCGATGTCAGGTGACAGTGACTAATGTGTAGCCAAAAAAGATTGGATTGGCGATAAAGGGTTGGGACAGGGCAATAAAGATGTAACCTGATCGCCGATGAAATAAACTACCAGAGAGAAATATAAGAGATTTTCAAAATCTAATCAACACTCTTATCAATATTACATTAATTGCTATGTTGAAAAAATGTCTGGGGTTGAAGTCCTCTTCGGATGACGAGGAATGGAACGAAAAGGAGGAGGATGTTTCTCCTGCGACTGTGACTACGACTACGACTGCGACTGCGACTGTGACTGTGACTACGATTACGTCTTCGAAGAAGAGGAAGGTGGTTGGTGCTAAGAGTAATAGGGTAGCTAAGAAGCTTGCCCTTTCTGGGAGTGAGGACACAAAAGTGGGGTTGGATGAGTTTTCTTCCAAGTTTGTGAAGGTGGTTGTTGGTAGAGATGTTGTTGGTGGCGGCCTTGAGGTGGGGACACAGGATAATGTTGTGGGTTTGGTTGACAAACCGAGGAGGTTGTTGATGCGTATTGCTAACCTGAAGAACAAGGGTTTGGAGATTCCGAACAAGGACCCCAATGTAGTTGGTGATGCCAAGGATTTTGGTGATAAGACGATGGCCATTGAGGATTCCCCTATATAGGACTTGCTCAAGGAGGAGGAGGACAAAGAGATTAGGGGTCGGGATGAGGAGGATGCGGAAAAGAAAAAATCCAAACAAGAGCCTTTGAAGGTAATTCCTCTTTTCGAGGACTTTTCTTATCTTGATGATGATGCTACCTCCATGTACGATTTACTGAATATGTCTAGAGTTGGGGCCACTGGTACCTTTAAATTAGCTAAGTGGACTCTGCAGGAGTTCAATAAGATTAATATCAAAATCAAAGGTTTGAAAGAGAATATGATGAATATTTCGAAGTGTTCGGTGTCAGACATTCTTATTGACAGAATGGTGGACCTTAAAGGTTCCTATCATGACTTTAAATCTTTGTGTGATGAAAGATTATTTAGACTAGAAGCCAAGGTCTTAGGTATAAATGAAGATATTAAAAAACTAATGCAAGTATGTCATATTTATGTGAAGAACAACGCAGAATCCTTGGAAGCCCTTTTTAGAAAGATTAGTGAGCTCAGGGAGGATCGGGTTTATTTCTCTAAGCTTATCGAGAAAGAGCATGCAGCCAAGGGCAAAGGTTAAAAAACTTCTAAGGATGATGACAAAGGACCTGTTGTCAGAGGGTCGGCTGAATGGAAGAAATGATTTGATGTTGAGAAGGAGTTGTTAGATATGGTCGAAAGGCATAGGAATCGACAGATTGAGGTGGCCAACACTCTAAATGGTTTGAACTAGCACCTGGTCTTCTTCTTTGTTTCTTTTTGTTTCCTTCTGAGTGTAGATTTCTTTTAGGTTGTTTTTTTGTTTTGTGGTTTTCGGGTGATGTTGCTAGTTTCTTGCCTTTCTTAGGTTAGTGCCCTCTCTATTGTGTTTTTTGGCTAATCGGTTGTTGTTGGTGGTCTTTTGAAAATCCTTTCTTGTAGCATTTTGTATCTTTTGTTGTAAATATTTTCGAGTCCCTTCAAAACCTATTTTTCCCTTATAATCAAATCATGATATATAAAATAATGATTACCAAAAAGTATATTATTATAAATAAATTTTATAGAAGAAACCTTATCAAAATCCCCATCATCCATAAATATAAAAAATAGAAGCTAGAGGTAACTCATCCCCATCATCCATAAATGTAACAATAGAAGCATGATAAGGAAAGAAAATAAAGGTAACAAATTATCACACTTATGTAATCGTTGTTAGTAGCCACATAAAGAGAAGAGGAAACATGAAGCTCATGGATAAATGAGTTAGTTATATTTAAAAGGGAAGGAAAAATGACAACCATCTCTATCAAAGAGGGCAAATCATACACAATGAGTTTTTTAATAAATAACTGATTTTTGTCCATAGAAAAAAATTAAATGACAATACCAAAGGTGGATCAATTGAATGTAAAAAAAAACAATAATTTATCAAAATAAAAAGAATGCACATTAATATGGTAAATATAAAGGTCTAAGAGAATCCATGATGTAAGATTTATGAAGAATTCCAAACCAAGGGTGTTTGGGAATGATCAAATAGAGATCCAATGATAAACAATGAAACTATAATGAAGACAAATCAGCAGTACAAAAATAAGGGTGGAAACCATAATTGAAAATGGATATTTTCAACATAATTTAATCTAGGACAATTAATTAAATCTAACCATGTTAGGATTCCAAAGTTAGGATAAATAGTAGATGATGTCATAAATATAATAATTAATACAAGATTAATTAAAATAGTTGAAAGATGCATAGGAGCTATTTTAATAACAAAAGTATTATCATGGATGTAGAAAATAATTTTGTCATTGTAGCAAAAAATTGATTTGTCGATTGACAATCTTCTAAAAATAAAATTCTCTATAAACTCACATGTTTTAGATATATGATTAGGGGGTAGTAGATTTTTGGCATATTTCTATGCAACATAAAAAAATGTAATTCTACTACTATATTAATAAAAAGAGTTCAGGTCTTTGACCTTCTATAAAAACAAAAATCTCTATAAACTATCAAGTTCAAGGTCATATCTATAGATCTAATCTCTACATCCATATATAATTAAACTTTGTGCATGTGATTGAAATTGATACAAAGATCTAAGTTTCACCCAAAAAATAATTTAGAGGAAATTTGCTCACAAAAGAAGGTCCTAAATATATCATCTTAAATAACAGTTTCAAACTATGTGTATCTTAATTCATAATGATTAATAAGAAAAGGGACATTGATCTAATTGAACAAAATTTATTTAAAAATTGAAAAATTAAATCTACACACGAAAGTGATTTAAGTCAATTCTACATAAAATCTATAAAATTACAATAGAACTAAAATAAAATTATCTACACAAAAACACTCCGCGAATAAATCATAAAAGATACCTAATCATCTAATAAATCCATATAAGATACCTAGTCAAAATTACACCATGCAAAGCCGGCTTTTGTCTTAATAGTTCATATTGTTATCCCTTAAAATTGGGTTCCTGTTGTGATGCTCTGAATAAATCTAGCATTAAAAAATATTATAAGGTTCTGAATACAATTACGTAACTAATCGATAAGCATTGTGAGTATCAATCATACACATCCTTCCTGCCCAGAACAATGATGGATACCTGCAAAATGAATATTAAATATGTGCTTACGTGCTCTCAAAGACTTAACTACGTCTAACAATCAATATAATATCCAAACAAATAGTTGTGCATGGCCGGTATTGTTTATCCTTACAATACTATATTGCTCTTCAATTGGTTGATCTAAATCGAAAGAATAACCAATCTCCTCCTAAGATGGCATGATAAGCAAAGGAGAAGAGCCTACAAGTATCGGCCTGGTGCAGATCCTGTCATATGACCTGGGAGGAGTTGTGCTTTTGAGATCAATAGTAAAAGTAATGGCGTGTGATTCAAGAAGCTTCCATTTTGTGTTGGTCCATGGAGCCTGCTTTGGCGGCTGGTGTTGGTACAAAGTTGCGGAGCTCCTTATCAAAGAGGGTCATACTGTCTCTTCCCTTGACATGGCCAGCCAAGGCATTGACCCCACTGATGCAGATCACATTTCCACATTAGAGGAGTACGATCAGCCTCTCACAGACTTCTTTACTGCTCTTCCTTCCCATGACAAGGTATGTATTTTTTATCCAGCTGCGCTAAAACAAGCAGCATGAAAATGGTCTAAATCTGATATGACAATATTTGTATAGGTGATACTGGTCGGCCATAGCGCTGGTGGCTTCAATGTGACATACACCATGGAGCGCTTCCCAAATAAAATCACTGCTGCTGTTTTCGTTACTGCGATCATGGCCCTCAGCGGAACGACCATCTTTGACAGTTTGAATGAGGTTTGTTTCTAATATTCTGCCTTCAATCTTGTATTATTTGAATTTGAATTTCAGTTTTTGAATTTCTAATTATTTTTGTGCATCCTTAGATTTTGTCTCGAATTGGAACCTTGGGAGACTCCACCTTTTCCTATGCGAATGGAGAAGGAAAGAAACCCACATCTGTAAAGCTTGGGAAACAGTTTTCACGAGAGTTTATGCTACAAAACACACCCTCTTCGGTAAACTATAGAAATTAACTCGTCCTGGGCTTAATTGTATAATAGACTTTATCGATTGATTGACTGGTTGGTATCATTGAATTCATGCAGGATATTTTTTTGACTGATTCTCTGCTCAAAAGATTTCCTTTGTGGGAAGGAGCTGTTTCGTACACGAAGGAAAATTATGGACGAGTTCCCCGAGCATACGTTGTAGCCAAAGACGATAAAATGTTATCCGAGGAATTCCAGAGAAAAACGATCGCAGAGAATCTTCCGCAAATGGTATACGAGATAGAAGGATCGGATCACTCTCCATTCTTCTGCAAACCTGATGGACTTGCTCACATACTCCTCCAAATTGCCAATGGATGCCTGTGTAACTAACGCTGTGCGTCATTTCCTTTTCAACTTTTATTTCTTTGGATGTAAGCGATAATAAGGATCGCAGTATTTTAATTATATTTAAAAAACCTGTAACGAATTGGCTGACCAAATTGGTATGATTGGATGAAAGCGTGGATGAATATTGAGTCATTCGCAAGAAACAAATTTCTAAAATCTGAGTTGTGGCTCGCATCGATCTTTGAATATATAGAAGTTGAAGGAAATTATACTACTGTTCTAAAATTACTTAGGCTAAATTCAATAAATAGGATCATTAAGTACATATTTAATTTAGATTAAATTTAGTTTATAATAACGAATAGTATATTTAGTTCTAGAATCAATATAGTATAAAATTATTAATATAGTGTTAAATTTATTTATTACAATAGAAAAATAGATTGTCTTTAGTTTAATGATGTGTCAAAGTTTGTGCAGTTTCATTACGTTTGATTCAATATGTATTTCTTAAGTTTAATAGATTAATACATATAAATTTGATCTAATGCATGAAACTAAATTGTGTCACACATAAATGACCTAGGAAAATGTTGTTCAAGTAAATCTATTCTCTTTTGCTCCTTTGGTAGATTAATGTGACAGAAAAATATACTTCATCTTTTATTAGATTAAATGGAACAACATTTATATAAGGAGATATAGTTGTATAAATGCCAACAAAACTACATAACCGATACCCATAACCATTGGCAAAATAAACAATATTTTAAACAATGTAGTACAAAGTTCTACTCGTGATATTGCTGTTAGGATTCAACTGTGTAGTTTTACAAGTCAAACTCATTGACCCATGTTTCATGAGTAGGGGTTCACAAGAACCCATCTCTCATGATAATGAATGGTCCACTTACCACTCATTGCATCTAGGTGATGCTCACATAGTTGAAGCACTGGGCCTTCCCAGGAGATCACCCATCCCAGTAATACTCCAACTCAAGTGTGCTTAACCATGGATTTTTCTCCAAGGCTAAGCCTACTTAGCTTGCAACCCCATTTGCAAAACCTTCAACAAGTGTTGTGCCTTGCAACCCCATTAGCAAAACATTGTAATGCCAAATTCTATGTTAACATTGTTGCTTATGCTAACATTCCCCCTTTATTATTATTTTCTTGCAAATGTATCCATAAAATCTCAAAATTCATCTTGCCAAGGGAGCTCACTCTAATAAAAGAAAAAAAAAAACTCCTAAGCTTTAGTATAAGTGCCTGAACTCTAATTAGCCTAATAATAAATTAAATATTAATTAATTATTCGCTAATGCATGATTATTCTAAAATCCTCATTAAGTGAAAACTTAGGGAGCAACTAAAAAACTTAAAAATTGACTGTATAAAAAATAAAGAATGCATGATGGATCCTAGTAAACAAGACTTGATGAAGTGCCCATGTACAAATAATCTAATCTCTCACAACTGGGGAAAAAGAGAAAACCTCATTGGAAACAATCCTCTCTGAAAGAGAGAAAGGAAAATGAAGGACTAAGAAGCCTCCAAAACAATATCCCAAAAAGAATAGTTATATGAATAACATATCTAAAGCATAAATAATTCATAGACAACTATCAAATGCTAACCACTATAGTGTTGTGATAGAGAACCTCCTCTGAAATAAATAATGATCAAGATCAATAAGATAATAATTTTCATGAGTGCCCCTAGTGACACCACTCAAATCAGATAGAAAATAAAGAAAAACATTTGGCAATTGAAGATACAAATGGAAAATGAATCTACATGGGTGACCCCAATGAAACTACTCAACCAAGCAAGATTCAAGTCAAAAATACAAGTACCAAGTGAAAATGGAAGGTTACCTCTAGAAATAGGAATGCAAGAGTCCACATGGTAAATTATCCATCTCATCAAAATGCTTGGCTAACCCAGGAAGAATTAGTAGCATCAATAGAACTCCCCATAATGCAGAAAAGAGAGAGCCAAGATAGGTCTAGAAAAACTATGTGTCATCAAGAATTTTATGAAGGAGAGCCAAAAACATCTAAACATGCACTTGAAAGTAACTGCAACTAAAAAAAGGGTGTGCAAACAAGGCACAAATTCACAAGGAAAGAATCACTAGGATTCAATGCTATCATGGAAGAGACTCTCACTTGACAAATGTGTGATAGAAAAATAAAGACACTACACAACCCCCCATGGAACTTTATATCATAGTGTGAGTACAAAGGGGAACAACAAAATGTGTGAAAATCCCCAAAAAGCATACACCAAAGTGGCAGTTTATCTCGGTGCATCTACACAGTAGAAAGTGCATGCAAAATATGCTTAAAACACATAAATATGTAGAAAAGAGAGAGTCAAGATAGGTCTAGAAAACCTATGTGTCATTAAGAAGTTTATGAAGGAGAGCCAAAAACATCTAAACATGCACTTGAAAGTACCTGCAACTAAAAAAAGGGTTTGCAAACAAGGCACAAATGCACAAGGAAAGAATCACTACGATTCAATGATATCATGGAAGAGACTCTCACTTGACAAATGTGTGATAGAAAAATAAAGACACTACACAACCCCCCATGGAAATTTATATCATAGTGTGAGTACAAAGGGGAACAACAAGATGTGTGAAAATCCCCAAAAAACATACACCAAAGTGGCACTTTATCTCAGTGCATCTACAAAGTAGAAATTGCATGCAAAATATGCTTAAAACACCCAAATATGAAAGAAATCTAGAAATACATGTAGAAAAACCTAAAACAAGTCATCCCACACAAACAAAAAGTTTCTAAGAGCTAAAACATCCAAGTAATTCACCATAATGTGAAAATACAAAAAAAAAAATGTATTTGGATAAAGATCTGGAAAAAGTGCATGGATAGTTATGAAGAAATCTAAAGGACCTTTCCAATGTCATTATAATCAAGAAAAATGGAAAAAAAAATGGTCAGTTGTTGTGAGCTTAGGAGTAAAAATAGCGCTTCTAAATTTGATAGGTTATAGAATGTACCAACAACAAAAAAATGGTGATGAAATCGACACCACTAGAAAGCACATAGAACTATAAGGTAGGGGGACCAGCCACACCAAGGCTCTATGTAACAAAAATTTGAGAGTAGAGGGTTTCCCTAACTTACCTCAAGCTAAGCGGGTGTTTTAGGTTAAGGATAGAGAATGAAGAGCACTCTCAAGTGCTTCTATCACTCTACTGGTTTGAATGTTTGGAGCCTAAACCATACCTCAGATAGTTCTTTGCTCAATGACAACAATGTAGGTTAGGGAGGATAGTGTGGCACGTTGGCATCTCTCTAGGGCTTTGGCATCCATATGGCCAAAAAGTGAAAAGTAAAGTACAAAGTTCAGAAAAACCTACTAACGGTCTAGTTAATGAGTTTTAATGTGCTAAACAGAATAAAAAAGTACAAGAGATGACTATAAATGTGATAAAGGAGATGATGAAAATGAAGATGATGAATACCAACTCATTGAGAGTCTAGTTTTCCAGCAAGCTCCACACACACATACACCACACACAACCAAGAGGAAAAATGTGATAATACTATGCTACACAAATCAAATAACAATGGTATGAAAATGGAGAAATGAAACAATATCACCTTCTCAATCAAGGTGCTCTCAAGCACGTAAAGGAGGCTACAAGCTTGGTGAGGTCTATGTTGTCGCAACAAAAAAGAAGCAATCCCTCAAGACACCAAGTTACAACTCTAATGGTGGAAAAAGTGTAGCAAGATGTGTAGAAGATGGATTGAAATGGTCCAAAGATGCTAAATAAATCTAGCTAGTGTGTAAATGATAGAATGAACATGAAAGATATACATTTGAAGAAGAATTAGGAGGGAAAGAATCATTTTCAGGCTGGCTGGTCGACATAGAGGTGTTACATTTCATCCCCAATGAGGAGCATAACATTCATGTGGACTCCAAAATCAAGAATTTGTTAGGGAAAACAATGCACCATGAAGACATCTGCACATAGCACTCGTGTCCGCAAAAAAAATCTCCCATCGAAACAAAAGAAAGGCTCCAAGTTGATGAAAGATGGATGGGTGATGTGGAATTTCTTAGTCGAGTTTGATTTTTCTAAAGTAGGGAGTGTACAAGGGGAATTTTCTAGAGGGGTGCAAATTCACTCCTATACATTTTTTCCCCACTTTAGCGAGCATGAGTGTCAATGAATGTTCGGTAAAGTAGATCAAATATTTTAGAAATGTATACCCGAGCCGTCGAGGAAGCATACCGCAATATGGCAAGCTTGAAAGCATGGGGTAGGCAAATGACTCTGTGGGTACTCTCTCCTAAGGAGGTTCTTTTTTGCCAAAAAGTGTAGCCTTGACACTTTTCACACATTTGGGCCCTTTCCTATGGATTTTGGACCTATTTTTACCCCTTTTCCAAGCCTTATTTCAAAGTGTTGTAAGGTGTTGTAACCAACCCTCACACTTTCCTAGGCTTGTCATCAACAAATTGACCCTTTCTTATGGCATAATGATCCCCTAATACACTTGCATGCCTTACTTTAGTATGTTTCAGAAGACAATCCTGACAAACATCATTAATCACCTTTTGATCCCCTACAACCACTCAAAATTTCCCAGGTGGACTAGGTCACCGCCTTGGGCGACTTAGTCCCATGTGGTGTAAAAAGAAAATTTAACTTAAAATTCTTGCAGGATTTTGTCTCCTGAACCCTATGGTCAACCTGTGTTGTGTTATTTTTGGGTGAATTAGGGCATCACACGTATAAATAAGGGTTTTTCTCATCTTTTTCACCCTAATCTCTAATCTCCAAAGTCTCATTTTTCACCTACCTCATTCTTCTACTCATCACTCTTCTCAAGCAAGCTAGGGTTTGAGTATTCCAAGTCACTAAGACATCTCTCAAGAAGCATTCAAGGGTTGAAAATCCAACCATTATTGCAAACATTCAAGATCTATCATCATGGAAAGGTAATAACTCCATTATTTCATGCTTTATTATCTTATTTCATCATTTTGGTTTGATTACTCAAAAGGGGTTTGACCAAGGCAAACCCCTAATCCCTAGCAATCAACATTTTATCTTTCTCTCCTTGTGTGTTTATAGATTTAGGTGCTTTGAGGGCTTGGAGATCATTTAATACAAGGTTTCAATGTTGTTGAAGACACCTCTTTGTTTTCTAGGGAAAACATCTACATAAAGTCACTTTCAGGCCCAAGAATCAGAGTTTCAGAAGTGGACACCTGTGAAGAACCGAAGTGTAGACCGACGACCTCCATTTCAACTTTCTGATCTTCAAAAAATTAGAAGTAGACTAAGTCACCAACAATGGACACCTAGTCCCACTAAACCTACTTTTTAGAGATTTTGGTAGATCTAGATACCCATTTGGCAGAAATGAGCTCTGGTGCAGTTTGACCTAATCTGGGACCAAGTCACCCAAAATGGCGTAAGCGTCCCAGTAAGACTAAATTTTAGCATTAGTAGCACTTACAACCTCCAATCTAGTTTGTAACTTGCTCCTAGGTACACACCTTTCATTTCCAACTTTTTTTTTTATTAAAGTGTCCATTTCTAGGTCATTTTATATATTTTTGCATATCATTATGTGTTTTCAAACATTGTTGCATCTTCTAAGCTTTACAGTAATAGTTAGCTCCTATTTTAGTCTATTTGCATTTAGAACACCCTATTTATATGTATGCACTTCACGCACCACACATCAATCCCTAACCTTTGAACGTTAACATTAGCATTTTGGCCTACCTCTCTCCTTTTAGGTGAAAAACCCTAGAAGTGTTAGAGACCCTAAGTGGGTACCAAAATTTATGTTACATTTTGGTGAACCTAATGTCTACATCCCTTCCTTTCTAATTTATAGTCCTTCTTCATCCTAGAATTATCTTGCATTGCATTTTTCATTAGTTAAGTTGCATTCTAGGGTTTTGACTTTTTGCATTACTAAAACTACATATAGGTTGTATTTTTGCATTCCAAATCATTACAAAAATTCTAAAATTTTGCATTTTTCATCTTAGGTCTACCCCATACAACACAGAAACCACCCACATCCATCAAAATATTCTACAAATTATCAAAAAAATCACTAGGTGGACTAAGTCACCACCCTAGGTGACTTAGTCCCTTTCTACCTCTAAAATTGCCCTTTACAGAGCTGAAAACCTTGTTTTTATGATTTTGTTGTGCCATTATCTCTTTGTATCTTTGGTTTGTGTTTTCTATAAGCATGCATTTAATTAAATCTAGCCTAAATTATCTCATTTCATACATTGTACATTTTCAGATCATTGCATAGTGTAATCAACAAATTACCTTCTTTGAAATCTAAAAATTGCATTTCATCCTATGTCTTTACATTGCATTTTAAGTTTGCATAGCTTCTATTCCATTTACATTATTAGAAATAGCATTCAATGGTACTTGTGGATAGCATTATACTTTTCCAATTTTTATTTTTTGCATTAGTTCCTAGACCATTTAAATCAGATTCTTTAGAAAGTGAAAGCACTTGACATTAACAACATCAAATGCACCCACTCATAACATTATTACACTTATAAATAAAAATCCCTTTAGTAGTGATGACTTATAAATGTCAGATGAATCCCTTGATGACTTCATCTCTTCTAGCTCATCCACTAAAGCTTTGACAAGTGAGGATGCAAGCATTGATAATCATGATAATCATAATTGTTCTTCTCTTGATATCTCTCCCATTGGTGACAAAGGTATCTTGTGGAAAGGAGACACAACCATTGAAGATAATGATGGTCTTTCTTATCTTCCTCCTCCTCCCCCTTGCAAAGACATTGTGACACACGAAGCTAAAATCATGACCACTACCTTACCTAGTCTCTATAACCATGACACTCAAATTTGTCTTTCTTCTAATATCCCTCCTCGATACTAAGAGGATAGGTTAGTGTTAGACGATATGCCTATTACAATTCATGAGACTCTTGACCCTCCCTTCCCTAATGCTCCTACCCTTTTGGGACAATCTATTTGAAAATCATAGTGGTCCTTCTCTTGATGCCTCCCCCCTTGTGATGAAGCTAGTGTTGAACATATTCCAAGCTCTCCTACTAGGGTCAATAGTATGAAACAAGAGAATGAGACCTTAGAACAAGAAAATCAAATAGAGCCCTCTCCTAATCATCCTATCATTGATAATTCCCCTAGTTGTGACGAAGTCATTTTAGAAGACACAATCCTTGCATGTCATGAACATGCGGTTTGTGGTTCTCCTAAAAACTCTCCTCCTAGGGAGAATATCATGATGCAAGACATGAATAACCTTTCCAATAGTAATATTATGCCATTAAAAGAAGCTGCAAATCCCATATTAGACTCTCCTTCCCTAGGGGATGTTAATATTATTCAACCTCAATTCATCCTTTATCCACCTTCAAACAAACCTAAAGCTAAATTTACCCTCTACCCACCTGAGAATAATGTGTTGCAGCAATTGAGTCATAATACCATTGCTCATACACATTACACTAGAAACAATCCGCGATCACAATAACCAACCTTAACATCCTTACCTTTATCCACTCCCATTGTTGGTTCTCAAAAATGCTGGTTTCAATGAACCATGAGAGGCTGCCAGATTCTCAATATGTTGTTGGTCAACTAACAGGGCCAACCTATATGGTTGAAACCTCTACTCTTAAGGCTCTACTAGACCTAGGTGGGTGCACCTATATGAGTGACACAGATTGTGAATTTTGTTTCTCCTACTTGATCTAACTATCCACAAATGGCAATTTGATAGTGGAAAGAATATGATCCTAACTTGGTATGAGTTGTATAAGGTATGAACTAATATGTTTAATTTATAGATGTCAAATGAAATGGAAAGAAGTGATGTTATCTAAATAGGGGAGACTAGTGCCTTGTTGGGTAAAACAGAGTCAAATGAAAGCTTTTAAATGAATGGTTTATATCTGGCAAGGATTCTAATTATTTGGCATATGATATTTAGTCTATAACTTGTATAAACATGCAAGGATGTAATTATCAAACTCTTCTTAATGATCCAAATGATAATTTTCCAGATTACTGTGAATGATTTGAAGGAAAATTAGTCTTTGCTTGAAAGAACCAACCAATCACATCACACAAATACAACAAATGTGTATTGATAAACTAAGAATATACTTGATATGTCAATTTAAATAATAAAGAAACATCAACCTTGGAGACAACTTGATAATATTCAAACTTATTTCAACAAATAATTGATACTAGAATAGTGCCACAACATTAAATTTTATTCATCTGATCCTTCAAAATTCACACATGCATCATAGTCTCCTTGAATGTCATTCTTGAAAATATTTACAGCAATATTCCTATATTTTTTTTATTTTTTTTACCTCTACTTTTTACAAATATTTATATACTTCAGATCATGGGTCACGACCCTTCATTTTGTGGTTGTGGTCATTTAGATTTTTCATATTTTAAATAAAACATTTTAATTAACCGCTCTGTCAGCAAATTAATCTTTCAAACTATAATTGGGCTTTTAATTTTACTTTATATCTTTTCCCGCCCTTTAAATTTCGCTTCCCATGGCTTTTAACATCTTTACCACTCTACCACGATCATGCTATTCGTACCCTGCGGTATGGTGGTATATTGACTTTTCAATGGTCTTCATAGTCATTTACTGATCACCGTTATCTTTATGTTTACCGCGCTACCACGTTCTTTGACTTTCTTACTCACAGTATCGCGGTATTTGACTGTCACTCACTTTTCATTCTTACTGCCTTACCGCAGTCTATGTCTTTGCTACGTGTGGTACTGCGGTAGCCACTAACCATCATCCTTGTGAACTCACTGTCTATCGCGACCACCGTGGTCTATGTCCAGACCATGCACGGTATAGCGGAAACCACTTATAGACCGCCATCCCTTCACCTTTCACTGACTGTTGACTTGACTGTCGACTGCTACCACAACCACCGCAGTTTATGTTTTGATCGGTTACGGTATTGCGATAACTATCACTGCTGCGTGCTAACGGTTACCTTTGTTGCCTTTGTCATCCATCTGAAAGCTTTTTCCAACTGCTACCTGTTCACCGCGGTCTATGGTTTGACCGCGCGTGGTACCATAGTATTTGACCTTGCATCTACCCTCGTCATCTGTTGACCGCTACCGCAGCCACCGCAGTCTATGCTTAGACCATGTGTGGTAGCGCGGTAAACCTTTGTTACTTGTTCTTTAGCCGCCACCGCCATACTGTAGGCCCCTTTGTGGGAGGCCGCGGTAAAGCGGTAAGCATCATAAAATGTGATTTTTAAGGAAGTGGTAAGGGCACTAAACATATATAGATGGAAAGGATGATTTCTAATGGAAGGATAGTGAAAAATAAATAAAAATCCTTAGGGTAATGATGGAAAATTAAGATTCAAACGGGAAAACCTTAGTACTTTAGATGGAATTTTTCAGTTCTAACACCCATATTACCTATCGCCCCTTGATTAAATTCACTCATTAGGGAGCATGATCTTGTTGACCAACTTAAGAATACTCCTGCTAAAATATCTTCATGGTATCTTATTCATGTCTCCCCTCACTATCACAACATGATGCAAACAACCTTACAAACAATTCCTATCCCTTCTAATGCGCAAACAAAAGACATATCAGCTATGATTCAAGGCTTGAATGCTGACATTTTTTTAACCAAAGTGAGCTCCCTCCTTTGGAAGTGCAAAAAAATTTTGAAGCTTTCATGATCATATCTCATTACCAATGCATAAGGATCAAGAGAACCCTTGTTGACAATGGCTCTACTATTAATGTGTGTAGTGTCAATCTCTTGGATAGGCTCCATATTGATAAATCAAACATTCAACCTACCTCCTTATCTATCAGTGGATTTGACAGTGTAAGACATAAACCACTTGGTGTGATCACTTTGCCTCTTAGAGTTAGAATTGCCACATTAGACACACTAATCCATGTTATGCCTCACGATGTTTCAAATAATCTCATTCTAGGTAATCCATGGATTCATGAAATGAATGGAGTGCCTTCCATTCTTCATCATAGGATGAAATACATCTACAACAAAAAAATTTACATGCTTGACATCGATCTTGAGTCGTTTAGTGTCTGACAACTTGAGCACAACAAATCCAAACCCTTCAACACTTCAACACCCACCAAACAAGTGGAACCCATATAAAAAATGATCTTAGATGATGATTGGGGTCCCTTAGACTTCACACCTCCTGTACTTGGAGAATCCAAGATCATTCAATGACTTTGAAAAGGGAACTGTAGTCTTGTCAACACAAGACTTGATAGATCCTTTGAAAGCATCCACCTCAATGACTTTAGACAACGAATCCAACAATGAAAAAATACCCAGTCCAAAAACAATAAACAAAAAATTATGGAAAATTTTATGAACTTATGAAACAACTTGGCTATAGTGGAAAAGGATGTGGTTCTAATGAACAAGGTATCCACACCCCTATGATTCGAGCCTAACACGTAGACAAAAAATCATGGTCTTGGATTCTATCCTTTCATGAAATCATCAAACCTTTATCCAACATCAACACCATCCTAAATCATCCTTCTCATCCAAACTTACAAGGTTATACTTTGCAACAAACAAAACACACAAAGAAATCTTTGCTTAAAGTCATCTCATAAAACACTACTGATTTATATTTTACACACTCCCCCAAAGGAGTGTACAAAATCTCACAATCTATAGTGCCTTGCATAGGTATGACCTCCTATACTAAGAAAGACACTTCTTTTTTACAAACTAAAGGAACACCTTCTAGCATTGATCAAGAGGATATCTTGTTGAGACTCCTCCAAGATCACTTGATATCCCTTCCTCCCCGAACTCGAAAGAAATATAACCACAAACATTCCTTTTGTGCCTACCACTGAGTTCATGGTCATTCTACTAATGAATGTAAGGCCTTGATCTATAAAATCCAACATCTTAAGGATTTTGGTGCTCTTCCTTATGTGGGGGCACCTAATTCCTCAAATCGATACTAATTTTCACTCTACCTCATATTTCATTAATCATTTCAGCTCACTCTTGTCCCGCACTAAGTGGGGGCAAGGGGATAGTTAGCCTTGTCCTCGTATGTCACTTGTCGTTGTCTATTTTGGATACTTTTTAACCTTTCATGAACATATAAGAGCAAGCTTGAGATGTGGACAATACGTCTTAAGTTGACTCGTACATGACATACTACCCTTTTCATCATATAGCTTATCAGAAAAATATGACTTGGCATATGGATTTCTAAAAAAGCTCTCATGTCTTCTTCTTCTACTTTAAAGAAAATGCTCACAGTGCTGGTGTTAGCAATTGCTTTAAAGTGGGGGCATACATTGACACTCACATTTCACTATGCAATTTTATTTTTCTTGTGATTCCCTCTATTGAAAACATTAGGTACAATGTTGCTCAGGATGAGACATTGCACTTTCCCTCTCTTACAAACAAGATGAGACCATTTTCAATTTTCCTCTCTTGGAGACATTACGCATGATGTTCCTTAAGATGAGACATTGAACAAACTAAGCAAAATCCCTTGGAACATTCCTTACACCATTTTCAAAAATCATTTTTCTTTTGTGGTGCCTTATAAAAGTTATCAGGAGATATAAATTTGGTATGGTTTGAGCGAGAAGCCCAAGTAGTGGCATGATTGTCCCCATAGCCACCCATGTGAGTGTGAGTACATACTAGCTAATTGTGTGTTTCTCACCTTTTTAGCCTTCTCACCCGACGAACAACCAAGAGTTTTGTCGCCCCAGAGTGAGTACACTTCTTTTTGGACAAACAACCTAGATCTAATCCACAACTAGCTAGACAAACGGTTGAAGCTTAATCCAACTTTTTACTTTCCTTCTTCTTTTCCTTCTAGTTCTTCTCATTGCATGATCACATATATTGTTTTACTACAAATAATTCACCCTTGAATGTGTCATGTTGCATTGATGTCATTTTGACTTAGAATCTTGAATCCTAGGGGCTTGACCACCTCCTTCATCTTTTTCATTCTTCACCATCTCCATTTGGCTACTTTAGTGTCAGTTTGAAGCAAGTTCGTCCTCTCACTAAAGTGGGGGCTAAATATATTGCCAAAAACTGTAGCCTTGACACTTTTCACTCATTTGGGCCCTTTCCTATGGATTTTGGACCTCTTTTTACCCCTTTTCCAAGCCTTATTTCAAAGTTTTGTAAGGTATTGTAACCAACCCTCACACTTTCCTAGGCTTTTCATCAAGAAATTAACCCTTTCTTATGGCACAATGACCCCTTAATACACTTACATGCCTTACTTTAGTATGTTTCGGAAAACAATCCTGACAAATATCATTAATCGCCTTTCAATCCCAGACAACCACTCAAAATTGTCGAGGTGGACTAGGTTGCCACCTTGGGTGGATTTGTCCCATGTGGCATAAAAATCAAAGTTAACTTAAAATTCTTGTGATATTTTCTCTCCTAAACCCTAAGGTCACCCCATGTTATGTTGTTTTGGAGGAAATTAGGGCGTCACATGTATAAATAAGGGTTTTTCTCATCTTTTTCACCTTAATATATAATCTCAAAAGTCTCATTTTTCACCTACCTCATTCTTCTACTCATCAATCTTCTCAAGCAAGCTAGGGTTTGAGTATTCCAAGTCATTAAGACATCTCTCAAGAAGCATTCAAGAGATGAAACTCCAACCATTGATACATAATTTAAGATCTATCATTATGGAGAGGTAATAACTCCATTATTTCATGCTCTATTATCTTATTTAATCATTTTGGTTTGATTACTCAAAAGGGGTTTGACCAAGGCAAACCCTAATCCCTAAAAATCAACATTTTCTCTTTCTCTCCTTGTGTGTTTGCATATTTAGGTGCTTTGAGGGCTTGGAGATCATTGAAGACAAGGTTGAATTTTTTTTGAAGATACCTCTTTGTTGGCTAGGGAAAACATCTACATAAAGTCACTTCTAGACCCGAGAATTAGAGTTTCAGAAGTAGACACCTGTGAAGAATCGAAGTGCAAACTGAGGGCTTCCATTTCCCATTTCTGATCTTCAAAAATTTAGAAGTAGACTAAGTCACCAACAAAGGTGACCTAGTCCCACTAAAGCTTATTTTTAGATATTTTGGTAGATCTGGATACCCATTTGGTAGAAACGGGCTTTGATGCAGTTTTACAAATCTAGAACTAAGTCACCCCGAATGGCATAAGTGTCCCAACAGGCCTAAATTTCAGCATCAACATCATTTCTAGCCTCCAATCTAGTCTGTAACTCACTCCCAGGTGCACACCTTTCATTTCCAACTTTTTATTTTATTAAAGCGTACATTTCTAGGTCATTTTGTATATTTTTGCATATCATTGTGTGTTTTCAAACATTGTTGCATCTTCTAAGCTTTGCATTAATAGTTAGCTCCTATTTCAGTCCATTTGCATTTAGAACACCCTATTTTGACATATTTCACTTCACACACACACATCAATCCCTAATATTTGAATGTTAACATTAACATTTTGGCCTACCTCTCTCCTTTTAGGTGAAAAACCCTAGAAGTGTTAGAGACCCTAAGTGGGTACCAAAATCTATGTTACAAGTTCGAACAAAGGACTATGTAGATCCTCAAAACTATAAAGTTGATCAAAGTACACCGAAGGCTCATAAACCAGCATGATGGAAAAATCCTGAAGGATGTAAGTGTTTCACAAGCCCTTGGACCTACAAAGAAGGTACCCCCAAGGTACTCTCTACAGAAGAAAGCCTAGTGTAAGGGGACTCCACAAAGTTAGAGTGGAAAACAGCTTCGTACACCTACAAAGAAACATGTTAATCCACAAATAAAACATGTTAGAAAATAAAAAGAAGCCACGTAGGCTAACAAGCAAAATGTCAAAAAAATGAAGGAAGAGCTTTGAAAGTGTAAGAGTATTTTTCATAAATCTATTCAACATCAAAGAATCCTTTTAGAAGATGTTCACTTCATCAAGGAATTCGAAAGGAAGAAAATGCCCCCTCACGAGGGGAAGGTTGAGGCTTCTCCCACAAGAAAATTTGCTCCCTCCTCGAAGAAAATTTCTTCAAGTTCTTTCTTTACAAACCCATGATGAAGGAAACACATTCTACTAGGGGTCCTCATTGAGAATGTGATTTTTGAAAAAAAAATTGAAAATATTTTTGAGAAAATATTCATTGGCCACTGAATGCATTTTCTTAAAATTGAAGTTGACATGATAGACCCCCCTTAGGATGGTGTGTGCTGGACGTAGAGGCACGTGGCATCCTAAGGAGAGAAAAGAAAGAGTGAAAAAGTGATGGTGTGGCCCGTGAGACATAGCAAGATGTAATCATGGTAATGGTTTTGCACAAATGAGGGACAACACATTAGTACCACAACATCACAAAGAAAGCATGAAAGATAAGAGAATGGTGATGTAAGAGGTAATAACATCATGAAAAAGGGACATAGGGGTGATCTGATATTTTGGGGTCAAAGTTGCTCATAAATATAAATAAATACATTAATAATAGTATATAAATGAACTGTCATCAACCCCCTACTAAATCAGACCATATAAAGAATGCATGAAACTTCAGACAAAATAAAAATGAAAAAAATGGGTCAAAATGGAAGGGAAGTCTAAATATCCCCACCACTTTGCATCATGCCCAACTATCAAAAATCAATATATATAATAGAGGAAGAATGATGTAAAAAATAGAGGAAGTTGTATGAAACACAAACACTCATGTATCCAAGCACCTACGAGGGTGACAATGGTTATCCAAGAACACATAACACACACACACAATCTACACTACAGATAAAGAAGAGGAATCACCCTAGTCCTCATCAACCAAGAGGTAACTGGTCTCCCAATCTAGATCATTATATGGGGAAGGTGGATGAGCCTACAAGGGCAAAATATCAAGGGAGGAACCCTTTGAACCCTTGCAACAAGAGCCCATGAAGAAGGCCCGATGAGGTCTTCTCTACTTAGTTATTGTGGGGTAAAGGTCATTGATTTCACAAAGATCACTGAAAGGGTTGAGACCTCATCCAAAGAGTTAAACATGCACTTCACATGAGTGTCATGTGTTGCATAAATGAATGAGGGAGGCAACGCTTGAGATTCAATGCTAGAATCTCAAGTGAATTTGGAGTAGTGATAAACTTCAGGGATGTTGGGGCTTCTTCCATCACTAGGATAAAACATGCTAATGCAGAACCACCCTCTAAAGTAGGTGGACTCCTCTTTCAGCCCCCATTGCAATCAGGGTCGTCCACCATCTTTTTTTTCATTAGAGGATGCAAGATCCTTATAGATGAGGTAGAAGGCACAAAGGAGGAGAAGAAGATCACGGTGGACACCACTAAGGTGTTTAGCATGCCCATGGACTTTGAGAATGACGGGATTTCTAGGAGGGACATCAGGAGAGGCAACTTGATTGAAGGAGCAATAAACACTTGCACCCTCTTGGGGTTAGGAAATTTTACGTTCACAATAGGAGCTAGAAGTAGCATCGGGGCTGAATGATTTGAAGAAAAGGGGATAGGAGAGGAGGATACAATATCATATCCTGAAATAGGAGTGGGTGACTCCTCCTCCTTCCTCTATAGAGCAACCTGATCAATGGCCAAAGCATTTTTTTTATGCTTGTGCTCATGTGCAAGGTGGTTCCTACGACTTGAGGAGCTAGAGGATAGAAGTTGGGATGGAACAAAAGACTCCTGCCCAATCATCAGAGTATCCATCACGACCATTTCTAATGGAGGGAGAGAGTCCTCGACAAGAGTAGGAGGGATAGATTGAGAAGAGGTTGGAGTAACAGTAGGGGGAGTTAGATCTAACACATTAGTGACATGCCTCTTCCAATTCACTACATTGGGAGTAGGAGAGGTAAGAGGCTATAGAGGCTGAGACATAAAGGAGTCCCCATGGGAACCCTTCCCCTTACCACACGGAATAGGCCTAGGCAACATGGCTAGAACGAGAAGTTTGAATGCTAGACGCTTGGTCTTTCATCAAGTAGGCACCATAGGACTCTCTAAAAAATGCCTAGGAGAAAAATTTGATGACTCCATAGTAGGGTGCAAGGATGCGACAAGTAGAACAACAACAACAAAATAAGAACTTAGTGTTGATCACACTTCTCCTTTTCTCTTTTCTAAGCCAAGGCAACATCACTGTCAACCTTCAAGAAAGTTGTATGTGAGATGGCATAGGGAGATGGGGGTATCTCACTTTAGGCATTAAGCGCCCACTCTTGTATTTTACATAGGTTTGGTACAAGTCCTAGGAGGAAGGGTACCAACGGGTGCAGGCCAAAAGTGATCCAATGAATAGCTACCACATGCAGCTGGTAGTTTATAACCGGTTTCATGGACTACATGCATTGTACCCTCATGAATGAATTTTAGTCATTTATGCACTATCGAGGGAACTGCATATATAGTGACCAACTAGGGAATACCTAGTTTCACCCTAAAGAGTTCAAACCTCGGGATTATGTCAAAGAGTAAATTCAGTGATTTAGGTCCAACAAGGACCGACAAGGTGATGCAGCCAAGGGGAGGTACAAAAATTTTGTTGTATGTACAAATGGTACTCTCATACTCGTCATACCCATCTTTCTACAAGAAGTTAATCAACATTATCTCCTCAATAATTGCATTCACCCGACACATTGGGTCAACAAGAACACCTGCTATAATTTTTCCATTGATTCATGTGAGGATGTATAAGGGAGATGGATCTCTATTATAATTCATCGACAGGTCCTATGAGGTGAAATTTATACCAAGGGAACTACTCACAAGCTGCACATATGGGATGGGCAGATGTAAAAAGGATGCCATTGTGTATACTTCATAAAACTTTCATAGAGCCCCCTAAGGTTTTGCAACTAGATAGTGACCCAACTAAAGTTTCATTCTGCAATACCTACAAAAACTTCCAACTACGCCACTAGGGGTCGCAAGTTGGGTTACAAGGTGAAGCACCTCACAACACTCCTAGGATACCAAGAAAGGGCCTTTAAGCACCGCTAAATGGGACCAAAATGGTTCACATTGGGTTCACCAAAATGTAAGGTAGGGGGGCCAACCATACCAAGGCTCCAAGTCATGAAGATTTAAGAGCGGAGGGCTGCCCTAACTTACCTCAAGCTAAGTGGGTGTTTTAGGTTAAGGATAGAGAATTAAGAGCACTCTCAAGTGCTTCTATCATTCTGCTAGTCCAAATGTTTGGATGGGACTAAATGAGCCAATTTTTGGAACCCGAACTGTACCTTAAACAACTCTCTTCCCAAGGATAACAAGTTGGATTAGGGATGATAGTGTGGTGTGTTGGTGTCTCTCTAGGGTGCTAGCATCCGTACGGCCAGAAAATGAAAATTATAGTATGCAGTTCATAAAACCTACTAATGGTCTAGTCAATGAATTTTAACGTTCTAAATAGAATAACAAAGTACAAAAATTGACTATAAATGCGATAAAAGAGATGATGAAAATTAAGGTGATGAAGACCAACTCACTGAGAGTCCAGTTCACCAGCAAGCTCCATGCACATGTACACCTACACACAACCAAGAGAAGAAAATTTTTGGGGTTGTATAGGGGTTTTCCTCAGTCAAACCCCCCACCTTGGTGTTTTCACCTCCACGTGTTGAAGTGAGCAACCCAAGATCTTCAATCTGCAACATCAAATGTTAACCTCCACAAGAGATAGAGAGAATCAACAATGGTAGATGTCATTCCACCAAAGGTTCCTAGCAAGAAGTTGAGCCCATTTTTTGGCCTAAAAGTGGAAGTGTTTTCCCTAATTTTTAGAATTTGACACATTTGACCTTAAAATTTGAAGCACTTAGAGATGAAATCTTGAAAAAATTCACTAATCATAAAACGTAGTACTCAGAGTCTAGTTTCCAAATATGTAGTTTATGGATATGTGCAAGATCATGATGGGCCAAAAAATGGCGATATGTAAGGGGTATGATGGCCCATGTGGCTGACAACTTTTTTTTTACCCAAAATTCATGAAACGAAAAGGGTTTTTAAAGGAGATTCTTAGCTTTCCACCAATATAAATTATGCTTTACTTTGAATTTAATAAATTATTATTATTTATTTTCTATTTGAATTACGACTAAAGTCATGATTGATAGGTTGATTGAATAACATCTGTAGCTTTCAAATGGCATCACATTTTATGAATCCAAAACATGTCACATTCTATTCTTTGCATACTAAAGGATTAAAAAAAGAAAAAATGAATTTCATGAAGTTTTGACCAAGTTAAGGTGGTCAGACGTATGAGTTTTTTATATTTTTTAAAATTTGTAATAAAAAAATCATAATTAATTATTTACTTCGAAAAAAATTACAAAAAAATATGCATCACATCGGGACATAAATCCTCTACTTATATCTAAAATATTTTGAAAAAATATTATCATTTTATTGTGGTTAGGGTGGTCAGACAAACACCTAATTCTTATTTTTTCCCTGAAATTTAAGTACATCTAATTGAAATTTCAATTTTTTACCAAATAGATTTCCTATAGATTCTATTCTTACATATTTTTGAAATAATATAGATAACCTATTCAAATTTTTACGTCAAATTGCCTAACTCTGATTTTTTTAAATTTTCATTGCCACTTAAGGGCCTATTTTTTCCATGATGATCCTACACATACCCTTATTTCAAAGTCACTTTTTCTTACCATACCATTCATGCGTACATCATCCATATTTTGAGCTAAATTATTGTATTTTTCTAAATCCTTTTGGGAAAAGATTTGTAGTTCACTAAAGCATGTTTTTGATATTTTTTGTAATTTTTTATTGAATTTTGTTTGTTAAATTTTTAATAGCCATATTTGTCGTTTTGAAAAATCTTCATGTATGTCACACATAAGATGACCTAAAATTATCATTTTTTTATTTTTTTCTAAATTGAAAAGAATTTTCTGAATTATGTTTTTGTGCAATTCGTTTTATAAAAAATATTTTAATAAAAAGTTATTAAAATAGTAAAAAAACCCTGATATTTCAAGTTTATGGACCAGTTTCATTAGAAATTAATCAAAAAATAAAAAAATAATTTGATCAAGTAATTATTTTTAGATATTTAGAATTTACATTGTCTCGTCTATAATGAGTTTTAATTTCATCAAAAATATCTACAAAAAAAGTCTTCAGACATATGCCCAAAGTCACTATTTTCTTGTGACATTACTAGGACCTTCAATTTTTACGTCAAACCAAGTCCAAATCTTAGTTTCAAGTCCCCAAGTCTTTTCCCAAACCAAAAAACAAAGCAAAAATTTGACCAAAAAATCAAATTTTGAAAAATAGGATCCTGTTTCATAAAAAATAACTTTTTTTATGATTTTAAGAAACAAGATCCCGTTTCTTAAAATCATAGAAAAAATATTTTTTTATGTTCTTTTGAAATGAGATCCCGTTTTCAAAACATAAAAAAATCTTATTTTTTTTAAATGTTATCCCGTTTTTAAAAAATCATGATCCCATTTCTTAAAATCATAAAAAAAAAAATTATGAAATGGGATGCCGTTTTCAAAATGAGATCCCTTTTTTTCAAAAGCGGATCCATTTTAGATTGGGATCCCACTTTTGGCTTGGGGTCTCAAACCTAAACGAGATCCTGTTTATTAAAAAATGGGATCTCGTTTTGTTGAGGCTGATTTTGGGTTTTTTCTAAGGCAAAAACTTCCACGTTTCGTGGACTCATCTTCTTGCATTTATCCCAAAAAAGAATTGCAATATGATACAATAATCAATATGCTATGCAATAGAATACAATATAATACAAAATATGTTAGAGATGCCTTGCTTATAAAGGCAAGGATGAGAGATAGGATTAGACAAGATCATTACAAGTGTCTTAATCCTATCACATGAGACAACTAACTCATAACTACTTAGGAAAGTGTAAAATCTAGATAAGACAACTAATATCTTATGTAAACTTAACACGTGAATTAAGTCCCCTAAGTCCCTAGTAAAGGAATAAACTAGGTACAAGACTTATTCACACCAACACCCCCCTTAAGTGCAACTTAGGGAGGAACAAAATAATCAAAAATATGGGTCCCAACAATAAGGCCTAATAAGGTACCCATGTACAAAACTGTTGATTTAAGATAGCTTCGGTCAAATATAAATGATGATTGCATTCATTCATCATCATCATTTATATTTAATTGAACTGCTCTTAAAATATAATGTCTACAAATAAGTTATTTGAATTTCAGATGATGATAGAAATTTATGAATGAATAAAATCGAACTTTTTATATTTTGATGATGCAAGATAGAAGATTGAATTCCCATTTATATTATGGGAGGAGACATGCCTTAAGGAGACGCGTCTCATGAGAGGACGTGTCCCTTGAGCACACGGGCTCCCCTTGACAAACTGAAATATTCGATGTTTATTTATTAACCAATTAACATGCTTTAACAAGAAACAATCAAATAATATAATGTTCGATTAAATATAAATGATGATGATGCAAATTTTATGTCTGTGAAAATTTTGTAAAGATACCCTTGTCTTAAACCTATGGTTTGAGCCTTCTTTATAGTGGATTTTTTAGGCCATGCCAGAACTTTCTCGTCCATAAAGGTAACCCTATATCCATTGTCTTCAAGAGAAGAGATGGATATTAGATTTCTCTTTATTCCTGGCACAAACAGGACTCCAATGAGTTGTAGTGAGACTAGATTTTAATTTGATGAAGCAAGTTCCTACCCCTCTTATAGGGTGGGCAACCAAAAATCCTAAAGTGACTAATATCACGTTTTATGCTAGTAAAAGCTTCTTCAGGAATTTTGTTATCTAGATGAGAATGTGGACATCTATTTTGGATGTAAACAATAGTTCTAGAGGCTTCTGCCTAGAATGAGGTTTCTATGTTCTGGTCAAGTAACATTGCTTTTGCAGCTTCTACAATGGTTCTATTTTTCCTTTCAAAAACACCATTTTGTTGAGGGTTGTAAGCTACTATAAAATCCCTCTTAATCCCAGCATTCATGTAGAATTCCTTAAAGATTTTAGAGGTGTATTATTTTCTAGTGTTTATCCTTAGGATTTTGATTTTCTTTCCAGAGAAGCTTTCAGAGAGAGCTTTGAACTCTTTAAACCTTTTAAGGATTTCTATTGAGTCTTTACACTTAAGGAAATAAATCCAGGTCTTCCTAAAGAACTCATCTATAAATATAGCATAGTATAGGAAGCCTACCATGGAGGGTACTGACATGGGTCCACATAAATCAGAGTGAACCAATTCTAGCACATCTTTGGTTTTACTCAAGTTGTTGTGAAAGGATCCCTTTGTATTCTTTCCTAGGGCACATCCTTTACAAGCTCCTTGATGAGTTGGCTTTAACTTAGGCAATCCTATTACTAGTTTTTCCACAGATGGTAGGGCACGGAAATGAGGTGACCTAATCTTTGATGCCAAATTTCAAGGGTAAGGACTTGCTTGACGTTCATGCAAAGTTTGTAAAGACACCCTTGTCTTAAACCTATGGTTTGAGCCTTCTTTACAGTGGATTTTTTAGGCCATGCCAGAAATTTCCCATCCATAAAGGTAACCCTGTATCCATTGTCTTCAAGAGCAGAGATGGATATTAGATTTCTCTTTATTCTTGGCAGAAACAGGACTAGTGAGTTGTAGTGAGAGACCAGATTTTAATTTGATGAAGCAAGTTCCTACCCCTCTTATAGGGTGTGCAAAATCATCCCCAATGGTTTCTTCTTCATCATTTTCTTCAATCATAGTGTCAAGGTGTTCTCTAAACCCAGTGATGTGTCTTGATGAACCACTATCAATTACCCAGTTGTTGATGTTGTTAGATACTTGACTTGATAATGCTGAATAAAATGCAAAATTCTCAGATTCATAGTCTGAATTTGATTTTCCTACTTTAGCAAAAGATGCTTGTTTTTTTGTTCTATCAAGGCATTTCATTGCATAGTGCCCATATTGATCACATTTGAAACAATGTACTTGAGAGATTTCTTTCCTCTTCTTGAATGATACTTTTCCATAGGAATATCCCTTTCTCTTAAATAATAATTTTTTTTAAGAGTTCTTCTTACCCCTTTTATTAGATGTTGTGTTGAGCACATGAATGTCCTCATCAATGGGTTTTTTTTTTTTCTTTTGTTGAGAGTCTTGTTTCCTCTTGTACGGAGTACGTTCTTAGCCTATCAAACTTGGGGAGTTTAGATCTTTCACTTATTCCTTGAACAAATGACTCCCATGAGTTTGGTAGGCCTCCTAGTGCTATTAGTGTTAACTCTTTGCTATCAATTTGATATCCAATTGTTGATAATTGATCCCTTAGTTTAGTGATCCTCATGATGAAGGAATTAATAGATTCTCCTTTGTTTATTTGGACATTATTGAGTTGCCTCTTTAATGCAAGAGTCCTACTGGTGTTGTTTATTTCAAAGGTGCTCTCAAGGGATTTGAACATTAGATATGTAGTTTCATGTTTTGCTAGAATGGGTACTATATGGTCCCTAACTGCATCTACTAAGATTTTCATGGCCTTTTCATTGTTCTCAATCCATTGAATTTTCTCTAGATCATCCTGTGCTTCCCTCTTGTTTTCTCTCACAAATGACTCTAACTTATTTTCTTCGAAAATCATCATGATTCTGAATTTCCATGAGGTGAAGTTGTTTTCTCCTTCAAGACGGTCTTCAAATCTGATCACACTTTATATTATGAAGAATGTGATGTGAATTCAGTTTCTTCAAAATACGATATTTTCTAAGTAATTTGATATCTAGATTTGATTTTGATTCACTCAACTTGGCTCTGATACCATCTAAATGTTCTGCAGTCAGAAGATTTGAAATACAAAAATCAAAATCTGACTTAGAATACTTGCACAGAATTTCAGACATAGAATTTCCTTAGGTCCTTTTAGGATACAATTTGATAAGATTTGATTAACATTTACAAAAACAAAACAAAAAACTATCACAAGTGGAGAAAAGGAGAAAAACCCTATGGGAGAAAAATCCTCTCCAAAAAGAGAGAACAAGTGGCAAAGAAAAACTTGAAAACTGAAGAAGGAAGGAGGACTCCTCAAGACCCCCCAAGGACAAATTCCTTCACCCCAAGCATCAATCACAACTAAAGATATAATGAGGTGATATCAAAGGTTTAGTGAATATTTCTACAACTTATTGATTTATAGGAAAATACTCCAAGCTGAGGACACCATCTTGGACGAGTTTCCTGATGAAGTGCATGTGGATCTCAATATGCTTAGGAGGCTAATGCTCCAAAGGGTTTCGAGAGATATGCATGGAGCTCTAGTTGTCAGACCAAAGAGTAATGGGTTGAGTGGAAAGAAATCCAAACTTTTTCATCAATTGATGAAGCCACAAAACCTCCTAACTAGCCAAAACTACACCTCAATACTCAACCTATATTGGTGATAATGCAATAGCAATCCACTTCTTGCATGACCATGCAATCGAACCAGAACCAAGGTAAAAGAAAAAGGTAGAAGTAGACTTCTGATCATTGACATCACCATCCCAATCTGAGTTGGTGAATCCCACTATTTGAAATGCTCCAGATGTGTAATGAATGCCAAAATGAGTGGTTTCCTAAATGTATCTCAAGATATGTTTAGCGGCCTTCTAATGACTCTCATGAGGCTTTTGTGAGAAGCGAGATAAGTCCAGCCACAAATGAAATACCAGGATGACTATGTTTCAAGTACAAAATATTATCAACCAACTATCAATACAAGGTAGGATCTACTGTAGGAGTAGTGTAACTGGTAGATAGTACAACACTTGACTAGAATGGAGTGGGGAAAGGCTTGCAATAAACCATGCCAAATTTTTGAAGCAAATCAAGAGAATACTTCTATTGGAAAATGAAGATCCCCATTGAAGTCTAATGAACTTGAAGACCAAGGAAGTAATGCAAAAGACCAAGGTCGGTCATATCAAAAAGTGCTCCATCAATGCTCATTGTGTACTCTAAATAATGGAAGTAGAACTCCTTGTGAGAATCAAATCATCCATGTAGAGCACAAGTATAAGTAAATCCTCTCCATGTCTCTGAGTATAAACTATGGGATCAAAATGGCAGTGAGTGTTTTCGGAAGCAAGCAAGAATCTATCCATCTTCTCATACCAAGCTCAAGGGGATTTTTTGAGACCATACAATGAACTTTGAAGCTTGCAAACAAGTGAAGAGTCCTACACAAAACTTGTTTGCTGCTCCATATAGATCTCATGAAGATCCCCATGCAAGAAAAAATTCTTCACATCCATCTAATACACTAACCATCCCTGTGATGCAGCTATAGCAAGGACAAGGTGAATAGAATCCATCTTGGAAACACGATCAAAGGTATCAGAGTAGTCAATTCCTTCAACTTGAGAAAACCCCTTTGCAACAAGATAAGCCTTGTACTTGTCAATGGAACCATCTGTTGCATACTTCGTACAATACACCCACTTGCATCGAACCAAATTTCTTCCCTTAAGAAGAGGCACAAGATCCCAAGTATGATTCTTCATCAAGGAAGAATACTCATCACCCATAGCACTATCCCACTCTGGAATACTTGAAGCATTTTAAAACTTTTGAGGGTCATCTGAAACTATGTGACTCAAAATACTAATTCCTAATGTCAAAGAATGAGTGTGGTGAGTGTTTGTGGGATCACCAACAAGAGGGCCAAACTCCTCAAAGTAACACAATCCCATTATGGCCCAAGCCTCAATACCAAATAATCTAAAGAAGGATACATTAGGCTTATGATGATACCAAGCCTCCTCAAGGGTCATATTTTGCACTACCTTATGGGGTGCATACGGTTCTAAATATAGTTGGCACAATTGACAGTTTTGGCCCAAAATGTTGGAGTTATGAACCTAGACTAAATCATACAATTGGTCATCTCCTTGAGAGTCTTGTTCTTTCTCTCTACCACACCATTCTATTGATGAGTGTAAGGAGTTATGTGTTGATGAAGAACACCATGCTCACTATAAAAATCCTAAAATTTTAGATTGACATACCCCCCCCCCCCATTATCTACATTTATCTACCGAAGAGAAAAACTTGACTGCATCTCCACAAATATTTTAAAGGTCTTGACGTTAGTGAAAACTTCACTCTTGAGCTTCAAAAAATAGACCCATGTCCATCGGTAAAAATCATCAATGAATGTGAGAACATACATAGCCACTGAAAAAAGGAGTTGGGAATGACATGAGATCACTGGGTGATCCCACATAAGTGGTTAACACTTTGAGAGAGGAATGAAAAATCAATTTTCGGCCCTCCCACAAATTGAAGGGGTTTGAGTGAACCATGGGGTTCGATTGAACCCCAGGGTTCGATCAAACCCCTTCACGTTGGCAAAAACTAATAAAAAAAGGGGTTCGAGGGAACCCATGTTCGCTCGAACCCCCCAAATTAGGATTAAAAACTAAACCAACATTGTTTCGTTGTTTTCACTAAGTGTTCAAGAAAACTCTTTGGACGACGAATGGAGACTAACGAACAAAATCTTGGTGAACAGCTCATCACCCTCCATAGTCCACCACCCTCAACTCTTGATGTTCACACAGGTTGGTGTATCTACCTAAAAATTGCATTTTCTTGAAAAAATTTAAACCCTAAAAATGAATGGTTGTAGAATTTGGCTTTACAACCGTCGATTGCATTTTCTTGAAAGTTTCTAAAGGCTTTTCAACAAACCCATTTTTTGAATACACTATCAAACAGTTCATGTACCTTGTCTATGTTTCCACACTTTGCATACATGTCTACCTACAACTACAACATCTAACAAAATTCCTCTATCCTTTATGCTTTGATGCATTTCAATACCCTGTTCTAATGCTCTTGTTCGACATAGGCTGGGAGGATGGTCGCAAAGGTTGTAGAGTCTGGCTTTACAACTACCAATTGCATTTGCATGAAAGTTTTAAAATCCTTTCAACAAATTTGGGCCATCCATACCTTGTTCCAATGCTCCCATTTTGGCGCAGGCATAGTGGAATTTGGCTTTACACCTGCCAATTATATTTTCTTGAAATTTTCTAAAGCCTTTTATGTTGGTCTTGTCATTGCACCAAAAGATTGACCTATCAACGCTTGATACAAGCATCAGTTAAGATCCTCGTGAGATGGTTAAACCATGTTGCGAACTTGAAGGGAGATGCTGGTGGTTAGTCCAACAATCCTCCCCTCAGCATCACCTGAGGGGTTCAAACCCATTACTGGCTCTAATACCAATTATTGGCCTTGCCATTGCACCAAAAGATCGACCTATCAATGCCCGATACAAGCATCAGTTAAGATCCATAGGAGATGGTTAAACCATGTCACAAACCCGAAGGGAGATGCTGACAGTTAGTCCAACATTTTCAAGAAACCCATTTACACCTGCAATTGCATTTTCTTTAAAGTTTTAAAATATTTTCAACAAATCCATTTTGTGAATATCCTGCATTCAAGGCATTTCATGAGAACACATTTCTTCCTGTCAAACAGTTCATGTTCCTTGTCTATGCTTCCACATTTTGTATACTAATGTTTACAATTTTTGTATGTTTATTTATTCTTTAAAATGGATTGAACATTAAATTTTTAATTTGTTGAGTTAGTTTTGATTCTTAAGTGGTTTGAAAAAAATAATCTAGGTTCTCAAACTAAATACATGTTTCTCCCAACGTAGATTTTCCATGCCATTGTATCAATTTATGTCCCCAAGATTTTCCATCTAAGTAACCAAGAGTGTTACCTTTTAAGTTTCAAAGTCTATATCATTCAAATTTAATTCAACTGGTTAAATTAATTGAATGAGTGTAAATCAACTAGGGCTCGTCTAAAAATTTGAGTTTCATTTCAATTAGTCAAGCTAACTATTTTGATTATATTTTGGTTGATAAAATCCCTTGTGAAATTCAACCCCCTTTGGAACCTAGCATTTTTGGCATCATTGTCAAGGCAATGTCAAGGACCTAGAGACTACAAATTTTGCCATAGTCCAACAATACTTCATTGATAAGGATTGGTTAATGGTAAGCATTGCCTAGTTTTATTCCTAAACCTACTTATGGTTCAACAAGAAGATTACCTAGAGTAGTTTATGTTTAGTCATCAACACTCTTGACAACATAGACTTGAAGTTGATTCAAAACAATTTAACATATCATGTTACTTGGGAATACACACAAGTTTGTAGGTCCATATTGAAACTATTTATTGTCTTATAACTTGGTGATTCCTCTTACCTAGTAAACCCACAAATTTCACATGGCACTAACTTATTTGACCCCAATTTCCAACGAAACCTTTCGACGAAAGCTATATAATCAGATGTATCATCGGGCACTTGTGCGAATTTTCATTTTTTAAAATTTTTATCCCCGACGTTCGTCGGAATTTTGACGAACCTTTCTTTTTTCTACATTTCAATGAAGATCTTTCACCGAAATTGCGACGGACCTACAAAGTTTAATTTTGGTGGGCATAAATTGAAATGAGCTGGACTATTTATTGCGATAATGTTTTGCTCGATGGTTTTCTTGGGGAAAATCAGAAGAAACTCAAGAAGATATCGCCAGGTTGAGGGTAGTCATTGTCTTTTTCCAGAATTCATTTGTGAAGTTAGATTTGTACTTCCAGGTTTGAAAATCACATTTTAAAGCAACATCTCACCAGATTTCATTTGCAGTCTTGTGCATTTTTTGAATTTCATTTCCAGATTTTAGACCTGGCTTCACAAATTCTTTATAAGGGAATTTTTTATAACTGATGGAAAATTATTGATGGATCTAGATAAAGATTATATTTGCAAGGTTTCAATTTTAACCCTAATGATCAATTTGCAATAGATTTGGGAGCCATAGCTAGATAATATCAAAGGTGTTGGTTGTTTTTTACTGTAACCAAGTTAATCTTCTAGACACATAGCATATAAAATCTCAGATAATACTGCCTTACAATACCATCGATCTATATTCTAACCCAATACTACTTATCAAATCCTTATATGAACATAGTCACCTATAAACTCACTCAAGCATTTTAATTAATTCCTTGAATTAAATCCAAAATGATAATTACACACACCATAACAGTGAGATGAATAGAATAACCCTTGATAATTTTATTCAAGATAATAATATATTCATACAATGGAGATACATGACCTCGAAATGAGTAATTTTCATTTAGATGCTAGTACTGTCTTGAAAATTAAGTACCTTTGAAACTAAAACCTACAATAGAATGACAACAAACCTAAGAATAGTATTTTCACTATAATATCAGGCTCTTTACAAATTCACTCTGCAACTTCACTTAGACTCAACCTAAAGATATCTAACTTGCTAACCCGTATTTCTAGTCCTAAAATCCTTCTTATAGGGAAAATGAAGGAGCAACAAGCATCGGACCAGAAATACACCTGTCACTGGTGACTTGGACTGCCTTATGACATTTCAAAAATTGGTTGCAACAGTTGAGTCTTTGGAGAATCTTCTTGTTCATCCCATCCATTGGAGAATAACTGGTGCATTTGCCAAACTTTGAAATCTTGCACCAAACCTGCCACCAAGACAGCCAAAATTTGTTATAACCATAACCGCTAAGTTGTTAACTATCGGTTGTAGACTTTGTCCTATTCTTGTTCAGTTAAGTACTTTTCTACCCATCCTTGATATTCCTCATCCGTTCGCCAATTAAAATTTACCACCTCATTTACCTTGGCACTGTAAGGTGTATACTTTACTGCTACTTGATTCGTCTCCCTTTCAAAAGATTCAAAAAATGTGCTAGTTTTAATGATTTTATCCATACTACTCATCATCATGTCATAATCTGAGTCATCACAAATCAATTTGATTTGTGCATTGATGATTTCATCTACCCTATCCTGCCATTGCTGCAGTGATCTAACATTTCCTTAGGCATCTACAATATCGGGTAAAGATGTGTCACTCTAGTCATCAAAACTCTTTACCAACTCTTTAATCCTCCTGCTGAAATCATCACATAAGGCTTGGAAACCTTGCAGTGACTTCACAAAGTCTTGAGTAGGCCTTAATTGTTGAGGCCTATTAGCTGCATTTTGAGAATTTCATTTCCAGATTTTGTTGTGCAAGTTCAATATTTTGATTTTAGGAGTCTAACAGTTGGAAATCAAAGTAAAATCAGAATTTAATAATTTCTGAAATTAGCATTTGAAAGTGTTTTTTGGGGTCATTAACTTCAGACTATATTCTCTTTTGCAAGGGTGGTTGTATGCCGAATTTTTTTGGTGTAAAATATCATAATTATTATATTTTGTTACCTATGTATGATTAAAAATTATTGGAGTGTGAGTTTGATATTTTTTGAAGATCTAAATATTCAAGCTTGGTAAAGAAAAATCATGTCAGATAATATTAGTCTAGAATAAAATGAAGAGACAGTTGCTAGATTGTGGGCTATATTGAAAAGAAAGGGTGATGGGAAATTTTATTGTCCTTGCAATAATTGCAAGGGCTTAAAGACAAGAAGAATTTTAATCACAATAGTTGAGAAACATTGTAGGCAGCATGGTCACGTTGAAGGGGGGCATGATTATTGTCCATTGGTAAGTTGTTCATTATATGTGTTTATATTGATTGAATTTGCAAATGTTTATATTGTTTTAACATTTGATATATATAAAAAAAATCACTTGATCATGATCATGGTTTATTTGTGTCTGTCATTATTATAAAGGTGGGGTGCCCTAGGGCACACAATATGAATTATCACGGCCCAAAGAATGTGGTTTTGCAAGCAGAGGAACATGGAGCTATGAATATCGAAGATGAAGTTAATGATCCTATGGAAGAAGATGATCATGCGCCAGAAAACACAATTGAAGATGATGGTACAAATACATTGATCCATGACGCATGTAGTGGCACATCTGATCATGTTGATCGAGATGTCTTTGATGATGTTCATGATTTACCTATACTTGAGAAGGCATACGAGCCCCTTTATGAAGGCTCCCAAACAACTCTTCTCTCTATTGTATTGTTGTTGGTGAACTTGAAGGTTATGAATGGTTTATCCAACATAGCAATCTCACGGATGTTAAGGTATGTCATATATGTCATCTTTTTTCATCTATTGTAATTGTTGTTAGTTCATCGCTAGTAAATAAAGGATGAAGTATGTACCATTAATATTCTTTATATTAAGAAATTATTTTTTGTTGTAGATTGATTGGTGAATTTTTGTTACCGCCTTCAAATAATTTAGCTCACTCATACCGAGATTTATCTGGCATTATGAAAGATATTGGAATGGAGTATCAAGTGATAGATACATGTCCCAATGATCATATTGTATATCATAAACAACATGAATTTGCAACAGAATGCCTAGAATTTCATATCAGTAGATATCAAACATATCAACTAACAAAAAAGGTGCCTCACAAGGTTCTTCATTATATTCCCTTTATTCCATGTATGCAACAATTATTTAGGTGTGAAATCTTAGCGCAATTTGTGGATTACCATGCACGCAATAGAAGTGGAGATGAGATTCTTCGAATGCCTACGGATGGTTCTACATTTAGGGACATGGAGGAAAAATGGCCACACTTTAAAGAAGAACCTCGTAATCTCAGGCTTTCATTGGTAGCAGACGGTGTCAATCCATTTGGAGAGCTAAGATCTATTTACTTGGTGTGGCCTATTTTTGTTATCAACAATAACATTCCTTCATGGATGTCAATAAAGAGGGAGCACATAATGTTGCCAATTATTGTTCTAGGTATTTGTTTACATCAATTTTCTTTAATGTAGTAGCATCTCATTTGTCTTATTTGTTGCATAATGACTTATATATTTTTTCATTTAATAGTCATGTACATGAATTTATATATATTGCAGTAAAATGGTTATAATAATTATGTAATGTTTATGTTTATTCAACTAGGTAAGTACCAAGTTAAAGATATGAATGTATATTTTGAGCCTCTTATCGACGAGTTACTAAAGTTATGGAATGGCGTCACTATGTATGACGTATCTAGACCAATAGGACAAAGAAAATTTCAATTCCATGCAATGTTTGTATGGACAATTCATGATGCCCCAAGGCTAACACATTTTTCTGGTATGTTATAACGTTCAACTGTATGACTTTAACGATATTTAATTTTATGAAGTAGATATCATGCATGTTTTTTAAGTAATCTATTCATTATATATAATTAGAAAAATTGACATATTTAATCCAATTATATATGATTTGCAGGTCTTCAAACAAAGGGAAAATTTTCATGTCCAATTTGTGGTCCAAAGATGGAATCTCGTCGTTCAACAAGTTTAGGAAAGGAGGTGTTTGATGAGTATAGGCACTTCCTCCACAGAAATTATAAGTATCGAACTATTGAAAAACATCTTTTCAATGGGAAAGATGAGACTACATCAAAACCATGAAGAATGACACCTCGCCTATGGAAGTTGGAATATAATAGAATTAATCGTCAAGGTTATACATCAGATCAAATTGTTTATCTACCATTTATGATATGTTTTGAATTTATATTTTTATATTGTGTTGTGTTTACTCATGCTGTAATTGACAATGATTGTCGTCATTAATTTGTTTAACTTATATGCTTGATGAAGGTTGTCAAGGCATTAATGGTCGGCTTCCACAGGGATTGAAAAGTTATCCCAGACAGTTTAGTAGGTTTCCCTACTATGAGTAGCTACAAATTATACATTTGTTTGATACAATGCATATCAGAAAGAATATGACAGATTCGTTATGGAAAATATTGGATGGAAGGCATGACAAAGAAAAAATTGTCAAAATTTGTAGTGACATTCAGGAAGCTAGTCATTCAATTAAATAGCAATGGAGACCAAATTAATATAAGTTCCCTTCCTTGGTTATTAATGGAGCAGCAAAGCAATGTTATAAAATAAGTCATACAAAAAATTCAATTTCCCACAAAATTTTCTGCAAACATAAATAATATCATAACAAAGAAAGGTGAATTTGGGTCAGGGATGAAAATGCATGATTGGCATACCTTCATTAAGGTAATTATTCTGGTATATTATATATATATATATATATGTATATTGCATGTACTTTTCAGTGTATTATGTTTACTACTTTTGGAAGAATATTAATGAAAAGATCATTTTATAATTGTTGTAGTATGTTCTACCTCTATCTCTCCCAGACAACTTCAACAACAATGTCAAGCAAGTTATATATGATCTTGGAAAATACATGAGGTAAGTAGCGATATTTGTTCAATTCATTGTATATTTTTGTTAAATCTCGTTAATATATTTGTGCCTTGAATCACTTGTAGATGGTTGTCATCTAAAGCAATCCATAAAGAAGATATAAATTATTGGAAGAGAAAAATTCCTTGTCTAATGTGTGAAATGAAAAAGTGTCTACCTTCGACATTTTTCAATGCACAAGAACACTACCTCATACACCAAGTTGAGGAGATTGAATTGTGTGGACCTGTACACACAAGGTCAATGTGGATGGTTGAGAGGCACTTGAAATTTTTGAAGGCTTTGGTTAGACAAAGAGCACATCCTGAGGGTTCTATGGTGGAGGGATACATGGTATACCAGACTATGGTGTACATTACTGAATATCTTCCTAAGTTTGCAGCAAAGATCCATGTAAATCACATTTGGGATCCCAACTCCATTAAAAAATTCGAAGGGGAGTACCTGATGGGGAAAGGTAGATTGAGGAAAGTGACAGGTAATTATAAGATGGTCATGGAGATTAATTAGAATACATTTTACATTTGGTTTTTATGTATATTTTACTTATTTAATTATTAATCTTTCAATATTCATCAATTATTAATTAAGGTCGTATACCGTGGTAATTAATTAGTTATACATCGTTTGTGAATTTCATTTTTTTTTTATACAGTTGGTCGAGAGTGGGATGCACTACATTTGTACGTCGCAAACAATCTTGATTGGATGACGGTATGGATTGAACGATGTTAACAATTTGGTCGCGCATTCACATGGGAAGGTGTGGCTTCATTGGTTAAAGAAGCTCATCGTAATGGAGACTCCAATGTTACACCAAGGGAAATTGATTTAGCATATGGTTTAAGAGATAAACAGGTATGTATAAATATATTAATCACCCATATTTTTTAATAAAATAATATTCAATTATATTGATGTATATATATGTTGATATTTTTTTTTCTTTGCATACATTCGGCCAAGAATAAATATGTTTATCAACTGACAATATTGCAATAAGTTTTACATGTTTGACATATTGCAGGTGAAACACCATAAGGCTGTGTGGTGCAATGGTCATAAATTTTGAATCAAAAAGTTGGATGACACCAAGAAAACTTGTGATTCTGGGATAACTGCAGTCTTCCAAGTGACTAATGTTTCATCTAGAAGCGACATACATCTAGAAGTCTCAGAAAATAAATACTATGGGATTTTGGATGATATACTTGAGTTTGACTTTAAGTCCTTCAAATTAGTTCTATTTTTTGTCCTATGGTACAGGCTACGATTGAATGAAAATGATCTCGAGAGAACTGTTATTGAACATGATAATGGATTTACCATGGTTAATACAAGGTATTTTGAGCGAGCCGGAAATGAGCCCTATGTTCTTCCAAGCCAATGTGAGCAGGTATTTTACTCAGAGGTTCCAGGTAAAGCGGGTTGGTCATATGTTGTTAGACATGATCCAAGAGGAAGGCCGGTAAAGTATAATGTGGTGGAAGAAGAAGATACTGAAGAAATAGAATATGATGTAGATGATGATTAGAATCAACAGTTAGTTGATGATGTGCCTGACGAAGATGTCGAAGAGGAGGAACTAGATCATGATGATGTAGGAGTTAATGTTCATGAAGATGATATCCGTGTGGATGATGACATTATCGAAACTGATATCAATGATGATGATGATGATATGACCAATCCTTACAATGTTGAATCTAGATCGGATGATATAGACAAAGACTTGGATGAAGAAGAAGATCAATGACATTGAAATGTATGAGTTATGTGATTATATTATCTATTTGATATTAATTTCTTGATAGAATTATATTTGACTTATGTGGTTACATAATTAATTTATAATGTTTTAAATTTTAATTATATTTGAATTATATTAGAATATGTTCAGTTAACAGATGTAAAAAATAAAATGGATAAACCAAAAGATGAAAGCGTGAGACCACTGCCTTGTTGGGTGTATGGAGTCTAATGAAGATCTATAAAAGTGTAATCTATGATGGCAATAATTCAAAGTGTTTGGCACACAGATGTAGTTTATAACTTGTATAAATGTGCAAGTAATGACTGACAAACTCTACTTGAGATAGAATGACAATCCTAGTTATGTGATTCTTCTTATTGATCCAATTAATACTCTTCAGCTACTGTGATTGACTAGAAGGTTTTAATATTTACTTGAAAGAACCAAATAATCACATCACACAAATACAGCAAATGTGTATCGGTAAACTGAAAATATTTATATGCTTCATATATCAATTTAGAAAACAGAAAAGCATCAAAATGGAGACAACTAGATAACTGTATAATTCCACAAACAGCTGATACCAAGATTAAGCCACAAGTTCAGACATCTTCATTAAATTCGTCAAAATTTATACAAGCATCTGAGTCTTTTAAAGGAAATTTTCATTGCAAACTATCTACTATATCTTTCTCCTATCTGCCTATATCTGTTTTACATTATGAAATAGATATAAATATATCAAAATTGTGAAAGGGTGCATCCTTTGAAAAATGTCTTTTGCTTAACAACAATAACAAACTAGAAATTATGCTTTATTAAGCCATAAATAGATGTTTTGACAAATAATCTCGGTAAGTTGGCTGCTTTTATGTATTAGCATCCTCCAGTGCATTCCTTATGGATAGCTCCATTTTGAACATCTTCTCATTCTGTTCACATGCCTTGTCCATTGTTAACTCATGTCCTGTAGCTATCCCCAGAATTGTTTGCATCATCATCTGGCATTCCTTCATCCATCCTGCGGTAATAGACACTATTTTACTCATCTTCGGTTAAGTATGTGTCCACCCATCTCTGATACTCTTCATCTGTTGGCCAGTGAAATTTCACGACCTCATTCACCTTACTATTGTAAGGTGTGTACTTCACTGCAACCTGATTGGCTTCCCTTTCAAAAAACTCTAAGAATGTGCTGGTGTTAATTATCTTATCCATACTATTTACCAGCAAATCATAGTTTGAATCATCACAAATCAATTTGATTTGTGCATTGATAACTTCTTTTGCCCCATCTTGCCACTTTTGCAAATGTCTTAACATTTCCTTGTGCATCAATAATGTCTAGCAAAAATGTATCATTCCAGTCATCAAAGCTCTTTATCAACTCCCTAATTCTTCTACTGAAATCATCAGGTAGGGCCTAGAATCTGCTCAATGATTTTACAAAGTTTTGAGTAGGCTTCAATGACTGGGGCATGTTGTCCGCATCAAACCTAGAAGCTTTGTACATAATATCCAGATCGTTGGCCCTATGGATCCATTTCTCAGCCAAAGGAAAAACTATTTCCCAATCCCTATTGATATTTTTTATTCCATCCAAGAATAAAGAATACAAAGAATATACAGATGGTAATTTACCATCAACCTTTTCGTTAAGATGCCTCAAAACTGTGTCAACCACCTCACTTTGTTTGGAAATCGCATCATCCTCACTTTCCTTTAAGGCAGCCTGCAATTCTATGATCCTATTCAACATTTTCTTCTTGGTGGGATCCATAGAATATTCAACTTCTTCTTCAACTAGCCCTAGTGTAGGACTGAGAGCAGGTGCCTAGATGGGGGACCCTAGAGTTGAAACAATTAGAGTAGTATGGGGGACCGATCCTACAATAGAAGGTAATGCTCTGATACCAAGAGCATTGGAGGATTCTCCCACATGCCCATATTTCAACCTATCTACTTCAGATTGCAGCTCAACATTCCTTTGTTGCATCCTACTATATTTTGCAATTATCATATTGTATTTCTCCATCAGACTCTTCTTTTCAACCTCTTCTCTCTCAGCTGTCTTTTGGGCCAATTTGGCCACGTTCACTATCAGGATTGTAGCTTTGGTTATTGAAGTTTCAAAAGCTCTCTTGATGATTATCCCTCCCCTTAGGTGTGGGCTAATATCAGTTGCATTTGGATTTCTGCCCTGGGGTTCCAATGCCCATATGGCCAGAGTTTTATACTCCTCACTGAAGGCAGAGTCCTGCAGAGTTGCCTTAACCTCTTCTTCACTATTTTGAATAGGGTGCTTGGACTATAAGATAGCATTGAATGCAACCACATCAGCTATGTCTCATTCAGGAAAAAGTAAGACACCAGCCTGAGTCACAAGTCTTCTTCCCTCCTCAGGAGTGATGGCATTGAATTCTTCCATTAATTCGGCCTTGACCTCATCATCATTCTCCTGCTCAGACCTATCAGGTCTCGATTCTCTCCTACTCTTGCATTTGTTCTGGTACTCTTCTAGTTGCATCCTCCAAACTAGTTGCAAGAATACAGGAGTCTTTACAAATGCATCATCATCCAAGAATTCCTTGCAGGCCTCCATCCTAGCATTTTGTACACATTGCCCTTTACATCCATGTCAGAAAGCACCAATTGTGTTGATCTAGGATGGGAATGGATACCAACCTGCATGTCTTGATCAGTCACAATTATCTCATCCATCAGAGTTTCCTATGTTTCCTCAACTCTCTGCCTCTTAAGGCTTGGCTTTGATGGTAACACTATAGGATGACCTCTTGGTGGTGAATCTAGATCCACAATCCTTATCCCTCTGGGTGCTCTGATCCTTGGACCCAGCTGTGATGATACTTGCATGACTTGTTTTCCCTTCTTATCCCCTTCATCCTCATCATTGCTTGCATTCCTCTTTCTCTTGTATAGAGGCCTGTCAACTGGTGGTTGATAAGCTGGCCTTGTTTCTTCAGGCCTCACATCCGGTCTTTCTATACCAAAATCTAATTCCAAACTAACCCTCTTGTTCATCAAGGTGCCCATGATACTTTTGAAATTAGCCATTACAAAGTCTATTCTCTTGTCAAATGGAGTGAACTCCATTAATGGATCATATTTTGGATCCATGTTATGTATTATACCCAACAGCTTTTCATATGCAATCCATTTTTCTTTATTCAACTCTTGCCTATTCAAATCAAACTCATTTCTGATTAGGTCCTCAGGAAAGTTGAATTCATGTGCAAATTTTCCACCTTTAATTCATTGTTTGAACAATGAAAAGAATCCCTCGGGGTCATGTTGTCTCCTAGGACCATTCCTCAAATTGAAGTCATCAAAAAACCTTCCGAAGTGGACCCATCCTCCCTTGGAACAGACAAAATTAGAAACAACAGTGTAGTCAAGGAACAAAGTCCCTTTTCCTTTCTTTGTTAGGTTGTCCTCATGAATACAACCTAGCTGCCACATTACTTCGGCAAACCCCATCCTTGATGATACATTAAAGGGGAGGATATGAGGGGTTCCCTGGAAACCATACACCCTCAAGACAGTGCTTACAGGGTACAAGATGATATCACCCCAATTATGACACACTTTTAAATTAGGCTTCCTCACCTTCGATCAGAGGAAGTCATGTAAATCTTCAAGGACTCTTGGCACATTTACCACCAACCGAGCCCTAAGTCTGGGGGCAAAGGAGTTATCAAACTGTACAAAGCTGGCACCTCCCCTATTGTAAGACAAATCTACACTCCACACCTGTACTAGTAACCTTTCTCCATTCACCTCCTGCCTCAACTCCATGTTTTCTGAGAAGAAAACAACATTCTTGTATAGGAACATATGCATCAATAGGGAGTACCAAAAAAAAGGAGTGCCAGTATCCCCACATGTAGCTTCATCAAACCCTCATACATCTTCTCTGACAAGAATGATGCAAAGTCATATACCACAAAGAATTTGGGATGCTAAATCTGGGCTCCCATAAACATGTATGCAACTGCAATCACAGTATTAGGGTTGAACCCTAAAATCTGGCACAATGAATAAAGTGTTGTCAGGAAGTGACTGGTAAAACAGCTCAGCGTAAAAGGCTCTTGGTCATTTGGGCTGATATAAATTGTTGAATTGCCTGCCCTGGCTAGGTGAAGAGGAAGCAACTTCAATCTGAAAAGAAGCTTTAACCTTTTGTACTCCTCCTTCATCTTCTCAAAATCTATTTGTACTAAGAAAGGGCTATACTCAGTCAAATCAAAAATCCGCTGAATCTCATCTGCATTTAGGCTTAGCAGAATTCCACCATCATTATCCCTTATGACCCTTGTCATAGGATCATACTGTGTTGCCACTGCTCTAAGCAAGTCAACATCAGGGAACACATTTGGCACTGTTAGTTTCCCCATGTCATATCTCCAAGAATTAGAGAAGGGGTGAGGTAAGTTTCATTGTCCATAGCACAGTCTAAAAACTTCAAGACTAGTCATAGGAATCTTGGCATCCGCAATGTTAAAATTTTTGCACAGTAGACCTTCACCTAGAGTCTTTCCATTCATTAAAACCAAACCACTCTTCCTGTCATTTGTTGAAAATGGGAGTTGATCCAGGAAGTCATCATACAAATTCCTCTTCAAATAATCAACATGGCCAGAGTTCTGCTTCGGTGGTGCCATCTTAAACAACTAGGGCTTCTTTTAAAAAATGAAATCCTCGAAGAAACTAGGGGTACCCAGAACATAAAAATACAACACAACTATGTAATTCCAATAATTCAAACGAACCAGTAACCCTACAACAATAATTAACAAAACCCCTTGACCAGCACAATAGAACCCTTTGTAAAGACATAGTCAAATTAACCCAGCAGTTTAGAAAATAACTCACGGGATTTTGCACCTTGCAGAGAACCAAACTTCACGGTGATCGCTCGAAAAACTTTATCTCTGGCTCTGAACTGCTTGGAAAATACTTGAATTTTTTTGTGATGAAGATAGAAAAAGAGCAGATACTTTATGTCAATTGAATTGAGGTAGTAGACATCTCATCCGCCATTAAAGCTCATTTGTATGCCACCCCAACAGCTCCAATCGCATTTTATGCAAATTTAAACTTCGGTCGTCGATCTTTTATTTTTTTCAGATCATCGAATCGCCATCTTCAAAAGGGTTGACAAAATTTCCATGTCAGCATCGAGGGCCCACCACAGAAGCAGCGCCAAAGGAATACATGTGGTGCTTGCTCGTGATATCGCAATCACTAAACATCCTACATCTTTGGATCATGCGATGGTGGGCAACCGTTGATTCCTACCATCGGCAATCGTGTTCACTCACAACAGTCAGCAGCACCAAACATAACCGTCAAGAAACTTTTTACCAAGATTATAACATTACCGTCGATCTTGAGCACATGCATCTCGCAGCTATTTTAGTAACCCACTTTATAATTTATTTTAGTCTGACACAAATATTAAACGCTTTATTAATCCCTTTTTGGCATCGGCAGCTTGGGACACTGGCGATCACCTGTGATATCGCAATCACCAAACAATCAATGGTGATGTCATCATGAGATCACGAGGAGCGGTTAGGATCAATCATAGGAAGATTGACGGTCATGAAAAACACAGCAGTCAGTAGCACCAAACATAACCGTCGAGCAAATTTTTACCAAGATTATAACATCACCGTCGATCTCGAGCACGTGCATCTCGCAGCTATTTTAGTAACCCACTTTATAATGTATTTAAGTCTAACACAAATATTAAATGCTTTATTAATCCCTTTTCGACATCGGCAGCTTGGGACATGTGGCAATCGCCCGTGATATTGCAATCACCAAGCAATCAGTGGTGATATCATCACGAGATCGCGAGGAGCGATCAGGATCAATCATAGGAAGATTGATGGTCATTAAAAACACAACAATCAATAGCACCAAACATAATCGTCGAGCGACTTTTTACCAAGATTATAACATCACCATTGATCTCGAGCACATGCATCTCGTAGTTGTTTTAGTAACCCACTTTATAACATATTTAAGTTCGACACAAATATTAAATGCGTTATTAATCCCTTTTCGGCATCAGCAGCTTGGGACACGTGGTACTCTCCCATGATATCGCAATTGCCAAACAACCAGCGGTGATGTCATTGCGAGATAGCAGGGAGCGATCAGGATCAATCGTAGGAAGATCGACGGTCATTAAAAACATAGCAGTCAGTAGCACCAAACATAACCATCGACCAACTTCTTACCAAGATTATAACATCGCCATCGATCTCGAGCACATGCATCTCGCATCTATTTTAGTAACCCACTTTATAACGTATTTAAGTCCGACACAAATATTAAATGCTTTATTAATCCCTTTTCAGCATCGGTAGCTTGGGACACGTGGCACTCGCCCGTGATATCACAATCGCCAAACAACTAGCGGTGATGTCATCGCGAGATCGCGGGGAGCGGTCAGGATCAATCGTAGGAAGATCAACGGTCATTAAAAACACCCCCTGCAAAATAAAACAACTATTAAAAATTCAGGCGAAATAAACTTTTTGCGTGTGCAGATTGCGTGGCTGTTTCATGAAGTGATTTCAATCTTGACCATTGCTCATAGACCTCGCAAGGTTTCTGCTAACGTCACAAATATGGTGTGAGGCGTGTGAGATTCTGCCATCTATCACATTTGATGGTGGGGACTAGTTTTGCTCGCTAATCGATTATGAAGGCTGATGCCGATAGCTGTTTCTGTACCGACGCATCGTGGTCGTTCCTCGCCGACCTCATGCAATTAAAACTATGGTTTCAATAATGTTGTGAGGTGTGCGATTTGGTGACGCGTGGACTCCAATGTTGTGCATTGATAACAAAGGTGGGGCCCATTTTTGTGCTGATGTGGTGCTTGGTAGGTGAATATCCTGTTTGTTTGGTGACTGGAGGGAGAATGTGGCATTTTCAAACTATTTTGACTAAATCTGAGCCATTCTCCTAGCCAACGTTGCTATTGATCAATGGTTCGTATTTAAAAATAAACTGGTATTGTACGATAGCCATTTTATCTCGCATGAGTGAATAGTAATGGTTGAGTTCGACTCTGCCTACATAATTAAATGCTAAAATTTGTGAATTACTATTTCAGTTATGTATCTCTACATTGAGGAAGAATTGCTTGGTATCGAGAGAAGCAAGCTGTGGTTACGATTTCTCAATTTCGCTGCCCTGTATGTTCTGTGATTGAAACCGTAAGTAGCACATACACCATTTCTTGTAAATTCAGAATATTTTATGGTTGCTTGCTGGGCAATTCGTGATTGTTTCATGTCTTTATTCTTGAAGAATTGATTGAATAGATTTGCTTTTAGAGCTTGTCTAGATAATCGCTAGGGTTTTTTGAATATTGAAGAATTTTCTATTAAGGCTAAAGGAGAAAATTGTAATTATTTGCTATCTAAAAATAAGCAAACCCTAGTTTGAATTATCACTAGTCTAGTATAAATGGGACCCAAGGCCTGAAGTTCTGGTTCTGAAACCACTACTATGTCTTTATCCCAAGATATTATTGATTTGTTACAACCCTCTACTAGCAAGAAGTAGGAGGGAAAGGTTTTGTTCTATGGGCCTCGAATCTTAGAAGGATTGATAGACAAGCAATGTGCAATTCAAGATGCCGAGTTACCATACACCGGGTGGGAGTTGTTCTCCAATTGGTTTGGGAGAAGGAATTTTTCGGTTCCTTTGTGTAACCCCTAGAGGTTAGACATGGGTAAATTGGTGGTTCCTAATGTTTATATGGATGTAGATCTTTTAAAGGACATTGCTACTAGATATGACCCTGTGGCCTAAATTGTTAGAACACATGCTGGTGTGCAGATAATTAAGATAACCAAAGAAGAAATTGCAGAGATTTTCAAATTGCACGAATGGAGTCAGGATATGGTTCCTGTCGACTTGGAGGTTTTCAGACAAGAATATAGAAATACTAGGGGTTTGTTCAAAACATCCTTCTTAATACCTCATTTGGCAATCTCGGGAAGAGGAAAAAATCAGAAGAAGGTAGTAATTGGCAGGAATGAGCCTGAACCTTTTCCTGTGGACTATTTCACCAATTATTTCAAGAAGACTGTTTGTGCTTTATGTCAAGTTCTGAGAGTCATCTTAAAGAAAACCTTGCCTACCAATATTATGTATATGGCAGTAAATCTCCAGCACCCAAGTTTTAATGTAATATATGATTTTGCCACTTATTTGGCAGAGAAGATGCACACAGGTCAGGTAGCCCTAAAGGAGGGGAAGAATTGGGTTGGATTCAGATGGTATTCCTTGTTAATCCACATGTTTTTGTATAGGGGTCAGGCTGTTTTCAAAACAGATATGAAATTAAAGAAGAAAGAAGGAAACATTGAAATACCTGTCCAATATTGGACTAGGATTCTTGACATGCATGATCATGAGTTTGATTATGTAACTTTCCATAATGTCTTCAGATCTAAATTAAGGGAGGCTCTGGTTCGTTACCCCCAAGGATCCCAAAATAAATTCATGACTTCTTGAGGCCGATGGAGAGAAGGCCTGAAGAAGCACAGTCTTTGGCTAGTGTTCCATATAATATGGGACAAGTGCCTATCACTATTGAGAGGGCTACTAGCCCTAGAGGGGGAATTTCTAGGGAGAAACTGATTCATCAGGTTGAAGAATATAAGGAGATGGTAAAGAAAATCTGGGATGCAGCAGGGAGAAACAATGTAGTGATAGTGGACACTATTTTGAAACATTTAAACAGAACGGTCCAGAGTAAGCTAAACAGTGTTCATGCAAATTATGTCCTAATGTTGCAAGCACTAAAAATATTTTGAAGGGATAAAGAATTGGTCATCTCATTGCTAAACAAATGGAGCCCTAGAATGGAGAAGTTGAGATTCATGGCAGTAGGGGCAAAACAACATGGTGATAAATATCCTACTGTTATTGCAACATATCAATTGGTCAAGGGAATTGTTGACCAGAAGTTTCAGAGATTTTTTGCCCCAATGGAATCCAAGATTAAATTGTTGAAAGATGTGTATGATGGAAAGGACCTGACCCCATTGCCTCATAATTTACATAGTCAGGATGAAGTCAAACCCCTGCAAGTTTGGAAGGAGCAAATGAACAGTATAATGATGTCTCAAACACATGAGATATGCACAAATGTTGACATCCGCATGCTAAAGAATACATTGGAAAAGTTGTCTTTTGTTATAAGTTTCTTAGAGAACTTTGATAAAAAGGCCACATCGATAATGGTAAAGTATGCTCCCTATCAAAACAAGGTTGATTAGGTTGTGGCTTTCCAGTGGCCTTCCGAGGAGGAGTTTGAATTATGGAAAAAGGTGTTCATTGATGAACTGAAATTATGAGTGTTATAGTCGAGAATTGCAACTTGGTCATGTATAATACAGGTTTGGCCTTAGATATTATATTCTAAAATTGCATTCTCTTTTTGACTCCAAGTACAGGGTGCTGAGGTGGAGTTAATACTATAACGGCTAAGCATGCCTTCGATGTATGGGGAGCGACCTTTGGAGTGATGTTTTCTTTCCTCCTTATCAACTAATGATGATCTTTGTCTTATGCTCTCCTCTCGCAAAATAGAATTGTAATTGAATCAGGAGTTAGTGGTCTAATTACAAATGGATATGTGTACTCTCCGACCTGAAGCTTGTTGGATCCATTGTTTTATAAAAGGGAATTCTGGGCTGAGAGAATGGTCGGTTGAAATATCCAAGATATGAGAAATAAGAGTCTAGTAATATAGAGAGTATGAATTGTAAGTCCAAGTTTTAAAAAGTTTTGAGTCAGATTGGAGAACTTTGTTAATCATGGGGTTTTTGAGCATGTTTGTATCAAACTTGTGAATATTTGGAGTTTATTTGGTCTCCTATTGTGTTATGTTACATGGATTATTAATGAAATATCGATCAAAGATGATTTTCATTGATTTTCATTTGTTCTTTACTGTGAATTATGTTTAACTACAACTTTGGTTCAAAGGACCGGTTAAATGCTTCAGTTAACCAGTAAATTCATGCAATATAACAAATAGGATTCATAAAGGAGTAATCAACTCAAGTATGGATATATGGGTTGTAATGCAATTCATAATAGATCATAAGTGTTCAAAATGAAATTTACCCTATAGTTCAGTTTTCTCTTTTGACTCCTTGCGCTGGGATATGGCACTGGAATTCTGATTGCATTTTATTCTCATATGTTTTATGTTATGGCATCAGGCTATTTTACTCAAACATTTCCTATCAATTTACTTTATGTGAAGTTTGCAATTCTCTGTTAAATGGACATGAGTCTTTTTTAAGGAATAGCCAATTTCTTGAAGGATTTGATCCTTCAACATTAATTGGGGATCTATTTGTTGCTTACTTGTGTGCAAATTAAATGAATTTTTTAAATGTTGTATGTTAAGAACACATGTTAGGGAATACCCTCCTAGATTTTACAGAGTCCGAAGTGTAGGAGAATTAGCCTTATTGCTATTCTCGTAAAGTTGGTCATACTGTTCCTAGTATTTTATTATTGAATGTGGGGAGTTCATAGGAGCTAGTAAAAAAACTCCAACAAGTTCAATTGACAACATGATCTATTGAGTAATTACAAAGAATTCATAATTTGAAATTCTAGATTTTGACAACATGATCTATTGACAAGTAGGAAGTATTTTTCACATTGTGTCAAATTTTGATATTGTTATCAAGATTCAATTATGTAGTTTTACAAGTCAAACTCATTGACCCATGTTTCATGAGTAGTGTTTCACAAGAACCCATCTCTCATGATAATGAATGGTCCACTTAGCACTCATTGCGTATAAATGATTCTCAAAGCGATGAAGCACTAGGCCTTCCTAGGAGGTCACCCATCCCAATATTACATGATCCATGATTTTATTAATAATTGATCATTTTGGATTTTGACAAACTTGACACACAAATGACAATTTGACAATGAACTTAATGTATCACAATTAAGTTTCAAATTGAGTAACACAATAGAAACTAAAACAAATTGAGAGATTGTTATGAGGGTAGTGATGCAACTTTTCTAATTAGAGTGTATTCCATGAGATTACAATTCTTTGAGATATTTTGTCAAATAGTTCACAAGATTTGTCTATCCTCCCACATTTTACATAGATTTGAAAATGGAGTGTACAACCACAACATTTTGAGAAAATTCATCTTCATATTATGCTTTGATGGATGTCTATACCTTGTTCCAAATCTCCCATATTAAGGAAATCGACAAGGATTTTGGTGAAGGTTGTGAAATTTGTCTATGCATCTACCAATTGCATTTGATTGAAAGTTTCTAAAACCTGTTAAAAAATCCATTATGTATATTCTACAATCATTATAGTCCACAATTTCACATTTATTTGGTTTTGCATCTACCAGTTGTATTTGCTTAAATTTTCCTACCGAATTTTCAATGTAGATCCATTTTGTGTATAAATTAATTACAATCTATTGATGTTTTTTCCCACATAGGATTTGCAATTCTATAAGAGGTAGCCAACCTCTGTTATAAAGAACTACAAAGGCTAGTGGCCAAGTAACAAGAGTCAGTCAAAGACTGACATCTCCTACACTTTTGGCTCTGTGAAACCAAGGTGGGTAAACCCAAGTGTGTTCATAAGAATGTTTCATGATTGGTAAGAACACTTCTTCTTATAGATGCAGTCCCCACTAACACTAACAAACAGTCATTACCCTGGTTGTGGAAAAACCAAAGAATAATAACAGATATCCCAAAGCAAGGAGACTGAAAATTATCATATGATCTATATCCCAAAAAGAGATAGCAGTTGATATTTGTTAAAATGTTTGGGTATTGAATCACCGTGCTTAGAGTCACAGTCATATACCTGAAAGGAATTTACCAATACTATCCAGTGCCTCATCCATTGAGTGGGAGTCATATAAAATGTAATTCAGATGAAATTGAACTTATCACCATAGTCCTTTGCTACCATGAGATTTGTCAGTATATTAAAATAATACTCCTTAGTGAATCCTGAGCATATAACCATAAACATGTAATTTGTGTTCAAGCATTTGATTAACTCATTAAGTCAAAGCAAGAGAACAAATTACACTTTCAACTACACAATTGAAATTGAATGAACTAACCCTTGATAAATCCATTCATAATCCATGGCCCATACACAGGATAGCAAAATGTCTTAATTTTTTTAGATTTCTTTCGATATCAGTAATTACAAAAGCATGGTATACTTATTTCATACTATTCCCAACCTAGCATGATTTCCTACATAATACCTTCAAAATCCTGCATTACCACTAACTGTACCTATTCTAAGCCTTCGGACCCAAAAAAAATAACAACCCTTAACAATGAGCCATCAAATCTCCTTTATAGGATAGGAGAGCAACAAAGCAATAGGCTACATTGTTCATTCCAAAATTGAATTTCATTTAGAATGAAATTGAAATTGACATTCCTCATCATTAGAAAAAACCATAATCAGTTTGAGGAATCAAAACAGTTATACCATTGTAACCAACCAGAGCTAAAGACAAAAGAGTGTGGCAGGCACACGTACATCCACATCAACACACCACCCAAAAGTAACACACCTAGCAACTGCAACTACTTGCAAGACACACGGCCCCGGTAGAGGTGACTGCTCCTGGTCCTCGCTTCAGGAAGAAGCGAGACCATCTTCCTTTTATCCACTTTAACACATGATCTGGTAGCATGGCAGGGCACCATCGCAGTTATTGGGGCAACTATGAGGGGCTCTTCATTGACCCCCAATAGCTCAATCATGGACACCAAGTAACGTGGTAGTTCGAGTCAGTTTCAGACCCATCACCATCAGAACCAGAAGACAGCACCAGTGGGGACTTGGAGCTCCCCGTCCCTTTAAAATTAGCATCATGGACAACCTTGGGCTTGCTAGGGACAGGTTGTACCCCGTTAGGCTACAAATTTGTTACCCCGAGTCTGGTCCTTCTGCGCATAGCCGAATGGTCCATTGCAAAGAATACCTCATAAAATACAAGAGAGACTCGACCACCTACAAACAAGACAACTCAAAATGCGATGATAATACCAGATAAACAATGAGCATTTATAGAGTTAATTGGTGCGAGAATATTAATTGCTCGAATGCAGCACGAGCATTTGAGCATTTTAGTGGCTGATGCAGCCACCACAAATTATTCTTGGCTTGTGAAGGCATGTCATACAACCCATCATTGCATTTATCAGGAAAACAGTGTTCGCACATAGGAAATTTAGGTGAGGATCCACTGAAAAAAATTGTGCCATTAATGAGAACAACTTCCAGAGAGCAAGAACTCCCAACGCGGATGAACAGGAACCCAAGAAAAATCGAACCGTTAATGCGGATCGAACATGGCATGTCAGACGACTTAGATTGAGTCAACAATTGTTTGAAAATCCACATCAACGCCCTGGGATAACCGTGCCCAATCACAACCCAAGAAAACAAGAGGTTGCAACTGGACAGTGGGTCCCACCTAGCCCTGTCGCTTCAAGAACCAGGCCACGTGTTGCCTCTACGCAGACCTCGCAGTACCCTCAGGGGCCTTTAATCTGATCGTGCGAGATTCGTGAGGAAGGATTATTATTGATCTCCCTCGTTAATACCACATGGGTAGTAAATTTTAAGTCCCACCACAATCCTTGTACGGTCCACATGATTTTTTTATCCTTTGTTGAAGAAACTATTACAATATATTTCTTATTTATGTACTTATTTTCCATACATGTTTATAAAAGTTTGAAATTATTAATAATATTAATTTTGGCAAGACATTAAAAGACTGTTGATTGTAAAAAATATGCATCCTAATGTGAAAATGCAAACAATGGAAGCAATGACTATAACACATAAATTTTTATGTAGTATCCAATTGAAAGAATCATGTTACCCTCTACCTTGAACTTTTTAGTATAAAAAGCTAAAGAAATGCTATAAATAAGATAATAAGTTGACTATTAGCGTATACCAATTTTTATAGAGATGTAGATTGTTGGATGTTGTGGTTGTGTTGCTCATGATATGTGGTTGTCATTGATGTCAACACTATTAGCATTAATGTCTTAAAGGTTGTATATGTCGAGGATATTGAGAAAATTAGAATAAATATGTTGCAGATAGTCTATGAAGTTGTGAAGATCAGAGTGGTGAAAATTTTTGTACGTTGGTATTCTGAAGTCGTGTATTAAAGGGTTTGTTGTTGAGCCTATCTAGTATATCCTATACAATTTTTAGAGGTGTGCATCAATATTGGAGCGAGTTATGAGTTTTTTTGTTCCTACAGTTATTTTGTTGCTATAGTTGGTGTTTCTAAAAGAAGAGAATGTAATTCTAGTGAATTGAATTGTTGTGTATGCTCTTGAGATGTTCATTGATATTTCTTGATCTCATACTCTATTATTGTGGTACATCCACATTGATTAGTGTGCTCGTGATCAAATATTTTTCCTTTCCATGTTCGAGTTTTCATGTTCTTGGTTGACATGATGGTGGTAGTGTGTTGTAGATCCTTGTGGATTAATTTTTGAATGCTTGGTATGTTCGAGGATGTTGCTTTAGGTCTTCATTATGTTGTGACTGATTTAGGTTGGTGCGCATTGAGATTTTTTCATCAATTGGGCTGAGAGTTTGTATTCATCTATTATTTATTTTTGGCCGACAGAGTTGTTAATGTAAATTCATGAAGTGGATACATAAGAGTGATTGTTTTATTCATTTAGAGATAATGTATGTGAAGTGTATGGAGATATGTGTGAATAAAGATTAGATCATTCGAATGCAGAGCAGAGTGTGAAGAAGTTTACATAAAGTATGAAGTAGTATTTATGTGCCTAACTGACACTGTCATCAGGCTTTTGAAGTAGCCAATTTCTTAGTTCAACCTCATCAGATGGATTTAATTTTATTACCTTATGTAAGGCAGTGAGCCTTCCCTTTGAACAGTAAGCTCTAGGCAGTGTTCCTGAATGCATGTACATTCCTTATTCATTTCTTGTATACTTTTAACAGGGTATAAATTGTGCATTAACCTCCACCCTGGTTTTTCCCCTAACAGGGTTTGTACACAAAAATCTTGGTGTTATGTGTGTTTCTCATGTGTTGTTGATTCATGATTTCACTGTTAATTATTAGATCTGAGCTTAAAGGTTAATAAGGTTAAATAAATTTCAATTTTGCAACAACTGATTCACCCCCCTCTTAGTTGTCTATCCTTGTTTTCCAACATAGATATCTTCCATTTCAAAGCATACAAAACAATATTCAGTAGATAATCAACCATCTTTCATTTGTATAGTGATTAAATATTTATCCCTCTAGGAAACAAGTAGACTATATAAAGAAAAGTAACAAAGCAACAACTACCCCTATTTTGTAGTTTGGTGTGCATTCCTTCCTCTCCCTAATCTTCTCTGATTATTTTGAAGAGACCAGGTGTTGTAACTAAACTATGGTTCATTCTATGTGCATGTAATTTTGATCTTCATATAAAAAATATTAATCTACTCTTGTCAAAACACAAACAACACTCAGATTTAGTATAAGAGTCAACCAAATCATAAGGAAAACATAATATGAAAATAGGGTTAGGGTTAGATTTAGAGTTTTCGTTATGGTTGGGATTAGATATGAAAATAGGGTTAGGGTTTAGGATTACAATTAGGGATTATAGTATTAGGGTTATATTTAGAATTAAGTTTTAGGGTTATTGTTATGATTAAGGGTTGTTTTTATATTTGGCTTAGATTTGGGGTTAGGATTAGGGCCAGGGATAGGGCTAGGTTTTCCTATAGCAATCTTATTATTAACAGTAGCAACAATAAGAACCTTAGTCATTGTTTCCCACAAGTGAGGACTAAAATTTAGGGTTTTTACTCTTAGTCTTGGAGATGTCAACATCACTAGGAATGTCCACATGGATATGAGAGGAAAATTTCAATAGAGAACCAATGGCAAAAATATTAGGGCAACCTAAGTCATCATAATCAGCCACAACTTTACCAAGCTCAAGATTTCCCTCCACCACTTTACTAGGCACATCATCAAATGTAATTTTTTGCTTGACAAGGAATGAGGAATGTTTGATAGGTTTTCTCTTACCCTTAGGAGGAGAGGGATCATGCAAATCACTAAGATTCCCACCTTTAGCTTTGATAAGAATAGGGGTAGGGAATAGATTGGACTTTAAAATAAGAGAGCTAACAGAATTCTAAGAGAATGTAGCAAGGTGGACTTATGGAGTCTAAAAATTAAGCCCTCGTGTAGAGGCATCACAAATTTATCCATTAAGACCTCCTTACCAAAACATTTAAGAGAACTTAGGACAAAATAAGGAAAACAAGCAATCTTATTATGTTTAAGATGGTCATGCGAGAAATGGTAATGAAAAACACATTTAAAACTACCTTCAACACTGAAGTACTTAATTGGCACTCTACTAAACTCATCATTCAAAACCATTCTATAATTCGATGAGTTCTCCCCTTTTCAAAATTTGGTTGATGGTTTTCATGTGCATCATTTTTCCCTATTAATGACCTTCCTACCTTCAATATTCAACCTAGTAGCAGCTCTAATGGTTTCCTTTGAAACAAGAAATCTAACACCGCCCACAATAACCTTTTTATCCTTTTATGAAGCAGAAAATTATTTTGAAAGGACTTGACCAAAGCAACATAGGGACTCAAAGTAGGGAGCAATTCTACCCTCTTAAAAAAATGTCATAGTATGGCATTATTTCTCACCTCCTTAGGGGATGTGAGTTTAGTGTGGCATCATATATCCCCTGTAGTATCTAAACCCTTGCAAAAAATATTAAACTAAGAAATATACATTTGGAACTTAGTAGGAATAAAACACAAGCATTCACCTAAGAGAATAGGATTCACAAAAATTTGAGGCCGATTCACTATCATGCAAAACTAACCTATTCATACGATCATACCATGGAGAAACCTCCCAAACATGAGTGACTTGATTGAAGTGACTATATCATTATTTTTAAGTAAATGCATATTTATGGAAGCTTGGGCATAATAATTAGAAGGACCAAAATTACCAATACTAACATTATCCAAGCAACCTACAAGGGGTTCATAACAAGACTATTTAATGACATCAATTTGGTTGAAGGAAATAGCATCCATTTGAAGACTTCCTCAAACATAATAACAAGGGATAACAATACCCCTCTTGAGCCAAAGCAATATGATACATAGACACCAACAATTATCACTAGGGTAAAACTCAATACCCTTCCCCAAGCACCCATTAAATGGAAATTTCATTATTTTCATTAATAAGGTTATTGATAATACTTTGAGAAGTAAAGCAACTTCGTATAGACCGATATGGCCCAATGACATTAAAAATATCATCTATGCAATCATATAATAATTCATTAATAGAAAAAGGAAAAGATAAAAGCCAACAACTAATTAAGCAAGGATCATATAGAGATGTCATATTAGGAAACCTCTAACAAATTCTATGGTGCAATGAGCCATAGTATTATTAAACTCACGTCAACAAAAAAGTGTTAGAAATGGGAAATCTTCCTTTGATGACATACCCTTTAGGTTCTAATCCATAAGCTCATATGCATGCCCAAGTTTTTTGACTTGTTTAATCCATTTCCAAATGAGCAATTTTCCAAGCGTGAAGAATGAAAGAATAAACCCAAAAACATGTATGATAGTAGAGGGAGTATTTTATTTTACATTGACTCTTCATTACAATTCAAAGTATCATGTATTCCTTCTCCCATAAAAGTTTTCATGGGAGGAAGGGGAGAATATTTCTAGTATTAGACACATCTAGCCTATCACCATTTTTGTTAGAAGAAAAGAGTAAATGCCAATGCCAAATCCAACACCATTTATCATAGTGACCCTTTGTTGGACAAGGAACACCAATGTCAATATTCACTACTCCAATCAATGGCTTCTATCCTTTTTTTTTTCCAAATATAGCTTGTAGGCCACCTCTATGACCACCCATCTCACTATCAACATTGCCATCACTAGCCCAACTATTCAATGGTCATTTTTCTAATGACTCCTTTCTCACTCTCTTGGAGGACAAACGTGACATTATTTAGGATATTCAATGCCTAGATATTTTCTGGAAAGCTTAAAGGTCAAATATATAGTGGCATAAAACTCAATGTTATAGGAAATCATTCTTAACCAAGCCAAATTGGTTCAATTCCTATGGATAGAAGGGGGTTGATCATAAGGAAGTGTTGAGATTCCTAAGCATCTCTTTTACCTTTTAGGTATCTCCTTCCTCTTTAAGGAAACATATCATTTCTAGAGCTAAGAAAAATTATCATATTAAATTATGAAGCCCCTTTCTTTGGCAAGGAGATTCCATGTGTGTTCAAAAATTCTTGTTGCACACGTTTCCATTACTCATGTTGCTAACAACCTTGCAAATCCTCATATTTGAAGATTGAAAAAATCCAAAGGAATATTTTATGGCCTCCCTTTAACCAAGGAAAATGGTTTCACAAAGTATCCTAGGAGTTTTATTATTTCCCTCATGACTATAATAGGCTTGGATAACTTTATATTCACTACTCTAAATGGCGCCATAATAGGCTTTGCTTGCTTTATATTCACTACTATTAATGGTGCCATAATTTTAAATTTAATTAACATACTCTAAAACCTAACTAAACCAGGTTGTAGCTCGTCAAATTGGACAAGTGAAAGGTCAATACCAACACTGAGGAAGAGTTTGGAGGAGTGAAAATAAGGTCAATGCTAGCACCGATGAAGAGTTTGGAGCTAAAACAAGGTCAATACCTGTACCGAGAATGAGGTTGAGGGCACTCAAGGAAAATCAATGACCAAGGGACAATGAGTACTGTAAGTTTGGCACCCCCATTCTCTTTAACCTGCAATTTTCATGCCTAGTTTCCAAAGATCTTCTCGTACATTAGCCCCCCCATTCTCCTAAAATGGTATAAGATAAGACAAAAAATAAAATAGCTTAGTCTTTCACATTTTTATAGTGATTACTAGAGGCACATAGACCAATTCTTCATAATAGAAGAATTTGATCATACTTTTCCAATGATGGCATTATGAGAAAACCTTAGGTTAAATGAAAAATTCCTAGCTAGGTTCTTGAAATCATGTCCAACTGTATAAGAGAAGACCGCTGCTATGTGTACTTGGATAACATGGGGAAAGGCTTTTTGGGCTCTTTCATCAATCTACGTATTGTTAAATTTTAACACCTAAAAGTGAGAATGAATAATCTTTCCTAGGATGGTGGCCAATTATGCTTCTCAACACCTAGATTAAAAAATCCTTGTCAACATCATTTCCATCACAATTAAACCTATTTCTTGAGTTATAGTCATAGAGGTAAACAAATTGTCTTTCTTGATAGTAGATACATTCTAGACAATTCAATCCTTGCATCAGAGATTGTTGAATGGGCCCAACAAACTACTCATGATGCCCTTACTATTAAGTTAAAAGTTTGAAAAGGCATATGATTGCATCAAATGTCCTTCCATTTATAAAAGGCTCAAATGGATTTGTTTTCAACCCTAAATTATTATCACACATTCAAAATTACAAAATACCAGTTAATGAAGAACCTTCATTTGAAGGTGATGTCATCATGACCTTTGAACGAAGAACCTTCATTCAAAAATGATGCCATGTCAAGACTTTCAAATGAAGGTATTTTTTATTTTAAATATTTCATGTCCAAAATGATTTATAAAAGGAACCTTGGCATGAAGGACCTTCAAATGAAGACCTTAATTCAAAGGTCCTTCATTAGAAGATCCTTCATATGAAGGTTCCTTTAATGCCATTCCATTATAGCTCTTAGAGTTGTTAAAGATATTTTTGTTTCGAAGTGGAGACTGGACCATCAAATAGTGTCACCATGACTCTACCAAGATATCCATCAAATTCATAAACCCTAACTTAACAACCACAAATTCAGAAGAAAATTGCCCCTATCAGCCCTAGGGCATTAATTCAATGCCAAGTTTCTTGCTTTAAAATACCCCTAAATGCAATGAACCTCTATCATACCATGATGCACACCAATCCACCGAGTTACAGTTCCAAGATAGTGGGTGGATTGGTGGATGTCATTTCTATTTACCCCTCAAACCCTTACATAGGAAAAACAGGGCAGTCCCTGTAAATATGGTAAAGACGTGCCACTCCAGTCATCAAAATTCTTTACCAGTTTCTTAATCTTCCTACTCAAATCATTAGGTAAGGCTTGAAAACCTTGCAGTGATTTTACAAAAACTTGAGTAGGCCTTAATGATTGGGGCCTGTTGTCTGCATCGAATCTAGAGGCCTTATACATAACATCTAGGTCATTGGCCCTAAGGATCCTTTTCTCCACTAAAGGAAAAACTAATTCTTGATCCCTAGTAATGTTTCTTATTGAATCTAAGAATAAAGAATATAAAGAATAAACTAATGGTAATCTACCATCAACTCCCTAATTCAAAAGCCTAAAAACTGTGTCTACAACTTCATTTTGCTTGGCAACTGCTCCCTTCTCACTTGCTTTTAGAGCTTCCTGTAGCTCTATAATCTTATTAAGCATTTTCTATTTGGTGGGATCTACAGAGTACTCAACCTCCTCTTCAACTGGCTCTAATGAAGGACTAGGAGTAGGAGTCTAGATGGGGGACCCAGGAGTAGAAACAATTGGAGAAGTTGGAGGTACTGATCTTGATGTAGAACGTATGGCTAAGGTACCAGGAGCACAAGAAGACTCCCCCACATGTCTATACTTCAACCTATCTACCTCAGTTTGTAGCTCAACATTCCTTTGCTACATTCTACTATACTCTCCAATAATGGTGTTATACTTCTCCATCAAACTTTTCTTCTCAGCTTCTTCTATTTCAGTTGTCTTTTGGGCCAATTTGGCCACATTTATAGTCAAGTTTGTAGCTTTTGTAGTTGAAATTTTAGAAGCTCTTTTGATTATTAACCCTCCCCTTAGGTTTGGGCTAATATCAGTAACATAGGGCATGGGCCAACCTAAAATTAGGAAGTAATAAAGTTAGGAAAAATATTTAACTCAATTTATAAAAAGGGGCCCGGCCTAGATGAAACAATGAGACATAAGTCATTTTAATACCCACTCCAAAAAGGTAATGGCTGAATATATCTCACCCAAGATTTTACATGGAACATTACGATTTTTATGAAAGCCAAGGTAAAATGTACCCAACTTTAGGTTCCTCCCAAACAATGTAACAAGCCATGACAAGGGAAAAACATAAATAGAATTCAAAGAACAAGATTTAAAACTCCATCAAATCCACCATGATGCACACCAATCCACCGAGTTACAGTTCCAAGACAATGGGTGGATTGGTGGATGTCATTTCTATTTAGCCCTCAAACCCTTACACAGGCACAACAAGGCAGTTCCTATATTTGATTGTTTAATCCCACAAAATAGTGATTGAGAACTTCAAAACAAATGAAAATGAAAGGGATCACATATATTTATCTACACCAATGATCTTAGAGCATTTCAAGCTTGTATGGATCCATACAACACAAAAGAACTTCAGAAAAATTATAAAAACACAGAAAATTGCTTCAAGAACATGGTATCTGATATGAAATTTTGGTATCAACTCCTCCATCAATTGCAATGGGATGGGAATACAATATGATAGAAGTGGGATAAAAAATGCATTGTTTGAAGAATCAAACCAATATGCAAAGATGAAAGAAAGTGCTAACCCCTTAAACTGAAAAAATTTCTTTTAACTTTAAGTTTGTTGGGTAGCCAATTCTTTTAAGTTATCAAATCCTACCATCATACATAATCAAAATGTTTTTGTTTCAAATGACTATGAGCACTAACTTTCACTATTTGAAGATGTTGAAACCTTGTCATAGAGAATTAGAACATTGATAAACTTATGATGACTTTACCAAGCCTAGTACACACTCCCTCCCTATTCACCACTTAGACATATGGAAATTAAATGTAAATTTGCTGCTATTTTTAGTCATGTAGGTGTCCAATAAACCACTTGGTGGTGTTTCCCTTCAACTTTATTTACTTGAATGAAGAGCAAAAGTCCTTTGATTACAATTAGAGAATACATTTGATGCCTTGGTTGTGTAACTGGTGAACCATAGTCACATTTAACACTTGTTACAAAGTTTGGGAGTTAAAACATTAAGTAGATTTGATTTATGATGGACACATTTGGACGGTAGTAACAATAACTTGCAATCTATCAAGACTTGGTTACCTTATAACCTGTCAAATTCTAGCAATGAAATGATAGATTAACTGTCATTTCACCTTTGGATCACTTCACCATGAAATAACTTCATCCAACATCCTTATGAGTGCAGGTACCACCAAATAGGTATTTGTTAGATTTGTCTTCCTCGAGCAAGGGAAATTCAGGAAGAGAAGAGGAAAGTGAGACATGTAGTAGGTCTAAAAGAGGGAGACCAACTAGAGGTCAAAAGATTAGAAGAAAATTTTGTACACACATGGAATTTTTTCTTGTTGAAGGGAGGTCATGTTCTTATGATGATAAGAGCATAGGCGACATCGAGGTGCCCTTGAGGTACAAACATCTATGGAAACAATGGGTACCCAAGGAACTTCCACCAATAAACACTGACCTTTGTGTCAACGAGATGATATATCGCATAGCACCATCATCATTACATGGTTTGGGCCTATTTTGCATGGACGGAATAAAGGTCTGTTATGAAAAATTTACTAAGTTGATGGAGTATGTTGGACCCTGTTACAGTTACAAAGACTGGATGCAGCTAGTTCGATATACACGAAGTATGCGTAGGTATGCACTATTAGCAAATTGTATACAACTAAAATATAAGGATCAAAATAAAGGAGTGGCTAGGTACATTGACGGGAGGCCAAAAGCATCAGAGAATATTGCAGGGTTTATAAATAGTACACGACCTGGGTCAACAAATAATCAACCCAATTGTATATTCGAGGCACAAGAGGGAAATCGTGTATTCGTATGTGCAATAAAATCAATAACTGCAGGGGAAGAGTTGCTAATCGATTACAATTTGAATCGCTTAGATACAAAGACAATTACTATGGGGGTGGTATGTACTATATACCATTTTACCCAACCTCCAATAAATGACTCCAATATACCATTTTATTACTATGTTTTTTTTTTGTAAGTCTAATGGTTTCATTTCAGTAATGTTTTTTATATTTAATTTTTGTCACAACGGGACATTAATCATACAAGGAAGGCTTCGGCCCATAGCGCAGATCGCGATCCATCTTCAGGCACTTCTATCCAACAGGTTTACCTCATTATAATTGTACAAATTACATACAAGCAAAATGTTGTATTATTATGTTTTTTTCATGAGTTTATTGGGTTAATTTCAGTAATATTTTTAATAATCTTGTTGTAGTCGGTTGATCGGGGAAAGGCACTAGCAGTACAGGAGAACATCCATATGGAGGTGGAGTCACTATTATGCGATGATGACATCGCATTTTGCACAAACCCTGCGGATATGATGAGGAAGGCCCAAAAAAAATGCAATCAAGAAATCCTTAAGTTGGTATTCGTAGTGCCTCAAACAGATGAGATAAGAGAAAGGGTTAAACTATTGTCTGAGAGAGCACAGAACTTGCAAGTAAGTTGTCATGAGATCTTTAATTATAACATAATTTCATTCATGGTTTTATATTTTGTACTCTTTTATGTCATGAACTAAAATATGTGTTGTTTTTAAAGGATTATTTGCGTCCTCATCATGTTGTTGGCCATGATCAAGGTACTGCAAGTGTTTCTCGAGAAGTAGGGGATGGTACAAGTGTCAATCTTGATCTTCTTGTGCATACAACACTTTATCCGTCCCCATCATCCGTGCCTATATTGTCGACTGAAATATCGGCAACACATACCATGCGGGCATTCAGTAGTCCACCGTCTGGCAATGAACACATCCCACCACATGTGTCAGTACCTGTGGATACAGAGCCCGCTAGTACTAGTGATGTTTTAGTAGCATTTCCTGGATCTTCTTGTATTACTAGTACGGGAACATTGCTGGTCACATTTGTGGTGACCGAGTATTTCCTTCCCATAAAGATAGAGAAGGTCCCAGGTACTTTAAAATGTTTTAATTATTATTATATATAATCCAATTGAAATTTAATTATTGATCACTCTTTATAGACTAATGATCCCATGATCATTTTGCAGGAAATGATGTTTTTTATAAACATCTAAGTGATATTACATTGGAGCTCTCTGGGCCCACCATACGTACATGGTGGAATGCCCAAAATCAAGATTTAAAGGATGAGCTCATTAAACATTTGGTTGTGTTGTTCGGTGATAAAACATTCAACCGAACCAAGGTCCTTAAGAAAGTTGGTACCTATCTAAAGTATGTGAGGGACCAATATAGGTCACATTTAGAGAAGAATAGAAAGTACGAGCATCCCCCCATGATTCTGGAAAGGGAGTGGAAGGACTTGGTGTCGGATGGAAAGGAGAAGGCTGAAAAGAAGAAAGGAAAGACACCACTGGGCCAAGCAAGGTATGTGATACTATCAACAATTTAATTATATACTGATTACTGTTTCTTTTTACATAATCTAACATATTTCAATTTTTCATAGGCTGCCCGACACATCGAAGGCAACAAAGGCAAGACTAGAAAAACATGGGCAGCACAAACATGGCTCTGGTGGTTATATGAAAACAACCGCACGATTTGTAAGTATCAATAAATGAAATATTGCATCCAAATAATAAATTGCAAACAATTTTGGTTTTATCACACCATGGAAGCAAAATTCATGATCGCATGCAAAAATGCAGGGCTTTGATTTCAACAGAGTGACCATAGAAGAGGACCTGAAGATTGCCTTCCACCAAGGCTATGGAGCCCTGACTGAACAGCTAAGAGTCTCGACTGGGCAAACACAATCTTCCACTACATCCAACAAATAGGTAAATAAACTCAATAAATTTTATTTCAAATTGAATACTTGTGCAATCTGTTCAATATTAATTCCTACCATAATAATGTGCCTATTTGTTTTACACAAACAAGCAATGATAATACTGCACATGACACTGGAATGCAACCTAGTGAGGGTGGAGCGCAACCTACCGATGAAGGCCATGGTGTGCATCCCAATACTAGATGTATTCATGTGCTATACAAAACGCAATATGGATTAATACAATTAAACATCTTTAATTGCATTTGGTGTATTAATCAATGTAACCTTTCATGTTTCAACTTTAGAGCATGTAGAGCGTGATCAACATGTTGAGCATGATCAGGCTAGACAAGATCAGGAACATGATGTGGCTCCATCAGGTAAAGAGGACCACTCTAATGTTCTTATAAACATATTTAATTATAATTGGTGTATTAATTAATGCAATCTTTCGCGTTTCAACTCCAGATCAGGATTTAGAGGGTGTTCAGCATGTTCAGCATGAGGCTATAAGACAATATGAGGAACATGATGTGGCTAATTCAGGTAAAGAGCACCACTTTGATATTCTTTTAATTAATGAAATGTGTGTAACAATAATAATAAAACATATCAATTTAACATTTCTTTGCTATTGCAGTAGACCCCCCCTTGCAGTCGCGTCCACGTTGTGAGTACACGACTAGGCATACATTAAGATCATGAGCAGAACTCGGAACAACTGAAGGGGGGACAGATTATTTTGAAAATGATACTCCACTTTAGCTTTATTTAGCTGCAAAAAAGAAACAAAAAAAAAAGTGATTGTAATCATATTATGACAAGTTGACAACCATATTTTTGATAATATGTAAAAATTGAAAAAATGAATGTTATATGTTAATGAATGAATGTGAATATGTTAATGAATAAATGTTATATGTTAATGAATGAATGATATATTTTATTAATGGATGAGTGAATGAATGTTATATGTTATTAATGGATGAATGAATGATTAATGTTATATGATCGAGTATGGGGAATTGAGAGTGATGTGAGGGAGGGGCCAAATGAGCTTCCACCTTCATGTGGTTGGCCCTGTTAAGTAGAGAATATTAAACTATTCTCAAAACAAAGAGAAGGTCAATAAGGTAAGAAATGCACTTTTCAATATAAGAAATGCATCGTTTGAAGCATCAAATCAATATGCAAAGATGAAAGAAAGTGCTAACTTTTCACTATGAACATTGTGTTGTGTATGGATTTGGATCATAATGTAATATTTTTTATTTTTATTTTAGTGGTCTCTAAAATTTGACTTTTGTGCATAACAGGTTAGTGGAAAATTTGACAACTCTGAAGGGTTTAGAGGCTCAATTGAGATAGATACACGGATATTTGGATCTTTTTGTTGATGGGAGGCTTCCACTTAACCATTAAATTGTGTACCATCTACAGGTATGCTAAAATATCTCTACTTACATTCATTCAACTTACTATAATATAATATATGATCACAAAAATCTCCTGTTCATTATACTTACATGGATTTTCATGCCTTGTTCCAAAGCACATGTTTTAAAACAAGAAAGAAGGATGGTGGCAAGGGTTAAGGAATTTGGTTTTACACCTGCCAATTACATAGTTTACTTCATTCATCCAGCATATTGCCTATGCGTTTAATATTGTTGCAATCATATACTATAATTACAGAACTAATAAAATTAAAATATGGAAGTTTCAAATATGGCATTACATATCTTTCTATGAATTTTTGAAAGAAAATATCAAAATGGAGAAGTATTAACAAATTAATCTGCATAATTTCTAAGAGATCAGGGAATTTTTTTGCAAAGTTATCTTGATTATATTTAAGACAAAAGTAACTTATAGAGATTGAAGCAGAATATCGGTAGTCTAAAATCACCAGTCAACACATCTTAGTAGTATCTCAATTCAAGAGAACTAGGTCCACTATCCATTAGCCAGTAAAACAAATAAAATCAATTCATAAAATTATTTTGTTCTAATAGGGCTGACTGGTTGCTTCTTTCTTTTTGATTGTCAGGAAATCATCAATATACACTTGGTTTTCCTGCCTTCTCTTGCCTCGTGGCTAGAGAGTTTCTGCAGAAGGCATCAAAGTAACCTTCAAGATTTACAATGGCAATGAGTACAAGGTCAGTATAACTTAATGCTAATTGGGTATGATTTTATTTGTTCAAGACCAATTTAGATTCATTTTCTACTCACACTACTTTTATTTACATTTATGTTTTTCTAATATCCATTTTCCTTTACATTCATATTCTTCTATACATATTGTGTTTACAATAATGTTTTCCTTAATTTAATCTAGGGGAGAGGACCCAGTACCTGAGCAACTTTCAATGTCATGATGTTAGGATTTACTGTGAAGCTAATCCAAAAAATTTCATTACTGCTCGAAGCCATATTGCAGTGCTTTCTCTACAAAGCCCACATGATCCCCATCATCAGGTATCTTCTTTTTGTACTCTCTAAATTTCTTAGAATAAATCAACAACCAATTTGTCTAAATGTGGCTCCTTGTTTACACATTAATATCTCTTTTGGCAGCAATGGATCAAATTGGATTCATGGGATCTTAAAGAGAAGGCTCTCAAACATGGAGAGATCAAGAGTGGGACCAAGTAAAAACATTCATAATAATGCTCATATTGTTTTATTGACTGTCTAAGAGCTAAGTATCTAGGATAACATTCTGTATTTTTCTATTGAATTTCCAGAGAGAATAATTTTGGGTTTGCAATCCTATTTTTTAATACACTAGCTAAGTATCCAAGACGCACTGCAGGTACTCTTTCTCACCAAATTGCTCATTTTCCACAAATTTAGATTCTAGTGTGTAGTTTAATATTCACTAGTTTGATTTTTTCTTTTTTAGCAAAATTAGAATCATGTTCGTAGGTTGTGCTTGTTGTCCATGACAGTCCCCTTGATCTCATGACTCATCATAGGTATTATATTTTGCTCCAATTGTTGATCAACATCAAATGTGGCCATCATAATATCATCCATAGCCTCCATATTCTACAATTATTCATTGCTCATTTCTCAGACATAGTAACCAAATAATGCAGGCCTAGAGCTTGGACTGCAGATGTATGCAAAAAATGATAAATCCCTACCTCTGTAAGCCTAATTAAACACAACAACTCATGACATGTTGTTTGATATTTTAAATAGTCATATGACTATCCTTTTTCTATCTTGTAAACACTTACTCAATGCATACAATAATTTATTGAAATGCAAAGTTGAATGGCCTCTTAACTCTTGAATGCTCATCATCTTGGCACAGCAACTTTCTCTCTTTGATTGGCCTGTCCTTATGTCCTATCATTATCCCTATGGATGCACTTTGGAGCCTCCCACTACTTTTATATATCGCCCAAAGTCACCCCAATATGCCTACATTTCAACGAATAGGTTTTTTTTTTTTTAAACTACATTGTTTCGTCGAAATTACGAGGAACCTCAAAAACGCCTGACAACCTTGCTATGCACCCGACAAACTTTCATCGTAATGACTTGCCTATTTCGTCGTGAGTGCAATGAACTTGCGCCGTAATGACTTGCCTATTGTGTCACTAGATCGACGAATGTATTTCAATGCTCCAACGCTTCAGCAACGGTATGTCGCACGTGCTCCGGGTATTGTTCATCGATAGACCGACAATATAGTCATCTCCATCCTGATGAATGTATGTTGATGCTTTGATGCTTTACCGATGGTATGTCGCACGTGCTCTGGGTACTGTTCGTCGCTCGACCGACAAATATATGTCGCTGCTCCAACGCTTTAGCGAAGGTATGCCGCTCGTGCTCCGAACATGTTTCATCGCTAGACCAACGACACTGTCATCCTAGTTTCGATGAATGTATGACATTGTTCCAATGCTTCGGTGACAGTGTTCCACCCGTGGTCCAGCCACTTCTCGTCACGCAATCGACGGAATGGGTGTTGTTATTCCGATGAGCTAGCATCGTGAGGGTGACATTTTATTTCCCATCAGGATATAGACAAAAATTGAGCGACGGCGCTGATTTGTGCGATTCGTCGGTTGGCCGACAATAGATCGTCAAAATTCTGACGAACGGCTGTCAAAAATTGGGGTCAAATCCATTAGTGTGGAATTTCTCATGTATTAAGCTTGGACTTGGTAATATGGGGTGGGAATTTTTTTAACATGTATAGAATACATGGAAAAATTATTTAAGAAATAAAATTTGAGATTATATTCTCTTGAAGATACTTTGCAACATGACAAGATGGTGGTACACCCACAAACCTAATATCCCAATTGGGAAGACATTTTTGGTCCTTATAAGAACCAAGTACTTAATCAAAAGGAGACTATAAACCTAATCTAAAATATTGTGGCAAGATGAAACTTGAAATAAACCTTCAAATTTGCATTACAGAATAAATAGATAGAATAGAATATGATGAAAGGCTTTATAGGTACCAAATTTTCTATTGGACATTAGATCACCTATTGCAAAAAAAAGGTATATTTTAACTAAGAAAAGAGAGGAGGAAGTTCAACAATTGGATGATGGGACAAAATAGTTTTAAAAAAAATTGCATTCCATGATATTGACAAGCTAATCCACAATGTACTAAAATGAAGCACATTATCATATCTATATATAGTAGAAATTTAGTCCTTCACAAAGAACATTAGAGTTTACTGCAAAAGGAGACAAGAATTTGGAACTTGATTTAAAGTGGATGGATAAGGTTAAAACACCATAGTAGAAGTTAAGTGGTGCCTCTAAGAATAAATTATGGAATCCAAAGGAGAAGAAAATCTTCAAAACTTAAAAAAAATAAGTAGAAGAAGGGGATTTTATGAAATAGCCACTAATAATGCACTAAAAAATAAATATTTCAACATGAACCATTGAGTACTAGAGAACAAAATATAATTTTAGAAGGAACCCTAAGATGGAAAAAATTGGAGATTAATGGGATAAAAGATAAGCGATGCAAGTGGAAAATTTAAAAAAATATGATTTTTTTTTCCTAGAATATTTACTAACCTAAAAGGTATAAAAGAAGTGGTAGGAACCATGCAGATAGAACTAAAATAAGGATCCAAACCATAAAGGAAAATAAAATATTAACTTAAAACCTCAATGCATACTATTTTGTATTTTCATTAAGCTATTTCTGCTAACAATTTAGGCTTTCCTATTGTCACTACAATTGACACTTGGCATCAACTCCTACATGTGTTATTGTTTTATACATGTACATCATCACCGTGCTCAAATAGATAAAGATTTTTTCTATACCCTTTTTATTTGTGACCTATATTCATCTCTCTTTTCTTTTAACTTATCACATGTTACTTGGGAATACACACACTTGTAGGTCCATATTGAAACTATTTATTGTCTTATAACTTGGTGATTCCTCTTACCTAGTAAACCCAAAAATAGTACATGTGCATGTTTCTCTATGTAACTAGTTAGAATAAGGTGGGTTGTATGCTAAAGTATTTTTATTGTATGCATCATAGATATAGTGGTAATGTGTGTTTAACTAGTTTAGTCTTAGGTATTAAATAAAAGATGAATCTATCTTTTGTATGGAGGATAACATGAAGTCATTCAAAAGTAATTATGGATATGCAAGTTCCTTATATTTTAGATCTTATCAAGTACTAACAAAATTAGTGGTGCAACAAATTCATATTTTATTTTTATTAGATAATTGGTGGTTGTGGTTGTATGGCATGAATTCCTAGGAAATTTAATGTCACCACTTTTCTATGAGCATGAGGCATCCTCATCCTCTTCCCATAGAGAGAATTTTCCAAACATCTATAGTTGAAAATCCATAGCCAAAACTCAACATACTATCACACCCAGTTGGAATCAACTTAGTCATCCCACTAGCTCTAATACTCAAGTTCATAATTATGTTAAATACCATGTTTGTGATTTTACTATCCACTCTCCTCAATCTTGGTGAAGATTGAGAGAGCTTATCATTTTTTAGGAAGTGTATATTCACTTGATGACTGCATTCTCTAACTCTTCAAAAATTAATTTGGCCTTGTATGAGACAAATATAAATTAATTCTCGATCCAAAGAAATATTCTTAAGTATTTTTGAACTAGAAGACCTTCCTCTAGGGATAAATTATCTATGATCTCCTCCTCTTGATCCAACACCTTTGGTTTTAGTTCTTCCTGTTTATCCACTCATGGCTCTCCTATTAAAAGGAATAAATATTTTACCCCTTAGGAAAATGTTGGACCTCTCATACTTGTCAATAGATATGAGTTACTAGCTACTAAGTATATGAAGAAACTTCCATTGTTGAATAAGGAAGGATTTGTCACTCCAATATAATATATCAAGGATCTTACTTATGGGTGCTCATTGCACCATGTCATTGATAAAATTATGGCTCTCAAAATATTTTCTAGGGTGATGGATTCATTATGTGTTAGGTCAAATTTATAATCATTTGACAATGGGATGTCTTGAAAATAATTTTCTATGAATACTTCAAATAAAGAGGAGATTATATATCATTATTGAAAAGAATCTCCTAGATTAAGCTCAAGCCCCTATCTAGTCCTTCTTTAACTTAAATCTTTTGGTGTCATGTTCATGAGAAAAAATATATTGTGTCTACAAATTGTTTTAAACTCTGAGAAAAAATAGTTGACATTATCTATCCTAAGCACCTTGATTTTCTTAACAATATGATTCTAAAAAAGAGATAAACTCCTAAAATATCAAAAATATTTCATACTTCTCACTAATAAAATAAATCCAAAAGTACCTATAAAAATTATTAATAAATGATAAATAGTATACATATTTACCAATGGAGTGGATATCCATAGGAAAAAACACACCACTACATGTATTAGCTTCAAAATCTCCTTTGCTTTAGTGATTCTGGAAAAAAAACACACTATTTTATTTTCCCAAGATACAATGCTCTGAAAAGTCAATAAAAATAGAATAATCAACAATTCCATCCATAATATTCTTAATTACAACTTTTTAGACATTTTACACTTAGGTGACCCATCCTAATATGCCACAACAACCTTGATTTAGATGTAATTACTTTAGCACACTAAAAAAATTGATGCATCCAACCTATATCTAGAGTACCATGCTACACTCCATTAGTGTACCAAGTTTCCTCATGCTAAATTTTGCAAGCTTTACCATCAAAACTAACATTTATATTTGAGTCAACCATTTTGGACATAAACATAAGTTTCCTTGCCAAAATTGGAATATGTGCAAAATATATTAGAGTGACCTTCCTCTTGCATCCATGAATGAAACCTTTACTTTTCTTGACTACATATCTTCAAGGAAATGTTATCACCAAGACAAACTTTACCTTCATCACATTATATATCCAAGGTACAACTTGTTATAAGGTGTCATATGATAAGAAGCACTTGATTCAATCAACCAAGAGTCATCACCAATGAAATTAGTAGAAATAAAGGTATCATTATTGTATTCATCATTATTAGAGGATTTACCAGAAGAATCGTCTTTATTTTCTAATTTTGAATCCTTCTTGATGTGCCCTTTATTTCCACAATTATAACATTTTACTCTTGATTTTCCAAGATATTTAGTCTAGATCTTTACCCTAAGACTTATGATCCTAATTATTTTTCTCACCTTTCTTCTCCTTAGATCCACCTCTAACAACTAGGGTATCAAAATAAAGTTTCATCCATGGACTTCTTTCTAATTTCCTTTCTTAACAAAATTCATATGATATTTTCCAATTTTAGTGAGATTATTAATATTGATAAATATTATCAATTTTTCCCATGAACTAGGTAAAGAATAAATTAATAGGATTCACTTATCCTCTTCATCCATCTTGACTCCTATTGACACAAGTTGACTACGTATCATATTAATTTTTTTCAAGTGATTAGTTATATTGGGTCTCCTTTTCTCATTTTCTTGATGAATACTTATTTTTCAAGAGAAGTTTATTTACTAGGCTCTTGGACTAATATAATGTTTATATATTCTTCCATAATAAATTTATACTTTATTCTTTAGACACATTCATTGACAAACAATGTCATAGATATAATCGGATCGTACTCCTAACTTTCTCATCCAATTTTATCTAATCTTCATTAGAAATTCCTAAGGGTTTACTTGAAGAAGATACATCAAACCACTAATTTCTTTCCACTAGAAGATCTTCCATCTTAAACTTCTATATTTCAAAGTTCTAACCATTGATATTCTAGCCATTGATTTAATAATATTATATCTTCTCATAAAACATTTTTAATTTTTCTTGTGTGACTAGTTATACATAAAATACAAAAAATATGTTGTTCTAGGTTTTCCATTGTATACACTATGATTTGGACTCCTAATTATGTGGTAGCTTCCCAGAAATATACTTATGCTCTAAAAACCCCTTTTGCAAGTAATTGATAGACTAAGATTAAAGAAACATAGGATTATGTACACTAAAAATAGTTAATTATATTAAAAAATACATCTAACAACATTCAGAGAAATGGGATAGTAAAAATACACAATCTTACATAATACTTGGATATTTACATGGGAAACATTTATGGGAGAAAATTTTCCATCAAAATATTTTTACTTTATATTATTCAAAATCAAATATTGAATACAAGAATTCCTTTCCTTTTATTGATTCTTAATCTAAAACATACTTCTATAATTTATTTGATGTTTTAAACCAATAATATATAATCTAATTCCATAAGACAATCTTGTTTCAAAATAAAATCTACACCATCCATAAGTTAAACAATAGAGAATAAGGCATGTAGAATTAACAATAATAATTTCAATCACTAAACTAGTAACCCTTAGTTCCTTCAACTTAGTCTAATTCAAGTTTCGTTCCAAGATGAAGAAGAAATAAAGTGACTCTTCTTAAAGATTTTGTTACACACTTGGTCATCCTACATTTTAGTGTACATTTATAGAATCGATGCATTAGAGAAAACCATCAACATAAAACTTATATTTCTTCCTCCTCTTTAACCAATCATATGTGGAGTTCAATTTTTATCTAAATAAAAATGGTAGAGTGGACCTAGATGGAAAATAATGAGTGTAGACAAAGAAGCTAGATATTTTGGCATGAATAAATCTTAGGAATCCAATTATATAACCTTTAATTATCATCCCATCATTTTTGATTCATTCATCCCACTTCAGGTTATTAATGGAATGAAGGGGGGGGGGATCATTTAAGGAGTTACATTCGACACGATTGTAGGGTATAGACAAATTTTCATATAATTTCCAATTATTAAATCATCCATGCTATAAATCCCTTGATTTGAAAAGAAACATATTGTCTTGTTTCCTTTATGGTAGCTACATAGTTAGAGAATAGTTTGAGAAGAAACATGTCTAATCTATACATGTGCATGCTTTCAAATCTCAAGATAATATAGAACTTGTTGGCCCTTTTGATTTATTCATGTGGATCATATATTTAAGATAATTTAATATATTTAAATGTATAGTTAGAAGTTTCTACATTTTGGTGAAATGAGTTCGTGCATGACTTTGTTCATTATGTAAATTTAAAGATTTATTAATATTTCAAATTTATTTACTTGTTACACAAACTTGTTTAGTAATAAATGTATCTAGAAGTTACATTAAATCTATTGAATGTTGTGTCACCAAAAATTGTATACCTTTGAAGAAAAGAACAATTTTGTGCCCGTTTTGGTCCTACTTTAGGTCCTATTTCACCAGTTTTCACCCTAAAACAACATGTATAGGCCCCTAAGGTTATTAATTTTGACTTGAAGGCCTATTATACCCAAGGGATCATCCAAATTCTAACAAATCATACCAAAACTATTCAAAAAGTATCATTCCCACTTTAAAATCCCAAGTTGGTGACCTAGTCCTTTTTGAGGATTTTTCAAGCTTCAAGCGGGAAAATCAATAATTAATCAAAAATCCCCGATGAGGTTAGATACTCAGGTCAAAATTCCCCACAATTAGGTCATGTTACTTATATATACTTTCTTTTAGGTCATTTTGGAACTCTCTCTTGCTCATTTTTTCACACTCAACTCCAAAAATCAAGTGCAAAACATCTTCCTCAAGAAGATTCATCTCTCACACAGCAAAATTTGAAGCTTTTAGACAACAAACTAGGGCTTTTTGCAGGTCTTGAAGCTCACTTCACATCCAAAATCACACATTGACAAGGTTGGAGATAGATGCCTATGTAGATTCATGGAGAAGTCTAGGTTGAGGAGGTGCAACTAGCCACCAAATCATTCCTAAAGACTGATTTCAAAGTGCCTCCATCTTCTACCTTCAACCCATTTATAGATTTGAGGTTTGCATTTCATTAGCATTCCTTATTATTTCCATTTGCAATGTTGTATGATTTCTAGGGTTTAGAGTCTTGTATCATTTCAAGTCTTTTACATACATCTTATTCTAGTACAATAGAACAGGGTTTTGCTTTGTTTTAGGTTTTCCTAGTTCTAGACACACTTAGGGCTAGGGTTTATGTAGATTTCCATTTCATTGAAGATTCAAATTTAAATACAAACTAGGGGTTTGACCAAGGCAAACCCCACATTAGAAACACAAATACATTTTGTTTTGTAGGTTATTTTTCAAGTTTTGAACAAGATTCTCGTGGAGAAGCAAAACATAGACCTAAGGCACCCGAGTCCACTTTCAATTTCTTAGAAAAGCATAAAGGGACTAGGTCACCCATAATGGTGACCTAGTCCCACTAAAGCTTTCAGACACTAAAATTTGGAGATTTAGGGACCTAGTTGGCAGAAATGACTCCTAGAGAAAATTTACTGAAAAGGGACTAGGTCGCCCGACTGGGCATAAGTGTCCTAGATAGCTCAAAACCTTGATTTTCCAATTTTCCAATTACTTCTACAATCCTAGTTTTAGTCCTCTTCAGTTTCTAGGTACACTTCTTTGATCTGTTAGATTAATTTACTCTTATTGCTTTCATTTCTATGTATTACATCAGGTATTTTCAAGAAAGATAAGTTATATTAGTTTAAATAAATTAGTTACATTTTCATAGCATATTTCAACACATTTGCACACCCCACTCCCCTTAGGGTTTCAAACCCTAAACATTTGGCTGAATCGCAAGATTAGGTGCCCCTGGAGGTGAAAGAAAACCCTCTTCCTTCTAGGTGCAGCCCTAGAAAGATGTAGAGGATCTAGTCTTTTACCCCCACACAGATCACCTTCATATTTTGAGGTTCAATGTACCTATGCACAAGTGAGAATTATTAAATCTAGATATAGATAGTGTTCATGTTTAATACATTCTATATAATGTGCACACTTGTAAATTTATTTAGAACTATTTTAGATTTCTATTATCTAGATCTAGATATATTAAACCAAGGTCTCATCCTTTCTTTAGGTACATACATATCACAATGAAAAATGCACATGTTCCACCTCCAAAAACAATCTTTGCAAATAATAATAGCGAGATTAGGAGATTGAGAGAGTCATTAACTGACGGTACAGATGTAGGCATATATTCATAAGTTTGCATGTCAATTTTACAAAGCTTAGAACAATTAAGAGATAAACTTGGACATGATATTAGTTTTTCCCCTAATAGAGTAGCTATAATTCTTTCCCACATGTGGGAAAAATTACATGGTGAGGTTCCTTATAAACAAATACAAGAGGCTATGAAAAAATAAATGATCAAAAACACTTATTTTCCATTCTATTAAAATATACGTAAGGTGAAGGGATACCAGGTCACCAAATGTGTGGATCCTCTTATGGCCCCATTGATATACCCACGATTTCTTGCAGCACATGGTAAGTATCCAAAAAAATGACCAATTTTCAATATATTTTGTTCAGCAGTTGTTGAGGTCCTTTTGGGCCTCAAAGTCAACTACCTGGACATTCCACCATATGTTGGTCATGGGCGTGGTAGAATTATCAATAGACCCACCTATCATTAAGTGGATAGACCAGACCCAATGTTTAGGGTATTGGTTGGTGATAGGTCTCCTATTCTCAACCCATCTTTGGCCCCCTTAGCAGACCAGGTTATCATTGCTTCCCAAAAGGAAGCAATTGATAGTGTTGGTGACATTGTAGCCATGACCACTCGGATATCTACTGATCATGTGGGTCAATATTTGATGTCTCAACGTTCACGATCCATACCATTTATAACACATGGCAACAACATAGATCCTTTTAAGGTGGCAGGCATTGTAACACCATGCCATGTGAACCCCAAAGGACAAAAAAATACCACACTATTTTTTTGTTTTTTCAAAGGGAAACATTGCATAAGATGAATATGAACATACATTACATGTAAAGAAACTATACAATTACAATATCAGCTATGTTCTATGGGGTACATGAGATAGCATTACGAAAACCTAAACTAATACCATAATGATAATGAACGAATTCCAAGATTACAATATAAACCATCTAATCATGACATTACATAAATGAGAAGTATCCATATATGACACATAATCAAGAGAATATAAACATAGATACATTACAATGATCAAATCGGATTCTATAAATACATTGATAATGAGAAATTTTATTGTTTTCAAGATTACATATGCACAAGCATGCTTCTCAATACATAGTGGCAGTAATACATTGACTACAAGAGAAATACATAAATAGACATGGTATAACTGAACTATGGAGAAGCTCTAGATTCTTTGTAATGACACAAACTCCGCACTTTGTGAACACTGACTAGGAACCCAATGATGTGCATAGCATGATCCACCTGACCATTTGGACCCGAAGGCCCACCCCTCGTGCTAGGAGTTGACAAGAAAGACCCACGACCAAAAATAGTCAAGTGGAAAAGCAACAAGACTCCTTGACAAGGGCAACAATAAAAATAGGAAACATCCACTTCAACTGCAAGGCTAAACCCGCAAAATCAACTTGAGCATACAAACAATAGTTCACAAAGAACAACATGAAAACCAATTGTAAGGAAATATTTTCTTTCCCCTCCTCTAGAAGCCCAAGTAAACGAATACCCATGAACTCACAAACGAGGGTAATTCAAAGGAATACAATTTCCAAATAAACTCCAACACAAGCTCAATGAAAAAGTCTCCTCAAATCGAGATAACACAAAAGAAGAAGCATCGAAATAGAAATATCCAAAACCCACCTAAAATACGATGCTTGCAGATGAAAATGGAGAAGGAGAGCTGAGTTACTTCTAAAATTCTCTAGCTGTAAAATTTTTTAGCTTCCTTTTAACTTTTTACTAGAGCCCTTTACAAGTAAAAACAAATTTTGTTGGCAATTCCCGTATCTTGTTTTCCACCAAATTCCCCAAATAAATTAAGGTGATTTAGTATAGTTTTTCGGTAAACCCACTGGACAGATGGCAAGTCTACAAAAATCATTTTCCCCACCTATCAATTCGCCTTTCTCCCATTTTACCACCTGTAGGTTAATCCTTACATTTTAGTAAAATTAGAAACCTACTCTCCACTAAAGTTTGATTAAAACTATGGATAGAAATTTTCACCCTTATATTAATATTTTACCCGTTTAACAATATATCACACTATTTAAATTAAATAAATCATAACTGCTATGGCGAATCTTTTAATTATATTATTTTTTGAATTTTATCATTTCATATATAATATTTAACACAATACCCATTTTGATATTTTATTAATTTATTACTTTAATTTCTCTTTAGTTTGTTTGCACAAACACAATAATATATGTATATATATATTATTTAAATATTTCGTTCAAACAATAAATCTTAATGTATTATAATTAAATAAATACTTCCATAATGTTTAATTTAATTTGATTCTTTGATTTAATAAAGGCTTTTATCTTCATTAGTCATAGCCTACAATTTGACAATTTAAATTTAATGAAATAATCAAACAAAACAAAATTCACGAGCATGACTCAATGATCGAACAATCAAACAATACCAATCAAAACTTGACTTTACAAGTGAGTCGGAAGCAACCCAAAGACAACACAGATAGAGGGGCACTACATCCTCCCCCCTAGGGATTTGACTTACTCCTGGAAGTCGCAAGGCTAACACATATGAAAACAACATTAACTCCAACAATAACATCATGACATAAACAAATAACGAAAGACACCCAACAAAACAACTGTCAAAACATAAAAACCATACTGAAGGGTTGCAAGGTGGGGGTTACTCATCCTCATCGAGGATTATGGCAAGGTTGTGAACCCTTCTTGTTAACTCTGTGTTTCCACGTCATACCCATTGGGATTTATGAGGCTCGCCCAATCCTATGAGTGCAGGAGGAGTTGAGGCTTGGTACCTGCAATCCTGCATAAAATCAAACGTTGTGTACAACACACACACACACACACACACACATATATATATATATATCCAAAATTAGACACAACGTGAGAGGAAATTGCAGTGTAGTAGGGTGCTCATGAGTGAGTGATACTACCTTGTCCCTCTCACCAAACCACAATAGTAACCACATCAACCAAAATAACTCTAATAATCAATTCAAATTATAAACAATCTACTAATTAATAGTCAAAAAAATAATCACATAATGATCATAACCATGAATCTATATCATGTACTATATCAGAAATGGATTACTGGTTGACATCATAAGTATCTATCTCTATAGATCCCCATTGCATTACCTTCGTCACTGAGTTTCTGAAGCCAACTACCTAGAAATCACAGACTAAGGTGGAAACATAACACATTAGTATCAATTATTCAAGCTAATTCTTTACATCAAATGTTATATTTCCATAAGAATGCAATATAATGATCCACATAAGCACATATTTTTTTTAAACATCATCATTTACACACAAGTAAATCTACTCTAGTCTCCATTCATCACCAAATCACACAACAATTTCAGCAAAAGACCAAAATTTTACACCTTCACAGATTCAAGAAAACATGATGTATCACTCCCCAAGCATAAAATCCCAAGTTTATCATTTCATAGTTACTATTTCTATAATTTAACATACATTCTTCACATACACACAAACTCACATCATCGGGAATCACATCACAAGGCTACACAAGGGCCCATCTGGACACTGGAAAGCAACATACATGATTCGTGAGCCAAGAGCCAATATCCATCTCACATAATCCATACCTCACACTAAATGGTTTGATAGTGTTAGGCCACACACACATGGTGAGACCATCCAAGCAAGACTACAATTACCTACCTCTTATTGTATAAGGTGGTTAGCCTCCAAGAGATAATCATCACACATAGGTGGGTAGTGGGTCCTAGCTATAAAATAGCCACACATACCCCCATCCTCAAGGTTCCCTGCATTTTCTTCCTCGTATACACTCACCAAGTCCACCTCATATGTCCTTGGAGAGGAATCATAATACGACACATGGCTGACCTTAAAAATAATAATGATAAACTAGTTTAGCCAACTCATAAAATAACATCAAATAATATTCAATTTCAGCAATAAAGCAAGAAACGTGTGGAATGTCAACACTAAATCAAATGTAACCACAAGGGCTATGAGAGAATAAGGTCACAAATTGTGGCCAAACCATTACAATCAAATATATAAAAAATGCCAACCTTCAAAGTCAATCAAAAATCATCAATAACCATATATGAAGTCCTTTATCTTCAAAATTGCACAATATAACACTATGTGACTAGATACTAGCCACAAAATGAGGAAGGAGGGAACATCGTCAAGCTATAACAATAGCCCTCATGTGGTGCAGAGTGATCACACCATCCACATGACCCAAAGTGTGCTCCTCGGCTACACCCTGCCTCACATCGTCACACAACCTGGTCATACGCCAGTCGGAGAATACATGCACTGGTCGTATGCCACATGGAAATGTGTTTGTGGCTCCACAGAATTAGGCACACGCATACACATCTAACATAGCGATACCTCATGGAGAAGGCACATGCAGGTACTTGTTGTCACCAGAGGTATACATGGCTAGGACATACCCATATGCTAACTAACCCAAACATTGTCGAAAGAAAACATGAGTATCCCTCTACAAGTGTGTGAGGCCCCATTACGCTCATCACACAAGTAGGCTATCATAACACAATCTCATAGTGCACCTTCATGTGTCTATGCATGTGGCATCGTTTCCTCAAGCCCAACTCGCTACCATCAACAACACGACATCATTGTAGGAGTTGAGAAAATACAACACCACAAACCCCGAAGATCACCTGCATGCAAATAACCTGTCACAAAAGAAGAGATGGAGACAAACAAGCAATGGTTCTCTAAAAACTGAAAATGTATATATCAAAGAGAATGAGAGAATGAATTGATATGAAATACAATGGGATCAGTCCTTATAAAAAAGAGATCATGAAAACCCTAATAGGAAAGACCCTAATAGGATAACATTTAATAATTAATATAATTATTAAATGTCACTTTATGCAAACTAATGTGAAATCTTAAGAAGGGAATAAAGGTAACTTAATCAACATAATTAAGTTAAGACTTTTACTCTAACACCCCCCCTTAAGATGAGCAACAGTGCAACTACAAACAAATGCAAAAAAGCAAAGGTAACTACAATGCAAGAAGGCAAACATGGGTCCCGACAACTAGGCCAGATCAAGTACCCAAATACAACCAAATCTCTGTAAAATGGAGAAATAGAGAAAACCTCGTGGGAAAAAGCTCTACTCCAAAAAGAGAAGAAGAAAGCCAAGAAGAAGAACATCACTGAAGCAGAAGAAGCTGCAAACAACTATCGAAAGATGACTGCTATAGTGTTGAAGAACCTCCGCTGAAGATGGAAGATCCCTTCCAAGGCGAAACCAAGGAAGAATTAGCACGAACAATATAATAACCCCCCCCTAATGTTGAACTGGGAGAGCCTGACAGATCCACTGAAATGATGTGAAACACCTTGTAGTGCATGAAGGAGAAGAAACATCTGAAAGTGTGCAAGATAGCACCTACAACTGAAAAAGTGGTGTGCAAAACAAAGCACACATGTATGAGGCTGGAATCATATCGATCCATGGTCGTCGTGGAGGGACACTCACCGGACAAAGGTGTGATGGCAAACAAAGGAAAACTACACAACCCCCAATGGTATGGATTCATTGTCATCGTGGAGGGATATTCATCAGACAAAGATGTGATGGCAAAACAAAGGCAAACTACACAACCCCTCATGGCACTTTATAATAACAGTGCGAGTACAAAATATGGCACAACCTTATGTGAAAAATCCCCAAAAGGTGCATGTACAATAGTGTGGCACTTTATCTCAATGCATTTACATAAAAGATAGCTTACAAATGATACTCAAAATGTCCTCAAAGGACAAAATGCTGGAAATACATGAAGAACAGCCAAAAACAAAGCATCCCATACGAACAAAAAGTTTCCAAGAGCAAATATGTCCAGGTAATCCACCAAAGTGTGAAAACACAAATAACTGAATAAAATATATCTGGAGTGAAATCTGGAAAAATGGCATGGATGAAACTGAAGAGCTCTGAAATACGGTTCCAACGCTGCTAAGATTGCCAAAAACGGAGAAACTGATTAAAAGTTATGAGCTTGAGACTGAAAATAGCCCCTTTGTCTTCAACTGGCTGTAGAATGCACCAACAAAAAAAAAAAAGAGATGAGACCCACACCATTGGAAAGATGAGAAAACCAGTTTTCCGACAATATCTCATTTGCCAAAAAACGATATCCTATGCCCAAGTTACAGCCTCCGGAATAAATCAGTTCCAAAGAGAGAAAAAACCAGCGTTAAGTTAAATTTGACGGCCATACGGCCGTCGCAACAAAATCACTGGGTTAAATTTGATGGCCAAACGGCCGTCACCATAAATGAATAATAGGACTTATTTTCGAAAAAATTATTTTTTTAAATAAAACAACAAAAAAAACTTTTTAGTTAATTTTTGTACAAAAAGTTTAAAAATTTTGGCGGCGAGGGCCAAGCCTGCTAAATCTAGGTCTGGTACTATCAACCGATCAGCGCGCTTCCAACAATGTGACAAGGCCAGCCTCTGGATCGCAGGGACTGGGCCCGCTGCAGAAGCGAAAACCTAAATAAAATAATTTTTTTTTTTTTTTTTTTTATTTTTAATAAAAACCAAAATTTTTACAATAAAAATAATTCACAGAAAATATATATATATTTTTTTACTAGGCAGGGGACGGTCGTACGGCCGTATTGCAAAAAAAAATTTGCCTCAAATTTCGACTTTGTCCAAAATTGACGAATGAACAATCGATTTAGGGGTTTTGGACCGCTGCGGACGCAATGGCGATGTCCATTTGAGCTGAAAATGCTTCAAAATTGCAGGTGTGCCCTAGATCAAGGAAACAAGCCCCAAACCCTTGAAGCTCCAAAAATCTTCAAAACAAGAACAGGAAGCAGCAGGTGTGGAGCTCTGATACCATGTAGGAGTTGAGAAAATACAACACCACAAACCCCAAAGATCACCTGCATGTAAATAACCTGTCACAAAAGAAGAGATGGAGACAAACAAGCAAGGGTTCTCTGAAAACTGAAAATGTATATATCAAAGAGAATGAGAGAATGAATTGATATGAAATACAATAGGATCAATCCTTATAAAAAGGAGATCATGCAAACCCTAATAAAACCCTAATAGAAGCCCTAATAGGATAACATTTAATAATTAATATAATTATTAAATGTCACTTTATGCAAACTAACATGAAATCTTAAGAAAGGAATAAAGGTAACTTAATCAACATAATTAAGTTAAGACCTTTACTCTAACAATCATCACCAACACTGTGTCGGAACATCAGTGGGGTGTGGCATTGTATCCATTGCATCATGTCAGAACACGTGTGGATATGGTGTAAACAATACATATATGAGTATATCAATATGGGGCTACTCGAGCTTCACCTCTCATACAAATGAGGTTGACTCACTAATGCCATCTCATCATCCCTATAGAGGGCTAGGCATAAACTAACAAACCAATGTTGTTGTACTCAAAACTGTGGGGTTTAGGCTAGCACATATGGATCAAGTACCCTGATCCATCATAAGGGGAAGTAGTGAGTATGTTTCCTTGGGATCGAATGAGCTAAGACTGCTTTGCATCGCAATGTGTGTATGTTGCACACTCCACCCAAGAAACATTGTGACTACTACTACCCCTTCACAGATTGAGGGGCTAGAGAACCAAAAGAAAAGAATCTATGAAACTATCTTTTGGCTACTCTTATTTATATATAGATTTTCAACCACGTGTGGGTTGGCCCTCAATCAAGTAACAAACATACAAACACACAAAATGGTAGGGTTAATCCCACACCAAATACCACATATTTTGAATGGATGGGTACACCGTATCACCAACCCATGGGCCCTGTGCATTATGGGTGCACAAAACAAGTACAGGGTATTCACAACACTCAACCAATGCATAGTTACTGGTTTCTCACATTTACAAGGGAAAACAATAACATACACAATTCCATAAGTACACTTATTTCCATCAACGGTGTGACTCCTATCATGACATCATTTTCACAATCCCTTTAACAATCCTTCTTTCACTCTACTCTTTTCAATAGATCACAAGATGCCAAATATCAATGTCATGATCACTTAACAAATTCACTAGGAAACATGATGGACTCATATGAAACCAAAGTGCCTAGTGTATGAACCTAGGCTCTAATACCAATGTTGTAATGCCCCACCATGTGAACCCTAAAGGACAAAAAAATATCACACTAAGTTTTTTTTTTTTTGAAAAGGAAACATTGCATAATATGAATATGAACATACATTATGTGTAAAGCAATTATACAATTACAATATCAACTATTTTCTCTAGTGTACACGAGATAGCATTACAAAAACTTAAACTAATACCATAACGATAACAAATGAATTCCAAAATTACAATATAAACCATCTAATCATGACATTACATAAATGAGAAGTATCCATATATGACACATAATCAAGAGAATATAAGCATAGATACATTGCAATGATCAAATCAGATTCTACAAATACATTGATAATGATAAATTATATTGTTTTCAAGATTACATATGCACAAGCGTGCTTACCAATACATACTGGGAACAATACATTTATTACAAGAGAAATACAGAAATAGACATGGTATAACTGAAGTATGGTGAAGCTCTAGATTCTTTGCAATGACACGAACTCTGCACTTCATGAACACTAACTGGGAACCCAATGGGGTGCATAGCATGATCCACCCAACCATGTGGACCCAAAGGCCCACCCCCTGTGCTAGTGGTTGACAACAAAGATGCACAACCAGAAATAGTCAAGTGGAAAAGCAACAAGACTCCTCAACAAGGGCAACAATAAACATAGGAAACATCCATTTCAAGTGCAAGGCTAACCCCGCCAAATCAACTCAAGCATACAAACAATAGTTCACAAAGAACAACATGAAAACCAATTGCAAAGCAATATTTTCTTTCTCTTTCTATGGAATCCCAAGTAAACGAATACCCAATAACTCACAAACGAGGGTAAGTCAAAGGAATACAATTTCCAAATAAACTCCAACACAAGCTCAATGAATAAAATCTTAAATACAACATATTAAATCTAACCCTCATTTTTCTATTTCTAATGCATTAAATTAAATAATCAATTACACTTTTTGTACAAACTAATTTCTCTAAGTTTATGATTCCTACATATACATTTGTTTACCCAAAGAAAAAATTTAACTAAAAATCACAACACCCATCTATACATTTTAAATAATAATTTCAGGAAATACATTAAAATCCACATGTTACATTTACTCATTGCACTCATTTGTGAAAACATAAAAAATAATAATAATAATAATAATAAAAGAAACTATTTTAAAAATAATAATAATAAAAGAAACTATTTTAACCGATTTCATAGCTAACTAAGTAAATATTTTACCTGAATAAGTTACTTAACCCATATATATATTAAATGCCCATTTACCCAAACGTGACCACCTTACTTAAGCAAAATTTTAAAGAATAATAATCAATTATATTTTATTCATTTGTTTGTTAAGATAAAATAGTCACATTCAAATAATAAAACTACACACATTCTTTTACACAAAATTTCTCTTAAGCTAATACAACCAACTTACCTTTAACCATATTCATATATATATATATCTATTTAATTTAAAGTAAAAATAATTACTGTTTAAAAAAAAACATCAAACTGCTTAATACACATAAACATATATATATTATGTATTTATATAATTACATAAAATCTCAGTCTAATCTACTATCACAAACAACGGGCATATTCAAACCAATTATAAACATCATTTTATATATATATATATATATATATATATTAAATGAATAGAGGGAATAATATACGGCTACTATTGTTATTGAAAAGAATTAACACATCAAACCTGGGGCAGTTGTGATAGAGCATAGTAAATGCTTAGATTTTCATTGAAATATTACACATATATATTTAAAAACCGCAGGAAATAATCCAAATTTACACACACATATATATATATAATCAGTTTGTTTATAAATATACATACTTGTGTAAAACAAATATAAAATTTAAAGCTAAATGAGACCTCCAAACTAAGGAGGCGCAGCTAGCAAAAGATCTAAGGCATGGATATTAAAATAAAGATGGACGCCATAACAGGTTTGTAATTTTGATTGGGAATAAAAGTAAATAAGGAGGAGAATTCGCATAGAACTACCTAAGCTTGGTAAAAACAATTCTTTAAAGCTATAAATATATTTATCTTTTCTCTATATATGATAAATCATACAGAATGTTGTTGATAAACAAAGCTAAAAATATAAAACTTGCAACTGCATTTAAAATACTTTTGTTAAGTATTTATTTTTCTTCAACTATTCATTTCATGCCAAAAAAACACATTACCTATGCTTGCAGATGAAAATGGAGAATGAGAGTTGAGTTACTTCTAAAATTATCTGGTTGTAAAAAAATTCAGCTTCCTTTTAAATAAATTAAGGTGATTCACTATAGTTTTACGGTAAACCCACTCGACAAATGGCAAGTCTACAAAAATCATTTTCCCCACCTGTCAATTCACCTTCTCATGTTTTACCACTTGTAGGTTAATCCTTTCATTTTAATAAAGTTAGAAACCTACTCTCCACTAAAGTTTGATTAAAACTATGGATAAAAAATGTCATCCTTATATTAATATTTTACCTGTTTAACAATACATCACACTATTTAAATTAAATAAATCATAACTATTATGGTGAATCTTTTAATTATATTATTTTTTTGAATTTTATCATTTCAAATATAATTATTTAACACAATACCCATTTTGATATTTTATTAATTTATTACTTTAATTTCTCTTTTGTTTGTTTGCACAAACACAATAATATATGTATATATATTATTTAAATATTTCATTTAAACAATAAATCTTAGTTTATTATAATAAAATAAATACTCTCATAATGTTTAATTTGATTTGATTTTTTGATTTAATAAAGGCTTTTATCTTCATTAGTCAAAGCCTACAATTTGACAATTTAAATTTAATGAATTAATCAAACAAAACAAAATTCACGAGCATGACTCAATGATTGAACAGTAAAACAATACCAATCAAAACCTGACTTTACAAGCAAGTCGGAAGAAACCCAAAGACAACACAGATGGAGGGGCACTACAAGCATCCCTAGACCCACATTGCTCAATGGACTTACAAGAGACATAGCATGGAGTATTATGAATTCTTTGGCTGAGGATCTCTTGGAAGAATATGCTTACATCACATTGGACTATGGGATCCCTATAAACCATGTCAGAGGTCATTTGGCTCAAGGATTTCGTTCACATCCAGGATCCAACCATTCTCATCACTCTTAGCCTAGCACTACTGAACATGAGGATCCACCTACGGATCATTTGACTGTTGTAATGCCCCGTCGTGGAACCTAAGGAATGACACGTCACTAGCACTAAAAAATCGAATAAATTTGAAAAAAAAACATTTAATAACAACATGTGAACATCATCCTAACATGAACATTCTTGGATTCCACAACTATGCTACTAAAGTAAAACAATAAACACAACACATCAAGTACTATAAACAAGATCATGAGATTAAATCATAAAAAGATTATGTTACATCAAGAGTTACATTACAATTATAATTACAATGAAACCTCATGTAACATCATGAGTGTGTACAAAATAGAATATGAACAAGAATAATTGATGACCAAATCCACGAGCTCGTCCGATGAACATTTTTGTGAACGATATGTACCTAGGATCCTGCCAAGAACAAGCATGTCTTGAACAATATCACTTGTGGGGGACCCAATGGAAGAAATGGCATGTTCCTCCCAACTGTGTGGAAGTTAAAATCTCACCCCCCATGCTAAGAGATAGAACAGGTCCTCAAGTCAAAACAAACAACAAGAAGAAACATCACACAAAACATGGTCAACACACATGACATCACAATGACAACACCACTGACATACTCCTAGTACATCAGTTAAAGTTTTCACTTAATTACCAACTTCTGATAGATTACCCATGCAACGACTTTCGGGTTTGGCCCCTAATGAAAGCCATTCCTCCTATGTACAACTTCTAAAAATGACAAAACAATAAAACCAACATGCTTGCAAAAGAAAAATTCTTTGCACAAAGACCCAAGGTCATCAGAACTATACAATAACATTAAATATCTCAATAGGAACCATTAAACATGCATGGCCAAGTTTATATATGAACAAACACAACTCCACTCCATGGAATTCAAAATGTCCAAATGTAAATTCACAAGAACACTAAACATGCATGGCCCACTTTTTCACATTTGAAACCATATGAGAGCAATCACAATTCTATCCATGACTTCAAACAAGATTCACAGTTCAAAACCTCCAGGAGAGGATAATATAGTAACATACTTTTATACACAAGAAGAATAGACTTCTAATGATAAATCATTTCAAAACGATTCCATATTATGTTTAATGCAATTCAGTACATATAGATTATTCTTTACACCTCCAATTTGACATTGCACAAACACTTTGAAAAAATAATTTTTCCATCCTAATATTAATAATTATAAAACGGTAAAATACACATATGTATCTAATTACAAAGATTATACTTTTGACGTAATCAAATGACAATTCACTAATATTCTAATTTTCACAATTCTACAAAGACAAATTTAAGCATTCAAACCCTTATTAACTAAACACAATTACATAAGAAATTTCATCATTATAAATTAAAAAAATATATGTTTTAATAAACAATGACAAGTTTATCGAATGTTTCCTTCCCATGAAAAGCCATTTTTTAAACAAAATACCCAGAAGATTTTTCTAAACATAGAACCACGATTCACACTAAGTATCCTATACTACACTAAGACTTCAATCATTATATAAGACCATTGGGGTATTCCTATTATAATATAAGCATTCAAGACCTAATTAATCAAACATATAAATTCATTGCAAATAAACAATTAAAACAATTCTTTACTTTATTCTTAACCAATGCATTTATTTTCAAATTAATAATCCTTATTAAAAAAAAATAATGCATTTATAATTATAATAAAAAATCTCTTCATACATTAAAGAGGGAAATATAATTCTTAGGTATCATTAATTTAAGAATGATAATAAATGATAACATGACAAGACATAAATAAATATCACAGGTTTAAGATTAAGTCACTATACTTGCAACTCTAGTGAATTGGTTTTAAATAAAGAAATGAACAGATTAACACTTATGTCCAGAATTTTATTATAGATAAGAAGAAACTAAGACTGAAGTTACACCCACAACTACACACAAAGTTGAAGTCGATGAACCCAAACATGCAAATGGAAAACAATAAGGGAAAACAATGCACATCCAGTACAACCGACCATAGTTAAGTCTTTTTACGCTTCCAAACAATACAATGGATCATAATACATTGTAACCTTCACAGTCAACCATGACATATACAAACAAGAGATCAACAAAAACTGAAGATGGACTTCACTCGCATCTGTTCAAGAAGGATGAGGTCGATGGATACCTTGCATGCCAATGGCATGCTTGAATGCTCTTCAGACCAAAAATGATAAGAAAAGATTAAAAAAGAGCTATAGGCAGCCGACTAAAGTAAGATTTTATTACGCATACAAACGGTAAAAGAATAGGTAAACACCAAAGTGATCCAGACATAAACAAAATAGAGATTGGCATACAAGAAAGAGAGAGACAACCGCAGTGTAACACAGATTACAACTCTTGTTACAATAAATAAGAAATATCAAAATGCATGGAGACGGTGTAAAGGCTAGGAAAAAAAATGAAACAATAGACCATGTCAAGTCGCGCCCCCAAGCTAGATCGATGGTTAATGAAAAGAGAACAAAAAAGAAAAGGTTCACTGACCATTCGCTAATTAGAAAAAGAGAAAGAACTATCAAATCAAAATGAATCTGTGAATTCACAACCTCTATATTTCATTTTTTTTTAAGTCTAGAGATTAATAATCTGATTTGCATGTATAATTTTGGTGTACCAAATTCATGGTTGAATCTCAAAAAAAGAGTACCGGCACACAAATTCATGGTTGACTAAGTGAGGAGAAAGCGGTGGTATAGTAAGTTGAAGTTTATGCATGAGAAAAGACAAAGAAAGCTAGAGTATCAACTATATAGATCGCACCCAGGAAAATCTCCATTGCAGAGAGTTAAAAAGTGAAACAGGCTCATCCAAAGGGATCGACCATTTGAAGATTGTCAGATGTTTCTTTTTCCTTTAAAAAATAGTTTGTGTTTCCCGTATTTGATATATATATTTAAAATTACAACATATAATATTTGTTGGATTGTGACAATAAGAAAAAGATTGTGAAAATCAATCACAACAATAAAAACAAGATTGCTAAAACAATAAAACAATCTTTCTCTTATTTTAGAAAAAGAACAGTTATTTGCTTTTGGAAGGAAGATTTCAATTTTCTTTGAAAGAATAAATTTGGTTTTATTCTATGTTGAGAGATTATTGTTTTTTCTTCAAGAGGTTATAAATATTTGTTCTCTTGAAGGAAAAAATAGGTGTATTGTACGAGCAATATTGCTGCAGCCGTGAAGATTGCAGATGTAATTGTTTTTCCTTGAGCAATAAGATTACCAATACTTGCCCCGTGGATGTTTCCTTGGCAAATTGTCAAGGTGTTACCACGTAAATCTGTGTGCTTCAATTTGTCCTGTTATTCTTCTTTATTTTTCTCATTATTTATTTGCATCTAATTTGTGTTGTAAATTTAATGACTCTGGGTTAATGCTTCCGCAATTTATAACAATTGGTATCAGAGTTATTTTCTTTTGCAGCAACTGTGTTAGAATTTGGTGTTGATTCTGCAGCATCAAATGGCAAAGGTTTCAAATACAAGATTTGAGGTGGATAAATTTAATGGAAAGAATAATTTTGAGCTTTGGAAACTCAAAATGTGTGATTTGTTAGTGCAGCAAGGTTTGCACAAGGCATTGGTAGGAAAATCAAAAAAACCTGCAGATATGTCTGATGAGGATTGGGAAGATCTGGATATGAGAGCTCTTAGCACAATTCGTTTGTGTTTGGCAGATGAGGTTCTTTTTAATATTGTTGGAGAAAGTACGGCTGCAGGCTTATGGAGCAAAATGGAGAGTCTTTATATGACAAAATCCTTGACAAACCGGATCTACTTGAAGAGGCAATTGTATAGTTTGCGAATGAAGGAAGGTATAAAAATTGTTGATCATTTAAATGTTTTCAATACTCTTATTTGTCAATTATCTAGTATGGGTGTAAAAATCGAAGATGAAGACAAGGCAATTACTCTTTTGTGTTCATTGCCTGATTCCTGGAATCACTTAGTCACTTCTATTAGCTTTAGCACAACTGACACCCTTGAATTTGATTTTGTTGTGGGAGATTTGTTGTCTGAAGAGGTGCACAGGAAGTCTAATACAGAAACCTCCACATCGGAAGCAATGGTGGCAAGAGGTCGATCCATAGAAAAAAGGGAGATTTCGAGAGGAACATCCAGATGTAAGTCAAAAGGCAAAAAGGGTAAGGGAAAATGTTGGTTTTGCAATAAATCTGGGCATCTCAAGAAAGATTGTTGGAAGAGGAAAGAAGAGAACGATGACTCCCAAAAGGAAGCAAATCCAGCTGAGTCAAGTTCAGGTATGGTAGATGAGGTATTATCTATTTGTGGTTTTTCACAACCTGATGAGGATTGGTTATTAGATTCTGGTGCTTCAAATCATATGTGTCCACATAGGAATTGGTTTTCTACTTACCAAGCTATTGATGGTGGTGTTGTTCTTGTGGGAAACAATGTTTCATGTAAGACTATTGGGATTGGGAGCATTAAGATTAAAATGTTTGATGGTGTTGTAAAAGCATTAACAGAGGTAAGACATGTACCAGAACTTAAAAGGAATTTAATTTCTTTAGGAGTTTTAGATTCTGGTAGTTATAAATTTTCTGGTCAAGGTGGAGTGCTGAAAGTATCCAAAGGAATTTTGATGGTCACGAAGGCTACAAAAGTTGGAAACCTTTACAGGCTAAATGGGAATACTGAGATAAATGAAGCTGCGGTGGTATCTAAGGAAACAGATGATTCTACTCGTTTATGGCATCAACGATTGGGTCATATGAGTGAGAAAGGGCTAAAGGTACTAGTGAACCGTAAGTTACTTCCAAATTTAAAGTCTTTGAATTTGAATTTTTGCAAGCATTGTGTCTTTGGAAAGCAGTGTAGACAGAAGTTTAAATCAGGTAGTCATACAAGTAAGGGTGTTCTAGACTATATTCATTCAGATGTTTGGGGACCATCTCCTACAGTTTCCTTTGGAGGAGCCTCATATTTTTTGACATTTATAGATGATTACTCTAGAAAGGTGTGGGTCTATATTCTTAAGAGTAAATCTGATGTGTTTGGTGTATTTAAGCAGTTTAGAGCTTTGGTTGAAAAGATTACTAATAGATCAATCAAATGTTTAAGAACAGATAATGGAGGCGAGTTCACATCATTGGAGTTTAAAAATTATTGTAAGGAAGCTGGGATCAAAAGACATAAAACCATAGTTTACACTCCTCAGCAAAACGGTGTTGTTGAACGCATGAATAGGACTCTTCTAGAGAGAGCAAGGAGTATGCTCAGTAATGCCAAGTTGGAGCAAGACTTGTGGGCAGAAGCAATTAATACAGCATGCTATCTGATAAATCGATCACCATCAGTTGCAATAGATTGTAAGATTCCTGAAGAGGTATGGACAGGTCATTCATGTAATTATTCAAATCTGAAAATTTTTGGTTGTGATGCATATGCTCTTATTTCAAAGGATCAGCGTTCTAAATTAGACCCCAAATCTAAGAAATACATTTTTGTTGGTTATGGTGATCGAATTAAGGGATATAGATTGTGGGATCCTACTACCCAAAAAATCATCATTAGCAGAGATGTAGTGTTTGATGAATTTTCTCTAATAAAATCAGACATTGTAGAAGTTGATTTGGAGCAGGAACAAGTACCTCAATATCAACAAGTTCAGTTGGAAACTCAACCATCTACAAAAGATAGGGAGCAAGAAGAAGCTTCTGAAGATGAAGATGTGGATGTGAATGCAGGAAATATACAAGAAAATGTGGAAATACCACAACCATCTCTAAGGAGATCTACACGAGTCAGAAATCCTTCTAAAAGGTATGATGATTTTGTTTCACTAGTTGCTTTGATTTCTAATGATGGGGAACCAAGTTGTTATCAGGAAGCAATGAATGACACTGACAATGCTAAATGGAAAATAGCAATGAAAGAAGAAATCATTTCCTTGGAGAAGAATAAAACATGGGACTTGGTAGAACTTCCAAAGGGTAGGAAAGTTGTTGGTTGCAAATGGGTCTACAAGCTAAAGAAGGGTATTGATGATAAAATTGAAAGGTACAAGGCAAGACTGGTAGCAAAAGGATATTCTCAAAAGGAAGGTATTGACTTTCATGAAATTTTTTCACCAGTTGTTAAGCTTGTTTCTATTCGGGTTGTTTTAGCATTAGTTGCATTACTTGATCTTGAGTTGGAACAACTAGATGTTAAAATAGCATTTTTACATGGAGATTTGGATGAGGAGATATATATGGAACAACCAGAAGGGTTTGTTCAAGATCACAACAAGAAATTTGTTTGCAAACTCAAGAAGTCATTGTATGGCCTGAAGTAGTCACCCAGGCAATGGTACAAGAAGTTTGATTCCTTCATGGTGAGCCAAAACTTCACAAGAAGTGAGTATGACCATTGTGTTTACTTTAAAAGTTTGGAAAATGGTTTATTCATTATCTTGGTGTTATATGTTGATGATATGCTTGTAACAAGCAAAAGCATGGTTGAAATTAATAAGTTGAAGGCTCAGTTGGCTAGGACATTTGATATGAAGGATCTAGGAGCAGCAAAACAAATTTTGGGCATTGAAATACATAGAGACAGGGAACATGGCAAGCTTTGGTTATCACAGAAGAAATATGTGGAGAAAATCCTCATAAGATTCGGTATGCAAAATGTGAAACCAGTAAATATCCCTTTAGCTTCCCATTTTAAGCTTTCTTCAAGTTTATGTCCTAGTAATAATGAAGAAAAGGATTATATGTCTCGTGTACCATATGCTAATGTAGTAAGAAGTTTAATGTATGCGATGGTATGTACGAGACCAGATATTTCACATGCAGTTGGTGTTGTCAGTAGATACATGGAAAATCCAGGAAAAGAGCATTGGGCAGCAGTGAAATGGGTGCTTCGGTATCTTAGAGGCACAAGTGGTTATTGTATCACCTATAATGGTTGTAGTGATTTAGTATGTGGTTATGTTGATTCAGATTTTGCAGGTGATTTGGACAAAAGGAGATCCACTTCAGGTTATGTCTTTACTCTTGCAGGTGGAGCTATTTGTTGGATGTCAAAGCTTCAAGAAACAGTTGCTTTATCCACAACTGAGGCAGAATATATGTCTGTGTCACATGCATGTAAAGAGGCAATTTGGTTGAAAGGTCTTTTGGGTGAGCTTGGAAAAGTGCAGGACAAAGTGATTATATTTTGTGATAGTCAAAGTGCTATCCATTTGGCCAAAAATCCAGCTTATCACAAAAGGACCAAGCATATTGAAATTAAGTACCATTTTGTAAGACAAGTTATTGATGGAGGTGGAGTAACCCTTGAAAAGGTTCATACACCTAAAAATTGTGCAGATATGTTTACTAAACCAGTACTGGTAGAGAAGTTGAAATGGAGTGTGGCTTCTCTTGGTATGCAAAAGGGGTGATGCATGGGCTTGGGCAAGTATTAGGTAAATTGTTGTCAAGGTGGAGATTGTTGGATTGTGACAACAAGAAAAAGATTGTGAAAATCAATCACAACAATAAAAACAAGATTGTTAAAACAATAAAATAATCTTTCTCTTATTTTAGAAAAAGAACAGTTATTTGCTTTCGGAAGGAAGATTTCATTTTTCTTTGAAAGAATAAATTTGGTTTTATTCTATGTTGAGAGATTATTGTTTTTTCTTCAAGAGGTTATAAATATTTGTTCTCTTGAAGGAAAAAATAGGTGTATTGTACGAGCAATATTGCTACAGCCGTGAAGATTGCAGATGTAATTGTTTTTCCTTGAGCAATAAGATTACCAATACTTGCCCCGTGGATGTTTCCTTGGCAAATTGTCAAGGTTTTACCACGTAAATCTGTGTGCTTCAATTTGTCCTGTTATTCTTCTTTATTTTTCTCATTATTTATTTGCATCTAATTTGTGCTGTAAATTTAATGACTCTGGGTTAATGCTTCCATAATTTATAACAATATTTATTATGCTTCAAATTGCAACAATGGTTTTCTACATAAAGCAATTCTATTAACATTTTTTATTTTTTGCTTTCTGTGCAGGTTTTTCAATCAAGCAATCTCAACATAATGAAACAATAACAATGATCTTTGTTTTAAAGTTTCAAAATCAAGAAACAACAATTAACAAGAAGAAAAAAAACCTGATTTAAGCTTCCAAATTGACGAAGAACAAATTCAGACACTGAACAAAAATGATCACAAAACTTTTCCCAAACTCAAACCACAAAATTTCCAAGCAATAGCACATAAATAACAAATCTGCTTCTTTTCGAAAAACTGTCGTCAAAACTTTTATAGAGAAAATATAACTCCCCCCTCAAAATTCATCTTTTTCCCAAAGTTATATTATTCATTTTTAGGTTACAATGCAATATGTCACTTTAACTTATTGTTTACATGCAACAAAATCATCCAGTTCAACTTTTACAACTTCATGATCAAAACAAGATATTTTACAGCTTTAAATCACAACCAGTTGTTATAGTTTTCAAAAACATTGAAATTGTAAAACCAAATCATTTTCACATAATTTACTCTTCCACAATTAGTATATTTTAATATTTCACAATTAATTCCTCAATATTCTAAAAATAACCTTTCAAAATAAACAAGGCAATTTAATCACTAAATTTAAATCATTAAATTAATCTAAACATAACATTATGAAACATGACAACATGAGATAACCAATAGACATAACAAAAAACAAACGACAAAAAAACATAAGGATAACAAAATGATACTCGTTCTTTCTAGAACAATGGTTCATGACTGAGGACGAGTCTATCTCCCTTCAACAATTCCATTGGGTCATGGCACGCTCAAACCTGATGAAGCAGGTGGAGTCGATGCCTTTACCTGAAGACTACATCATACTGCACGGTCAATCGAACAACATATATATGATAGAAGACACACCGCAAAGAAGAATCGCGGCGTAGCAGGGCATTCACTGATGAGTATTGCTAAACCGTCTCCTTCACCGAACTGATGTAAGACACAACATCTAAAATCAATCACATCATAGTAGCATCATAACATTACAAAACAACATATGTCATCATAATAATGCCATCTCACAAAAGTAAACAAAACATCATAATGTAAAGTGTATCATCAACTGATTTTCAGAACTGATCATGTAATCCAAGACATAATACATCAAAGTAACATAGTCTCAAAAACATCTAATGACTATCAGCAACTCAAAACAACTAGAATAGAAATGTCATCAAGAGGGTCACTACAACTACTACACAGACTACATGTTTTATGGAGCTATTGACTGGTCTCGGTTCATCGTCGATGTGATCTCAGTTGCATAGTCCCCTCGACTCATCATATCTAGAACACCATGTGATGGGCCCTCAGATTGACACATCGACTAGAATTTAGTTGATTTGGTGGAGACAACTATGGCAGAGGACCTAGAGCATCTGATACCACATGATGTGCATGTATGTGTGCATGTGCATGTTTCAATTCTTTATTTTTTTAATTATTTCTAAATTTTAGTTTTAACTAGATATTCATGTAATACATATGTATATATATTATAGATGGACATGCCTCATGTTACTTCGAGCCTTGGTCTAGATCATGTACATCATCATGACTCTATGGATGATTCTACTAGCAGTGGACATGTGAGTTTTAAATTTTTATATATAGACATGTATATGTACATGCATATGTATGTATAGATCTAGATAGATAAATTTAAAAATACATGTACATTCTTAAAAATAACTTTCATAAAATTTATAATATATTATATGTATTTAACACATTTTGTACATAATTTTATCTATAGGGCTCATCACATCTTTTAGAGCAGGGTTCTCATTCAGATGATCGTTCGAGTAGGAGTCAATATTCATTTTGGGTTGCTCTAGATTTATGAGTTGTTTATGTTTATTATATATGATGGGCTACATGTTTTATGTTTTATGTTTTATGACTTGGGCTACATGTTTTATGTTCATTATATATGACTTGAGCTAAATTTTTTAGATTGTTGATACATTGTTATAGGTACATTAGATTATGATTATGATGGGCATGTGGAAAATCATGGTTTAATTAATAATTTGTGTGGTTTGTCTAACATAGACAACTATATGATATAATCTATAATTTATTCATTAGAAAACTATATGGATTAAAGATCTTAAAAATTTCATATTGCCTTGGGTTAACCATTATAAATTATTCAAGGGAATAAAAAATGGGCATCTATTAGAAATATTCCAATCAAGATATTATGATAGAAAATATAATTAATGGATAACAATAAATTCCAATAAATTCTTGAGACAACCTAGATCATTAGCTAGAATTGATAGAGCTCTTAGGTAACTATGTGGAAACCCTTTCCATCTTAATAGTGTTAACACTAAATCCTATATTTCCCTATTGTTTTCACTCTTTAGTATTTTGGTCCTCTTATAACAATAATTAATTTGAAAGTGTGTCGAATGGGCCCTGCTCAATCCATTTATAGATGATTGTTAATAATGTTTTGTTTTTTCCCATTGAGAAAAAATTAATGGTCATTCGCTATAGTAAAAGATTTGAATCCTTCCATGATAACAATCTTTTATTATGTTGAGGCTCTATATTGTAGTCTCCAATGAAATTTCTTATTTTTTTGTTGAACTATATTATTTGTGGATAATGGCATAGGTGACATATATTTTTTATCTATAGTTATCTACTACTAGAGGCATGATATCTAGATTGGGTTTTCATATTTTTTGCAATCACTCTTTTTATTCCACACTAAAATTATTATGGTGCTAGTGCTTATTTTAGATCAAATTTGTATTTGTATCTCTATATGGATTTCTTTGTTTCCCAATCTTTATCACTCTTTATTATACAAATATCAAACCTATATGAAATTCTCTATTTCTTATTTTATACCTTATGTTATAAATTTTGAAAGATAATATCCTCGAAAGGCTTTAAGAGTTATGCTTGTGGGGATTTTGAGTGCATATGTAATTGTATGTAAAGTTGAAGGAACTCATCTTAGGGACTATAAACTCTTTTCATGGCATTCATCATATATGTGATTTATTGTTATTTTCTAATAGATTTCTTCAGGTATGGTATTATATTGAACTAGAAAACTATGTTATTTGTGATATATATTTGTGGTGCTAGTTTTCCTATGATATGGCTTCTTTTAAATGTATCTTGTCTTTAGTGCTAATATTGCATCATCTACTATCATACCCATTTATATCCTACTCACTAATTATAACTACCCAAGATACCCGCATGCCATATGATGTACTAAAACTCTATACTATTCATCTACAACTATCTCGCCTATCATTAACCCTCTTACTATTAAAATTACCAAATCCATTATTAAGGTATTTATTTATACAAATTTAGGATGATTTTCACCTCAATATCTTTGTATATTTTATGTATTTACAGACATTGAAAATAATTATTTTAAAATTCAAATAAATATTATTATTTAAATATGGCTCACCAAGTAAAAGTGATTCATACCCTTTAAATTATCAAATTATCTAAGAAACCTTTTGAAGGGTAATTACAAAAAGGAAAATGTTCATCAATTTGATAATTTATGTAAATTTACTTTATTTCAATCAAATGCTCTTATGACTCTTACTAATCTTCAAAAATACATAAAAAAAAAATTATCAAATATTGTTGAATATTAAATTAATCGATCTTTCTCACATTTTTCATTTGGATCCCAATAAATTAGAACTAAAACATAAAATAACCAATAATTTTATGATATTTATCATGTTAAGTGTCATTATATACTATCATAAAGTTGTACAAGAAAGGTACACATGAGGGAAATACCAGATCTAAACATATTGAAGATATAAATAAATAAACATGCTCTTTTGGGGATCATTGAAACTAACACTAAATTTTCTTCTACTCCCACCATCACTCTTCTAATGACCTTTTTTTATGAAAATTAGATACTGTAGAATACTCATTATGGACCAATAAATTTATTATAGAAAATATTCATTGTTTAAATACTCGTCAATATTCTTTAAGTTACAAGCCCTAATATGTACCCCATCAAAAGTAATAGATAGCATAAGAACAAGATTCTTTAAAGGTTCTATTTAATTTCTAATTAAAGGACAATACAATAATCTTTTCACCTTTAAATAGATATTCATATTAAATAGATATAAACTTTTCAATTGTTGTAACAAGGTCTGCACATTATGTGCATAACATAAAATTAAGCATTGAATTCTTGAATAAATTTATAATAACTTTTCTAGATATAAGTGGAGATGAACTTTCAAAATGAAATCATTTAGATTCTTGAACAAGTACTTGAATTAAATGGAACAAATATATAATTAGAAATATCTACTCAATTTAAGGTTCTCAATATGTTTCAACCACTAATTTGTGTCCAACCAAATTTAAAACACTTGGCATCAACATATATTATAAGTAACTAAAACAATCCAGAGTTCAAACAAGTTTCTATAAGTTCTCGTCTTGAACATGTATGTACATGTACTTGAGTGAACTTGAAAATCATGGATATAATCTAACTCAAACATTTTGGTTCAACCTGCTCTTGAATAATATGCAAAATGTTTTGATGGTCATCACTATCTAGTCTCCATTTTTTTCATCCACATGCATGTGGAACTGCATGAAAATGTAGGGCAGTAGCAATTATTAGATGACTATATTGATAAACCTTGTTATCAACTTGATAGTCAACAAAATGAATCCCATGCTGAACAACTTTGACTTGTTTTAGATATATACCTTACACTACAACAAAACCTGCATGATAAACATGAACCTGAGGTAAGACGTGCACGTGTACAACATTTCCGTGCTCAAGGTTTCTACAATATATATTTAATGTTTTAAAGGTAATGTATACATGTACACAATGTATTTATATAATTTTAAATTCAAACTCACCTGTGGGAAATAACATTCCATCGCTTGTTTCAGGCTGTTTTAGCTTATTCCTCTATTATGTGCAATGAAGTAAATAATAGCTAACACCTTCTATGTTTCCAGGCTTTGCTATGAATGCAAAAACATCTACTATAAACCAAATTTACACAATAAAATTCTAAAAAAATTAGAATTATCTCTAGACTTTAAAGATCATTAAATTTATATAATATTAAAATTATTGAAAACTTACACATGTATCTTTTCTAACCAATTTTGAAATATGGTCATAATCAATTGAAATCAAAGGAATGTCTTGAAATATTTCATCCTCATTTTCATCATATGTGTATGAAATGAATAGTGGCACCATATCACATTTACTAACATATTCATCTTCTCAATTGTTGCATGCATGAGAGTTTCCCGTAATGCACTCAGTGCAAAAACAAGAGTAATCCCTCATGTATAGTGTCCATCTAGGGTGACTATCTGAACTCATAACACAATGCAAAGATCTTGTTTTGTCTAACCTCTTGTATCCATGCATTGATCTTATATCCACACCTAGATACATGCACTTGCAACAAACTTATGTGAACAAAAATGTGTGTATATATATATAAATTTTAAATTTAAATAAATTTATTTTTTTGAAAATATAATTTATACATACCCAATATCTCCCAAAACACTCTATGTGGAATGTTTTCATTTTTTCTTGAATATGTGTCGAACTCATTTGATGCAAAGTGTTTATTGCACCATTCAACAACATCATGTGCATTTTCTATATGATCTTCTAAATAACTCATTTGATGCCTTCTTAAAGAACGTTTGAGGCAAGCTCTTGTGCCATCATGCTCACCCTTTCCATGCCCACTCTCAAAGAAACTCCAAACATGTGGTATGTTGTAAATTTTATGATATTTATCTAGTGCATAAAATGGTTGTGATGATTTTAATTGTGCCGCACATCCATCTGACCATACAAAATGCTTTTCAAATTTTACACCCCCGCTACTCAAATTCTCAAAAAAACATTTTATAAATAAATATTGTAGAAAAAGTGTGTCATGCTCTTTATCATCACTAATATAAAAGTGATATTCTTTCTTGATGGCCCCTTGTTCATCTACACTATCAACACCATCCAATTCCAATTGTCCATGTCGATAACACACATGAACCATAATAGTGATCTACTTTAAAAAGTAATATTCTAATTGAATCTCTTTTTGATGTACAAAAGAGTAATTTTCAGTAAAGTCAACTACTGATAGAACTCTTCCAAGTGGGAAAGTATCTCTTAATGTTTGAAATTGGTGTTCTTTCTACTTAACATAAAAGGAATGTTGTATGTATGGTTGTATCAATTTTTTAAAATCTTTCATAAATTTTCTAATAGGTATCTCCTCTTCTACATAGTTTAACCTTGTGGATTCTTTCCCAAAATTTGTTTGAAACTTTACATACTTGTAACTCTTACAATTTATTGTCTTTGTTAGGTTAGCATCTTCGTTTGTTGAAGGAAAGTTAGCCAAATTTCCATAGGTTTCATAGAGTCCTTTTATGCATTTTATTTGAGGTCCATTTTCATGATCACATAACATATCCTTTATGAACAAACTTACCTGTTTAGGAGGTTCCTTTTGAAAACCATATATTTCTTCTCTCATCTTTTGAAACACTTGATAGTAAAGATCAAATTCAATATGATAACGACAACAAGAAGTTTCAAAAAACTTGTTTATCTTCACATAATATGGCTTTAATCTTTCAAACATTGTTTGCTCAATCTTTATATGAGGATAAATATTACAAAAGTTCATATAGATCTCAAGTTGTGTTATGTCTCGCTAATGTTTAATATGTTCTTCATAAATACTAGGCCCAATATTGTGCCTCATAACATCTCTAGTATTTGATGATAGACGGGTCTGATCATTCCAAAAATTTGATATCAAGTTTCTAACAACATCTTTAATCTTGTTAGAACGAGGAGCTCTACACTTAATTGCGCAATTGCCTTTAGATCTATCATCCAAAACCTTTCTCTTTTTCTCATATTTTATTAGTGTGGTTATAATATAACCAAATTTAGTGGAAATTTCTGAAATTTTTCTTTTTCTTGATATTTTTTTATTTAAAATAGATGTCAAAATCACCTTTCTTGCAATAGTCTTATCCACTAATCAAGATCCTTTCCCAATGGAATCTAAACCTTTTTTAAAATTTTCAACAATATATTTGTGTAGTCTCATGTGTTTCCTCTTATTCGATGCAGAATGTATGTACCCAAAAATTGTAATGACTCTTTCAGATCATTACGAAGAAGTAAACATGATAACAATTGGGTTTTTTCAAGTGTTGAACAAGATGATTGAAATGATCATGGATTAGTCTATTTACAAATTTATTCATTGACCTTTTACTCCTATTTTTAGGTTGGTCAGCATAACATTTTAGTTTCTCCATATCCATTTCAATTAAATGATCTAAATTTCTATAAGAAATTTGTTTCCCCACCTTTTCAACTACTTTTATATGCTCATCCATTGGTGTAGAAGGAAGTGATCCCGAACCCTCTCCAACATGCATTGTTTGAACTCGGGCCTCCTCCCTATCTTCAAGGTCCATGTGTTCTTCAACCAATTCCTTTGGTCCAATATCTAGATTTGGCTCGAATTCTGCTTGAGAACTTCCTGCTTGTTGAGCCATTTCTACATGTCACAAAATATTGTGCAAAGAAATTGAGAGATGATGATATATGAGTTAAGTTGAACATATGAAATCAAATGAAATCAAAGATTCTTGAACTTAATAATTCCATGGAAAAAGTGCATTTGAAAATAGATGATAAGGAATTATTAGGCTTTGAATGAAGAATAGAGGATAAGGGTGATAAATAGATACTTGAACTGTGGATTAATGGCGTGGATTGTGTTAGGAAACTCTTGATGGTGAAGGTAGGTGGACGGGGGATGAAACCTTATGCATGGTTGGTATGGAGGATGAGAATTTTGACTTGGAGATGATGTGGACAAGTTGACTTGGAGGACATGTAGTTTTGTTTGTTTTTGAAATGTTTCTAATGTTTTTGGATTTTTTACTCTTCTTGTTGACCAAATTTGAGGTGATTAAATTGTGAAGAGTGATTGTTCTAATTTTCAACCCAAGATAATGTATGAAACCTAAGACTAGGATGCAACGAAAAGGATTTGATTCTAATATGGGATATGCAAATGGTACGATATGATGTGATAAGATAAGAATTTCCAAGAGCTTAAAGGAAACTCTAGGTCCAAAGTTAGTTACGATGCAAGGCTTGACTTGTGTTATGATGGATAAACAAAAGGGACCAATGATCAAGAGAGGGTATTTAGGAGATGATGGAATCCAAAATGATTTCCCTTCTTAAGGATAATGGTATATTCCCTAACTCAAGGATGATAAACATTAAGTGATGTGGGTGATAGATAGCTAATGGGTTGATTTTGAGACCTAGGAAGAGTAGTGGAAGTGCAAGCTAAGGGTTCTATTTTATCAATGATGAATATGCAAAGGACTAAATTCATGGAACATGCAAAGGTTAGGTGAGATGATCTTGATATTCAAGGGGTTGTACATGTAAGAATTAGGTGGAATGATATATATGTATGCAAGGAATATGTGATGTGATCTATGGATGCAAGACTAGGAATATGTAAGGACTAGGATGCAATGAAAAGGATATGATTATAAGATGGGATATGAAAATGGTATGATATGATGTGATAATCTAAGAATGCAAGAGCTCAAATGCAACTCTAGGTCCAAATTTTGTTACGATGCAAGGCTTGACTTGTGTTATGATGGATAAACACAAAGGACCAATGATCAAGAGAGGGTATGTAGGAGATGATGGACTCCAAAAGGATTTCCATACTCAAGGATAATGGTATGTTCCCTAACTCAATGATGATAAAACTTAAGTGATGTGGGTGATAGATAGCCAATGGATTAATTTTTGGACCTAGGAAGAGTAGTGGAAGTGCAATCTAAGGGTTCTATTTGATCAATGATGAATATGCAAAGGACTAAATTCATGGAACATGCAAAGGCTAGGTGAGATGATCTTGATATGCAAGGGGTTGTACATTCAATAATTAGCTAGAATGGTATATATGTATGCAAGACTAGAAATATGTAAGGACTAGGATGCAATGAAAAGGATATGGTTCTAAGATGGGATATGAAAATGGTATGATATGATGTGATAATATAAGAATTCAAGAGCTCAAATGAAACTCTAGGTCCAAATTTGGTTATGATGCAAGGCTTGATTTGTGTTATGATAGATAAACACAAGGTACCAATGATCAAGAGAGGGTATGTAGGAGATGATGGACTCCAAAAGCATTTCCCTACTCAAGGATAATGGTATGTTCGCTAACTCAAGGATGATAAACCTTAAGTGATGTGGGTGATAGATAGCCAATGGGTTGATTTTGAGACCTAGGAAGAGTAGTGGAAGTGAAAGCTAAGGGTTATATTTGATCAATGATGGATATGCAAAGGACTAAATTCATGGAACATGCAAAGGTTAGGTGAGATGATCTTGATATGCAAGGGGTTGTACATGCAAGAATTAGGTGGAATGATATATATGTATGCAAGGACTATGTGATGTGATCTATGTATGCAATACTAGGAATGTGTAAGGACTAGGATGCAATGAAAAGGATATGATTTTAAGATGGGATATGAAAATGGTATGATATAATGTGATAATCTAATAATGCAAGAGCTCAAATGAAACTCTACGTCCAAATTTGCTTACGATGCAAGGCTTGACTTGTGTTATGAGGGATAAACACAAGGGATGAATGATCAAGAGAGGGTATGTAGGAGATGATGGACTCCAAAATTATTTCCCTACTCAAGGATAATGGTATGTTCCCTAACTCAAGGTCATGATAAACCTTAAGTGATGTGGTTGATAAATAGCCAATGGGTTGATTTTGATTCCTAGGAAGATTAGTGGAAGTGAAAGCTAAGGATTCTATTTGATCAATGATGAATATGCAAAGGTTAGGTGAGATGATATTGATATGCAAGGGGTTGTACATGCAAGAATTATGTGGAATTATGTATATGTATGCAAGACTAGGAATATGTAAGGACTAGGATGCAATGAAAAGGATATGATTCTAAGATGGGATATTAAAATGGTATGATATGATGTGATAATATAAGAATGCAAGAGCTCAAATGCAACTCTAGTTCCAAAGTTGGTTACGATGCAAGGCTTGACTTGTGTTATGATGGATAAACACAAGGGACCGATGATCAAGAGAGGGTATGTAGGACATGATGGACTCCAAAAGGATTTCCCTACTCAAGGATAATGGTATGTTCCCTAACTCAAAGATGATAAACCTTAAGTGATATAGGTGATAGATAGCCAATGGGTTGATTTTGAGACCTAGGAAGAGTAGTGAAAGTTCAAGCTAAGGGTTCTATTTGATCAATGATGAATATGCAAAAGAATAAATGCATGGAACATGCAAAGGTTAGGTGAGATGATTTTGATATTAAGGGGTTGTACATGCAAGAATTAGGTGGAATGATATATATGTATACAAGGACTATGTGATGTGATCTATGTATGCAAGACTAGGAATATGTAAGGACTAGGATGCAATGAAAAGGATATGATTCTAAGATAGGATATGAAAATGGTATGATATGATGTGATAAGCTAAGAATGCAAGAGATCAAATGCAACTCTAGGTCCAAAGTTGGTTACGATGCAAGGCTTGACTTGTGTTATGATGGATAAACACAAGGGACCAATGATAAAGAGAGGTTATCTATGAGATGATGGAATCCAAAAGGATTTCCCTACTCAAGGAAAATGGTATGTTCCCTAACTCGAGTCCATGATAAACCTTAAGTGATGTGGGTGATAGATAGCCAATGGATTGATTTTGAGACCTAGGAAGAGTAGTGGAAGTGCAAGCTAAGGGTTCTATTTTATCAATGATGAATATGCAAAGGACTAAATTCATGGAACATGCAAAGGTTAGGTGAGATGATCTTGATATGCAAGGGGTTTTACATGCAAGAATTAGGTGGAATGATATATATGTATGTAAGGACTATGTGATGTGATCTATGTATGCAAAACTAGGAATATGTAAGGACTAGGATGTAATGAAAAGGATATGATTCTAAGATGGGATATGAAAATGATATGATATGATGTGATAAGCTAAGAATGCAAGAGCTCAAATGCAACCCTAGGTCCAATGTTGGTTATGATGCGAGGCCTGACCTATTTTATGATGGATAAACACAAGGTACCAATGATCAAGAGAGGGTATGTAGGAGATGATGGACTCGAAAATGATTTCCCTACTCAAGGATAATGGTATGTTCCCTAACTCAAGGATGATAAACCTGAAGTGATGTGGGTTATAGATAGCCAATGGGTTGATTTTTAGACCTAAGAAGAGTAGTGGAAGTGAAAGATAAGGGTTCTATTTGATCAATGATGAATATGCAAAGGACTAAATTCATGGAACATGCAAAGGTTAGGTGAGATGGTATTGATATTCAAGGGGTTGTACATGCAAGAATTAGGTGGAATGATATATATGTATGAAAGGACTATGTGATGTGATCTATGTATGCAAGACTAGGAATATGTAAGGTCTAGGATGCAATGAAAAGGATATGATTCTAAGATTGGATATGAAAATGGTATGATATTATGTGATAATCTAAGAATGCAAGAGATCAAATGCAACTCTAGGTCCAAATTTGGTTACGATGCAAGGCTTGACTTGTGTTATGATGGATAAACACAAGGGACCAATGATCAAGAGAGGGTATGTAGGAGATGATGGACTCCAAAAGGATTTCCCTACTCAAGGATAATGGTATGTACCCTAACTCAAGTCCATGATAAACCTTAAGTTATGTGGGTGATAGATAGCCAATGGGTTGATTTTGAGACCTAGGAAGAGTAGTGGAAGTGCATGCAAAGGGTTATATTTGATCAATGATGAATATGAAAAGGACTAAATTCATCGAACATGCAAAGGTTAGGTGAGATGATCTTGATATGCAAGGGGTTTTACATGCAAGAATTAAGTGAAATGATATATATGTATACAAGTACTATGTAATGTGATCTATGTATACAAGACTAGGAATATGTAAGGATTAGGATGAAAGGGATATGAATATGCAAGGACTCTATGGGATGGAAAGACTAGGTGGAATGCAAGGATTGAAATATCAAAACTAAAGGATGATGGCCCCAAGAAATCTAAGTGATAAGTTCATGTTGTATGTTTTTGTTGTTTGATGTTTTGGGATTTTTCAAGGTTTAAGGTGTTGCCAAGTACTAGGTGTGATGTTTGTTTGAGGTCTATTTTTAAACTCACACACAAGACATAGCAAACAAAATGTTTGATTTTAACAATACAAGCACAAATCCTAAGGTTGGCAAGGACTATATTCACTGGATTCCATGTGGGTTTTCCCTAGCCACACTTATTCGAAGTGAGTGACTTAGAAGCTTGGCCACACTAGCTCCCCCAACATGACACTCACTTCTCAGGTCAACCAAGCTTCGAGCCCTCATGCATCTCCCATGAAAAACTTTTCACCTCTACTAAGAACTGTGAGAATGTGGATGCCTTGGCAACGACTATTGTTGCACCAACGAATAGAAGGGATTTTGGTTTTCTAAAACAAGAGGGTTCTAGTGAATACTTGGGGACATGGCACCTCACGAGCATAAAGCAAGCCACTTAAGGCTTTAACCACTCTACTAGAGGCTCTTATACCTTTAAAAGAAAAGGTATGCACTTTTTTTTGACTGGCGCTACATGGCTAAGGCCTACATACCATGACGACTTGACAATTTAGTCTCATCCTTTTATATACCGGCCCAAGTGAAAAAATGGTTGTAGTCATTCCCTCTTGTGAGGCAAGCCCCTCTATGGTATTAAACACATACAAATATGATGGGTCTAGTTTCTGATCACCAAGTTCGTACAAGGTGAGAGCATACTCCCTACCATCTCAATCATAATAAACTATGTTCATTCACCCCCTAATTTAATCTATATGATGGAAGACATATGTTCATTTGAAAGCGCCAATTGAAATGTGTTCTAAGCTAAAAGACAATCAATTTCAAAATCAAGTCTTCAATCAATCGTCCTGCACCAAATTAGTAAGTAGTTCCAACTTTTAGTCTTCGACAAGACGTCCTAAAGTAAAAATATGCAAGAGTAGTGTGTAGTGTAATGTGGAGCATGGTGGGAAAAATGAGAGGAAAACCTCCTTAAATAAATGTTTTTGAGGATGGAGAGATTGAGAGAAATGAATGTGGGACAAAATATTTGCAAAAAGGAGATTTTAAAATCCCACATTGCTTAGTAAAATGAGATGCATCTAAGTGAAAATGATAAAAGGAAAACAAATGCATGGTGAATGATTAAATGAAAAGACTAAATGTATTTCTAAATTTGAATGAAAATGATTTAATAATGTTTTATTATGGATTTAATGGAATATGGATTATGTAAATGATTTATGTAACATTGATTTTAATGTTTTAAATATGATAATTTATGAAAATGCTATCAAAATGATTGTCAAAATAATATCATGATTAAATATTTAAAATAGTTTATGAATGATTGATTATGAATGATCATGAAATGTTTATGATTTATTATGCACTATGAATGTAATGAGATGATAATTATTTAATATTTTAATGATCTAATAATTTAATGATTCATGCAAATAAAAGGATTAATGATAATTATTTTATTATGAAACGATATTGGATGGTTATGATAACGGATTTATTACATGATAATGAACTATTATGCTTTTTTATGGAAATGGATGCGAACGATAATGCAAATGAACATGAACAATAATGCAAACGATACTACAAATGGACATGAATGATAATGCAAACAGACATGAACGATAATGCAAACGATAATACAAACGAACATGAATGATAATGCAAACGATAATGAAAATGAACATGAACAATAATGTGAAGATTGAAAGGACAAATTTGAGTGTCTATAGTTTCTTGGATTTCACATGTTTAAACATGGTAGTTTTATTTATGATACTATTCATGAGCTCACTATATATCTATCTAAAATGTGTCCACCTGTATTTATGTTCTTTTTGATTGAATATTTTATAGATATTATAAAATCAAATGATGTTACAAAATATTTCCAATGCATATTTTTTACATTTATATTTTTTAAATATTTCTACTAATGTTTGAATTTCCATTTTTTTATTTTTGAGACACCCTAAAATCTATACTTGGTAATCACAAGAATGCCTTGGAATTGATGGAGGAAATTATGGGGGTTATTTTATGCATTTCATTCAACATAAAATTTACCATGCATAATTTATTGACTTAGAGATGAGTGTTTGGAGGTGTCGATGGATTCAAATTTTCTAATAATTAAAAATTGATTCAACATAAATGAAAATAAAAGTGATTTAATTTTGAACTCAAATTGCTAAAAAATTAAAGAAACTTGCCCCTTCCATCTTATAGATAAATGATGCATTCAATTAAAACTACCCCAAATCAACAAAAATACACTCACACTAATTCTATCCTATTACATGAAGAAAATAACACACATTACTCATGACTATTTTTCATCAAAAATATGAGTGTGTTACAACATGATAGCTCTATTATATTTTCATGTTTTAATGCAATTAAGTTTATGCATGCTAGTGACTAAGCTTTAGACTTGTTACTATCAAACTATAAGTCAATCATGTTATAACATAAGAATGTACTTATGGTTTCCATAAAAAAATAGCATGTTATTAGATAGCATGGTAAGTCTATTAGCCTCTTTGTACCTAAGTAGATAGGTGATCTAGTATTTAAATATTTTATTTTTCTTCTAAGGTATCCCATTACGGAAGATCGTTAGGATTTGAGTCTCAACCTTCAATCCCTATATTAATACCACAAAATCTAATTTTCAAGCTATAAAACAACAAATATATATAAATTTCAACACTCAAATAATTTATTTTTTGGCTTGGAACATGTTAGAATAGACATTAATTAGAACAAGATAGTTACAACAAAATGCATCTCTTTCACATCTTAATATTTTTAAATGGGAACAATCATATATAACTCATTTTTATTGATGAAAAATATATTAATAAACTTGGGAGTAGATGTTAAAATTATTCTTAAAATAAATTGGGAGGAGCTTGGGAAACCAAATTTACATGATACTCCCTATGATATAGTACTAGATGAGTGAGCATCCAAAATTTTCATTAGCACATGGTACAATATAAAGGTCAACCTCTTGGGTTTAAAGGAAAAATAAAATTTGAGGTGTTTGAGATTCAATAGGACTCTTTGGTGCTTTTAAAATTTTACTTAATCTCAAATTGGTTCATGTAGAATGTAATGAGATCTTTGACTCCCAAAAAGAAGAATTGACATTTTATATGGAGGGCTAGATAGTGCATATATCATTAAATATGAATATGGAATAAGATTATGACAAGGAGATAACAAAAGAAAGAGATGTAGAAGAAGATGATGTATTTAGATGGCTATATTCATTGAGGAAGTTGTCTAAGATTGATACAAAGGGAGATACCAAGATAGAGGGGGAAATACTGGTGAAAGATGGTGATTCTACCATAGATATAATTGATGATGCACAATTGGATGAAATAAATATAAGGAAAAAGAAGGAACTAAAACATAGATAGATACAAAATTGGGTGCACTAAAAAAATACAAATAAAGAGAATATATTGTAGGTAAAAACTAGTAGAGAATTTAGTATAAGGATTCATAAAAGAGTAGTAGTAGGCACCAAAAATATGTTTTAAATTGATATGGAGATTAGATAGAGTACTACAAATTTAGAAACCTATTTGAGGAGGTAGGAGATATATGGAATATTATTAATAGAATGCAAAAAAAGGTGGGGAAAGTTACATATTGGTTGTTTCCAAGTAAGGAAGGAAGATGAAGGCCCTAGGATCAAAATGCATATTTCAAGAAGGAGGATAAACTAGTAGAGAATGCAAAAGGGATGCTAAGTGAAATTGAAGAAGAATGCACATCAGCTCATGTAACAATAATAAATACATTCAAGTTAACCTAAATATGAAGGAATAATAAATTGTGATGGTGTAGAATAAAGAAATCAAGGATGTGCAAAAAAGGATAGATGGTGATAAAAAGGAAGGTTGTAGTATGGACGAAGAATATAGAGTTGTGATAAAGTATCATGGATCTAATGAAGAAAAATTGAAAGTAAGAATGTATAAATATGAACCATTGATGCTACAAATAATTATTTATGAAGAAAGAGAGGAAATTGAGAGTAATGCAATACTATTTAATCTAGTTATAACTTGCAGATTTTAGTTTTATAGAGCTCAATGAGGATTTGCATTTGAGTTTTCATTTTCATAAAATTGAAATGAGGAACCTTCAATTTTATTATATATCAATTATTTGATGCATTTTTCCTTGTTGCTAGATAAAACATTTGATTAACCCACTATTGTAAGTAAATAAATTTACCCATATTTGACAAGAAAGAGAAGAAATAAACATGTACCTTGTTTCCTTCTATGATAATTTGTCAAGTTTTTTTGTGCGCCTATTTTCTTCGTTTTCTTTTGAAAAAATCCATTGAGCCTTATTTTTTATTTTCTCTTTTTGTCCCATTTTCTTCTTTAAATTAAAAATGATTCAAAACAAATTCTCCTCCAAAATGCAAAAAAATTGTGACAAAAGAATTGTCAAAAACTTGCAACAGTCGCCTCATAGATAATAAGAAATGCAACAATAACAAAAAAGATTTATAACTTTCTCAAAAATTTAGTCTCTTCTCACCTGCAAATTGTATTTTTCAGCCGACATGCCCACAAGCATGAGGGTCACCTGGAAATTGCCTTTTTCACATACTGAGCTCGGAAAAATGCAAAGAAACCTTGAAAAAGTGGTTTTAATTTTTTTAGTATACGGCGGGGATTCAATCGAACCCATACTGGGGGGTTCAATCAAACCCCCCTAACCATAAATTCATGCATTATTTTAAAGGGGTTCAAAAAAACCTATGATTGTTCGAACCCATGTTTGATCAAACATTATTTTGGGGTTCGTTCGAATAGGGATTCGAGCGAATCCCCCATTTCCCCCCGTCTCTCTATACGTTAGTAATTTTTTGTAAAAAATGTTTTTCAAAGCTCAATTTGAGGATGAAAATGGAGAAAACTTCAAAAACCCAACTAGATAATGATAGTCCTCAAAATGAGCTATCCGTTGAATATAATTTTAATATGGTTTTCTTTTATTATGTATTTTATTTTTTAGTTTTATTAAACATAGGTTTTTCATCGAAAATAAAGCTCTTTGTTCTACACATGTGGAAAAATAGAAAATTATCAAAATAAAATTTTGAAAAATATGTTCGAGTTAGGTATCGATGTCCTTGATCCATTAAAAAAAAAAAGAATTTCAATACATACAGAAAAAGTTATGTTGTATACAATCCACCTATGTTTGAATTTTATTTGGTTTGACTTTGAAACTTCATTAAGAAAAAAATATTTAATAAAACACTTTGAAACCAAGTGAAAGTGCTAGATATCGTAGTTACAAATCTAGATTTGAAAAAATTAGAATTTTATTCTTCATAGAAAAAAAGTTATGTTTTATACGGTGAGCGTCACTCCTTAAAAATGTTTTTTTTTAAAAGATAGTTTTCGAGGGAGATGGAAAAATAAGTGCAATCTGATTCCAACACTTTTGAAAAAAATATATTTAGAATCTATAGACAAAACTTCACAAATCACTAGTTTGCATCATCTTCAAATTGCTCATGATTTAGCTGCTATAGGAGCCTGAAAGTGAAGATTTAGTTAAAAAAAATTAGTTCAGTGTCCAGTTTTCCCAAAAATTGTAAACCAATATTGTGGGATCACCCAGTCTACAACTACTAAAATGATGAACATTGGGGTCCTCTCTTTCACCTCTACGGTTTTGGACCTAAAAGGAAAGGGGAAATCTTCACACTCTTCACTCAAGAACAAACCCTTGAGATTTCTTTGCAAAGGAGAAAGAGATTTTGCAAGAGGGTTGTCCTAAAGGTTGAATGAGATCTAAAGAGGGGTTCACCACCAAGTAAGAACTTGGAAAAGACAATGAAATGCAAGATGCAACACTAAACCCTAATTCAATGCAAAAAAATAAAATAGAAAAGAAAAAGGACAAGTAATGTGCACCTGGGAACCTTGAGGTGACTGGAAAAAGCCCTGAAACATTGAAAATTTTGACTTTTTAATCAACTACGACTCATTCGCCAACTTGGGTGAATCAGTCCTATATCTGGGTTTTTTTCCGGAAGTCTGTTTCAAGGAAAAGGGTACTAGAATTTGTAAATGGTTTTGACAAACAACTACAGTGGGACTCATTTTCCACTCTTGGTGAATCAATCCTACTCCACTTTTTTAGAAATTGAAAGTTTTGATTTGCACTTCAACACCTACCCTTTCCTTCCAAATTGAGTTTCGGATCCAAATCTATGAAAACTTTTGCAAAACAGAATATAAACTTGATTTGATAATGGAGGGTTTGCCTCAGTCAAACCCCTAGTTTGGTAATTAAACCTTGATAAAAATAATGAAATGTCCATGAAAACCCTAGCCTTAAGTCTGTCTAAGACTAAGAAATATGAAATATGATGCAACCCTATTCTAATATGCAAGAATATGATGCAAGAATAGAAATATAAAGATGAATGGCTCACTTGTGGTGATCTCTAATCACCCCAAATGAATCCTAGTGATGCTTGTACCTTGCTTAGGCTAAATTTAGAGTGATAATGGAGGATGGAATCACTTAGGAAACAAGTCTTTAGGTTTGGCTTGATGGCTAGTTGCATCTCCCCAACCTAGAATCCATCATGATTCACAATAGACAACCATGATCAACCCTTGACAATGATAGATCTTCAATAAAAGTGAGCTTGAAGACCTAAAAAAAACTTTAATGTTTCTCCTAAGCTTCAAATTTGTTGATTACTTTCTCTTGAATGCTCGTTTGAAGACTCTTGAGTGCCTAGATCTTGAAAATTGCTCTTGAGAATGCTTGCATAGATTAGCTAGATGATAAAACTGACTTGGAAACTTTATTTTATAAGCATGAACACCTAATTGATCATTATCTAGATCTCAAAAGCTGACATCCACCAAAAATTTAAATTAAAATGGTGAATTTCTCGCTCAAAATTGAAAAAGACCCGAAATGGGACTCAATCACCACCCTTGGTGAATGGGTCCTACCTAAGGGGACTCATTCACCCAAGGTGGCGAATGAGTCCCACCTTAGCTTTTTAGGTGGGTTTTCTAGGATTTTCAAAAAAAATTATGATTTTATAGGATTTTTTAGGCAAAATGAGACTTGAGATCCAAAATATTAAAGGGTAATCAATGCAAGGATACAAAAATGGGTCCAAATTAAGTGTGAACTTCTCTTTCTTTCAAGAGCGTATAATTTTATACACTACATTTATCCCCCACTTTAGCGCCCATATGACTCTACATGCATATGAAAGTTAAAGGAATCCAATAATAACCTTTGTTTCATAAAAGGATACACATATAGGTTCAACCATAATACGAGAGAATGAAGCCCCCACTATAGCTATCTGCAAAATCACAATGTTGGGAACCACATCCTGCAACACAAATTCATTAGGTGTTCAAAATCCTCTTATCTAACTTCTCATAGAAATCAAATTCAAGGCTAGATGTATGCCCCCCCTTGATTTTGCTTGCTTTACGGAGGTGGAATCAAGGTAGCAATCTAGCCATGTCAAATAGGGTAAGTCATATCATATTAGGGAATTTCCAAGTACCATTCCAAACAATGATAGATGGTTGATTATGTTGGGAGTGGAATCATGATTCCAACGCAACGAACGACATTGAACACGGAGCTCTCTACCACCCATTATGTTGATTTGAATGAAATGTACTTTTTTAACCCTAATGTAGTAAAATCCATAATTTTAACTTACATAAGAGCAAAAAAGTGAAGTAAATTCTTACTATTTTTTCATTTACCTTTTTTTAGCTTGAAAGTGATTGAAGAATAGTGAAATATGCCTAGTAGACGAGATTATAGGCCTACGAGATTGGACGTGTTGTAGGACTAGGTGGCACACAATGAGCGTCAACATGAGGTGAGCTGATTTTTTTGCCTTAGCTTTGTCCTTGCGTATTTATTTTATTATTTTTTTGTATTTTTAGGTTAATTTAGGGCCTTGGAATTTTTTTTGCAAAGTGTCCCTTTTGTTCATGAAGTGTCCCAAAAGGGATCTAAAGTGTCTAGGGCCTCTAGGAAAGCACACTAGAACAACTTTAGTACAATTTTATGGTTTTTGATGTAAAAATTTAAGAGTTTAAGCTACTTATAGGACATATTTTTTCTTTTTTGTTAGGTTCCCACCTATTCGCGCTAGCATCTGGGCGGAAAGCAGATCAACCTTCTCAGATATTTAGCCCCCACTCTTTTAGTGGAGGATACAAATTTGTTACAAACTATAGGATTATATTGGGAATACCTCATTCCCCCATGAGGTACCATGATGCAATGTTCATTGCACTAGCAGAGCACTAGGCTGTTGATACATATGCATTCCATCTATCGCCTAGTGAGATGATAGTCATGCTAGAGGGCATGTGCTACATATTTTGAGTTCCTATTCAAGGTCAACGAGTACATTTTTGAGTGGAGCGAATATTCCATGAGATGAAATATGATATGTTAATTCTACCCAATGCATGATGAGAGAGTGAGGCCATGGATTGATCTGGGATGCTATTATATTCATGGGCCCTATTAGTTAGATAGATTATGATGTTGATAGTGGTACTAGTACTCATCCCTAGCAGTCAAGGAGCACATTTGGAGGGAGAACTAGTACACCTGATACGAGGGATGGAAGAGCATGAGATAGTATACACTTGGGGGTGCAACATCCTAGCACACTTATATTATGATCTTGGTCAATTTGTCTTTCGAGAGGTGGATAATATGGTACATTGTGCGTTTCTACAGGTTTGGTGCCTTGAGCATATTACATGTATCATACCTATCGGCTTCCCATGTCTAACAGCCTTGTGCTATCCTCGGGCCTTTAGCTATCCTCTACGAAGGTTTTGGCATTACAATGATTTTCACTTCTAGAGAGTTTGTTTTGACCAACTGGAGGAGGATGAGATCCTTTGGACACCTTATCAGCTTGTGCTTCAATGGCCATATCACACTCAACAAATGAGGAGATTGCATCTTGACAGATTTTTGATTGGCATACATGATTACTTAGTGTGTCCTTTCTATTATGATCGTGTCATGCAACAGTTTGGGTAGGTCCAAATAGCTCCTAGGGCATGACCCATCTTTAGGCGATCAGTGTGGAGTGCCTAGAGACCTAGTGATCATGTACGGTTCACTATGGAGGATGTTATCTATAGTGACTTCAGACACTCAAATCACGATATGCCTCTAGTCTTTGACATAGATGACATCAGTGCCATGGATGACTATGAGGAGTGGTGGATAGTATCACGACCAACTCTCATATTTCCAATGGAAGAGTCAATAGGTGATGAAGGACCACTCCCAGATGAGGGAGATGACATAGAGGATAGGGTTGAGGAGACACGCTATAGGGCTACAAACATATTTACAAATTTCATAGATGAGGAGTACGATGGGATTGTAGATCCTAACTATGATGGCCAGGATGGAGGAGATGAGGAGGAGGAACAACCCATGAGTGAGAGTGGTGAGGCGGTGGATGAGGATCTAGCAAGTCACAAGCAGGGAGAGCCCTCTCCCATTTGTATGACTAGATCATGAGCAACAATAGCAACAAACACCAATACACATAGTCATGGAGAGGCTAGCACATATTCCATGCCCCCTGCACACAACAACGCTTATTTCACATAGCCCAGAGAGATCGGTGATGATATTTTATTTATTGTTATGCTTTATTTTTATGCTTATGTTTTATATATATACATATATCATGATGTATACTGATTATATCGATTGTTTCTATCTTGCAGGATCTGTGAGAGATTTTCAGTATCTCTATCGATAGGTAGCTACGGAGATAGTGCCCCCATCAGTTGACGACGATGTTGTAGACTGGGACTATGTGCCCCCACCCATTGTGGATCAAGATGCAGAGTCATTCAGGCCATATGTTAGACTGCAGGAATTGTATGCGAGTTTGAGGAGGGTGATCCCACAATAGTGGTTTACAATTTTTGGCCAGACTGGACACTGAAATTATTATTTTTAACTAAATCTTCACATTCGGGAGCCTATAGCAGCTAAACTATGAGGAATTTGAAGATGATACAAACTAGAGTCTCATCACATTTTGTCTGTAGATTCTAAAAATATTTTTTTCAAAATTTTTGGAATAATATTGCACTTCTTTTTCCATCTCCCACGAAAACTGGTTTTTTTTCAGAAAACAACATTTTTTAAAAGTGACGCTCACCGTATACAACATAACTTTTTTTGTATAAAGGATAAAATTATAATTTTTTCAAATTTAGATTTGTAACTACGATATCTAGCACTTTCATTTGGTCTCATATTTTTTTATTGAATATTTTTTCCTTAATAGAGTTTCGAAGTCAAACCAATTGCAATTCAGACATAGGCGGACTCTATACAACATAACTTTTTATGTACATATCAAAATTCAATTTTATTTTTTTTAATGGATCAAGGACATCAATACCCAGCACGAACATATTTTAAAACAATATATTTTGATAATTTTCTATTTTTCCACATATGAAAAACAAAGAGCTTGATTTTTGGTGAAAAACCTATGTCTAATAAAACTAAAAAAACACATACATAATAAAACCAAAGCATATTAAAATTATATTCATGGGATAGTTCATTTTGAGGACTACCATAATCATTTCAAATAATTTAAACGAATTCATTTGATCCCCTAAAAGGTAAATCAAAAGTGATTTTTTATCAGCATTTTGATAGGTGTAAAGGAGACTCATTTATAGGTATGATTTAAAACAAGCGAGGTTCTATCCAAGGGGGTTTGATCTAAGGTGGTTTGATAAAAACCCTCTTCAATTGGAATCCTTAAAATGGAACTTTTAAAGGCTTAAATCATTATATTTTCTAAAAATATGTGATTTCAGCAAAAATCAGTTCCTCTCAGAAATTGTAGGAGCTCTTGAACTCTTTTTTATGACCTCTTTTAAAGATCACATATGTCATGTCTCATTTTTCTATAATTTGTGTTATAGTCCAAAATGCCCATTTCCTAACTCGAGCATCTCCCCTAATCCAAAATTGTGTAGGATCTTTTCTCCTTTATTCCCCATGCATCTACCCAAGATCCCCAAATTATCCAAGTATGAAAGCATGGGCAATTTGCTAAGTTTCCCTTTCTGGTATGACCTTCCTCCCAACTCTGCTTTCTCTTATAGCTTTGTCAAGATATCTTCTACGTATTTCCCACCTTCATTCCCTCTTCCATCAAGGCTTCAGAGTTTCCCACAAGACCTTACCTCTCTACCAAAACTTTGCTCCTTCACAAACTCTTGTCAAGAAGTTGGACTTCCCCACACTAGCATGCCTCGCCTTCAAACCCTGACACCCAAACTTGGACTTCCCCTCCTCTTTACACTGCTCACCTCCACCTATCTCCCTACACGTCTGAAGTTCCATTAATGCTTAGAACAATGCCTCACCTTCACTAGCATGCCTCACTCGAGTGTCTCCCCTTATCCAAAATTGTGTAGGAGTTTTCTCCTTTATTCCCCATGCATCCACCCAAGATCCCCAAATTATCCAAGTATGAAAGCATGGGCAATTTGCTAAGTTTCCCTTTCCGGTATGACCTTCCTCCCAACTTTGCTTTCTCTTATAGCTTTGTCAAGATATCTTCTACCTATTTCCCACCTTCATTCCCTCTTCCATCAAGGCTTCAGAGTTTCCCACACCACCTTACCTCTCTACCAAAACCTTCCTCCTTCACAAGCTTTTGTTAAGAAGTTGGACTTCCCCACACTAGCATGCCTCACCTTCAAACCCCAACACCCAAACTTTGACTTTTCCACCTATTTACACTGTTCACCTCCACCTATCTCCCTATACGTATGAAGTGCTATTAATGCTTAGAGAAATGATGTGTCTTCCAAATGAATCCCCTGTTAGGGTCAGAAGGCAGATATCTAACAAGTTAAATGCAGATTTGATCAATAAACCAGAGAAATAAAACATAGAAAATTATAACAGAAACAAGACAACACAGAGAATTTAACGTGGTTCACCCAATCCGGGCTACATCCACAAAACCGCAGCCATCCAATGATTTTATTATCTAGTGCAAAACATATTACAATCTCGTGAATAATGCCCTACTACAACTTATCATCCCAACCACTTATAACAAGTTTTTAGAAGCTTCCAAAAATTAGGGTTCTACAAAGTTGGTTTTTTCTTTTTCGATGACGAAGCGAGAAAAGTAGAAAAAAAAAATCTCGAGGGCTACCAACCCCAAACCCCCACCGGAGGCCCGGCCTCGGACCCCGGTGAGGATACATGAAGAGTGTACAATATAGCATGATCATTCGCCACATACCAACATCCCCCACAACACAAAAACATTATGTAATAAGGAGGACATGAATCCACATGTACTTCCAATGATACACACAAAGAAGATGGATTCCACTGAAATTGATTCCTTACCATTCTTGTTGAGGATATTTGCAAGTCACAGGGGACCCTCCTCAACACCTTCCAAGCTCATTTCCACAAAAGAGGACACCATTTCCAACTTGATGCGATTACAAATAGCACTCAATATGTACAAGAAGCCATTTTTGTGTATAGGATGGACACCACTATGCAATTTTTTATGTTCTTCCCAAGTGTCTTAAGATTAAACAGATGAGATTGAGAGACCAATTTTTGAACAACCCAACACAAATCATAACCAGAAATCGCTATGAGCACTTGTGTTCAAGCATCCAAATCTGAGGATGAAAACCCAATAATCTGTAGAGGTTGAGGGACAAAAACCCCATAGATATCACATTAGAGGACAAAACTATTACAAATGAAGATGGTAAAATATTTGATGATTAAAAACAAAGGAGACGAAGGTCCTTAAAATTATTTACAAAGACGATGTTTCTAAATGAAACAATCGTTAATTGAAGATGAAATTAGAAACTAGCTGTTGAAAACTGGTAGCTTCGGTCAGAGATCAATATTGATTGCACTCATGCATTATCATTATTGATATCAAATCTCTTGTGCTAAGTTTAATCTACTTTTATTGATATATATATATGTCTTGATTATGATTGATTGTCGGCCTTGTTTAATTGGAGGGATGTCAATCGAAAAGTCACGTCTTTTCTCAAACATATGTATAAGAGTCTTGATCTTCAAAGTAGAACATAGAAATCAATAAATGTTTTACTCTTGTAGATTGAATCTCTCTAGAAAGATAATAAGACCTGTTTCAATATGTTCGATCCTCAACCTGGTATTAGAGCAAGGTTAAAGAACATCCGATCAATTTCAAGATATCAGATTACTTTAAAACCCGTGAAATAATTAATGATTGATCGAATGATTCTCAGAACGAGGAACTGGAGATTCAAAGTGGTTGACATCAGGTTATTCATTTGTGCATTTTCTGTGAAGCTCTCTATTGCTGTCGAGGAACCATAAGTATCAAAATTACTCCTATTTGGATTTCCATAATCGCGTCCTCACCGCGTTAATATTTCCGAAGTGGTTGACATCAGAAACTCGATATCGGGTTTGTTCTCGTGCCGAGCGAGTGATAGTGTAAAGCGGAACAGAAGCTAAGACCTTCGGTAGAATGGTCTAACGTAATCATAAGTGATGATAGGAGATCATTTCGAGTCACAAAAATTCGAACTGCAAGGTTCTTATCACAAATAAAAAGAAAATAAAAAAAATGAGAAGAGTTCCATATCGGACCTGTGCATTCTGGAATTATTAATTAAACGTGATGACTTCGTAATTTCCTTGTTGGATGGGGAATTGACTTATTAATATATATCCATTGTCATACCGCTATTAGAGGATATCATTTTTTTTGTTTCTGAGATTCAGTTCATGAAGTGACACTTCCTTTTGGGTATCGTTTGAAGTACCTTGTCAGGAGATTGTACATTTGTTGATAGTTCATCAACCATATACTCTGTAGAAGGCGTCAATATCCATTGTTTTGTTATGATCTATGGTGATTGGCGGAGGACATATCTATTGTTGAATGTCCACAAGAGATATTGAAGCCATTGGCAGAAGCATTTGTGACAGACATATTGTATATTTGTGCATTTATTTCAAAATGCATGAGGAGACGGCTTATAAAGTTCGAGGTCTGAGGATGAGCGGGACGGAGGATTGTGAGGAGAGAGGGACAAGCGGCTCATTATCCTTCCACTGCAGGGAGAGGGAGGTTGTCGTTGCTCTGTGAAACCACACAAGACACTTCTCCCCCTTCGAGGGAGTACCTCGCAACAGCTCTCTACTTGGATCAGGGCAGGCCACACAACATGTCGTACTTCTCCCCTCCTCACAGACCAAGACTCTCATTTCCTTCAACCTTGTGTGCCCCCCGCTTGGGTTAAAAGCTTGCATTACTGAGCTCGGCTTGAGTTGTTATTATTAGCTATGTGTGATCGATGATAGCCTGGCTGCCTGTGGCGCATTCGGGATAGCTCTTGAATAAAGGCATCTGCAGATTTTATCATGAACCAGACTGTGTTGCCGATTTACATGGTAAAGAAGTCACATGGGAAAAGTCAATAAAACCAGTCAACAGGTGTCTGCTTGGGAAGTATCTGTCGGTCCACAAATAGTTGGTGATTTGTTGATAGGAAGCGGCTTAAAGTCTAAAAAGAGTTGAAGACTTATTCACCAAACCATCAGGGCACTCAATTTCTCCTCTCTTAGCATTGAAAGAAGGAACCATTGAAGAACTTGGAAACCAAGAAGGTCGGAGTCTTAATCCTTGGGTCATCATGGCACTAAGGAGCCTGATATTGGAAAGGTTGAGTGAAGGGACCTGTGCTACCTAGAAATTAAATGAGCATTGTCACAGAAATCTTCAATCTTTCATCTCATGTGAAGGGCGGACTCGATGTGACCGACGCCACTATAAAGGGCAGAGAGAGCACATATTGTGATTGATCATTAAGATTCATGACTTCATTAAGGACGGATCAAAATATTTAAAGAGATAAGTATTCTTTGGTCACTGAGTTATATCATTTATTTTTGATCTTGTGAATTCTCTTGAATTGTGTTGTGTTCACTAGCATAAGATCCTTTGAAAATTTCATTCATGACATAACTTGTATGATTTTTACCTTGATATTTCTTTGGATAGTTATGAACTATTTATAATCTCTTCTAGATGCTTTCAGGACGGATCAGAAGCATAAGAGATTGTTTACAAAAGAAGAAGAAAATGAAGACTCTGCTTGCAACCATTAGACTGTGTGGATGGTTGAAGTCATCCCTTCTAAGAAGAAGTAATTAGAGCTTCAGAGGGAGTCTCATCTTCACTTGTTGTAATGCTTTGAGATAGAGAAATATGAGGTGAAAGCCTTGTTCATCTCTGAGACTGAGATGAGGCATCATGTTGAGAGACTCCATGACGACAGGTCCCAGGATCTAAAGAGCCCCATGCACCTGCAGTATGGCTTAAGGGGGGGTGTTGGATATAAGCCACACCCAGACTAATGATGGGTTGGCCACAAGAGGCCAGTAGCTCAGTTAATAGAGCACTCCAACTACAAATGGAAGGACCTATGTTGTAAATGTTCTCAGCCAGTTCATGTGTGAACCAAAGGAAATTCACTTGATGGTTGTGAAACATATTTTGAGATATCTTCAAGGCACTATTGGATATGGTCTTCTTTACAAGAATGATCAACTAGATCTACATGGGTACTCTGATTCAGATTGGGCTAGAAGTGTAACTGATCGGAAAAGCACATCAGGATGTTGCTTCAGTTTGGGATCGGCTATGATCTCCTGGATTTGCAGAAAACAATCTTCAGTTGCACAGAGCTCAACGGAAGTTGAATACATTGCAGCCTCAATGGGAGCAAGAGAAGCAGTGTGGCTTCATAAATTGCTTGTGGGACTCTTTGGTGAGCCCTTGAATCCTACAATTATTCATTGTGATAATCAGATTTGCATAAAACTCTCTGTGAATCCTGTCTTTCATGACAGATCTAAGCACATTGAGATCCCCTATCATTATGTAAGAGATATGGTGGAAAGGAAAGTGATTCAGTTGGAGTATATTAGTACAAATGATCAAACTGCAGACATTCTCACCAAGCCTCTCTCCCGGATCAAGGTAGAGCACTTCAAGAAGAAACTTGGTATGGTTGAAATGTAATTTGTTATTTATGTTTGAAATACAAATTGTTTATAAATTGTACTAATATATAAAGATGTTTAATGTGTAAACTCTTTTGTCATGTGTGTGACTCCATGACTTTATGGGCCTACTCCCCCTGTGTACATTATCGAAAGGTGACGATCTTTCAATAATGAACACTTGTATTTGACATTGTAAAGTGACAACTCTACAATGATGAACTATCATGATAGATATCATGTGACTTGATATCTGTGGACATGTCATGATAGTATCTCTTGGACACCTTGATGGATATCATGAGACTTGATATCTGAAGATCATTGTGATCCTTAAGAGATAATCATGGTGGATATTTATATCCGTGGATATGCCATGAATTATGGTAGACATCATGTGACTTGATGTCAGTGCACATACCATAATGAAGATGCGTTATGGAGAATGTCATATGACTTGACACTTTCAGAAGCATACCATATCTTCTGATATCACGAGATAGGTGATATCACTTTGGAAGTTATCCTTCCTAGTTAAAGAGGGAGTGTTGAATAATGAAGATGTGTTATGAAGAATGTCATGTGACTTGACACTTTCAGATGCATACCATATATTTTGATATCACGAGTTAGGTGATATCATTTTTACTTAATGGAAGTTATCCTCCTTAGCCTAGAGGGAGTATTGAATAAAGAAGATGTGTTATGAAGAATGTCATGTGACTTGACACTTTCAAAAGCATACCATATCTTCTGATATCACGAGTTAGGTGTTATCACGTATACTTGATGGAGGTTATTTCCTTAGAGGGAGTGTTGTATAGTGAAGATGTGTTATGAAGAATGTCATGTGACTTGACACTTCCAGAAGCATACCATATCTTCTGATATCACAAGTTAGGTGATATCAATACATACTTGATTGGAGTTCTCTTCCCTAGCTAAGAGGGAGTGTTGAAAACTGGTAGCTTCGGTCAGAGATCAATATTGATTGCACTCATGCATTATCATTATTGATATCCAATATCCTATGCTAAGTTTAATCTACTTTTATTGATATATATATATATATGTCTTGATTACGATTGATTGTCGGCCTTGTTTAATCGGAGGGATGTCAATCGAAAAGTCACGTCTTTTCTCAAACATATATATAAGAGTCTTGATCTTCAAAGTAGAACATAGAAATCAATAAATATTTTACTCTTGTAGATTGAATCTCTCTAGAAAGATAATAAGACCTGTTTGAATATGTTCGATCCTCAACACTATCTAACCTAACTAAGATGACCATTAAAGTAACATTACATTATTCTAATACCCTCCCTTAATGGTCATCGTCTAACTACCCAGAGAAATGATAGAGAAGGCTGCACCCTTCTTCTCAGAATGCTTCTGCAACAAAAGACAAGAGTCTGCCACTGACTCTGCCACCAACCCTCCCAAAAACTGCAAAACTTCTAGAGATAACCAAAACTGATCACAAAACATCCAACCTGATGTTGGGTAACAAAACTATCCCTCCCTGTAACCAGAGACACACCAAGAATAGCTGCCATGATTTTGAGGAAAAATCGGCAAACTCTCCAAACTTTTGCAGATGAGCATGACGCCCCAAAACAGACTACAAGAAGCCACAATTTTTGAGGAAAAAATCGCAAAACCTTGAAACTAAAGTTTACAAAGCATCATTTTTTTGAAAAAAATGATAAAAACCCACAAAGGAATCCCATGCAAGTCTGCAAATTACAGAAGCCCAGAAATGATTTTTGAGGATTAAATCAAAAAAACCAAACAAGTAGCTAGCACAAAATCCAAAACACGAATCAACATACATAACATCATTTTCAAGGAAAAAAGGTAAAACCTTTTAAGAAACTAGAGAGCCCTCCCGAACTGCGAAAAACCCTTAATTTTTAAGGAAAAAATTATAAACCCTCTCATGATTTTTTCAAGCAAAAAATCAAAAAACCAATCAAATTTTTAAGGGTCAAAATTATGAAACCCATCAAATTTTTAAGGAGAAAATTTATTAAAACCCACCAAATAGATTTTTTCGACAAAAAATATTAAAAACCCAAAGATTTTTTTAAGGGACAAAAAAAATATTAAAAACCCAAAAAGAATCTATGATCAAAAAAATTTCGACTTGAAAATAGAGGGTTTTTCAAAAATCCTAGCCGCCAAAATGTGTTTTTTAAAGAGATACCCAGAATCTGCTTCAAAAAATTCAACAAAGGCACGATTTTCTCTTGCAGAAAATACTTCACATAAAAACCGCATCACTGAAGCATACAAATCGCACAAAAATGTGCCTAGAAAACGCATGTAGGAAGAAATGAAAGTCGTGCACTAGGAAACGACCACAAAGAACGAAAAATCGCGGCAAAACGCAACCACACGATCAAAAATCGTGTCTGACAGAGCCATGAGCAAATTCCAAGGTCGCGTTGGAGAGGGAAGACCATCAAACTAAGAAACGCGAGCAGCAAGGACATAAATCATGCTCTGATTTTCACCACGAAATCGTGCAAATAGAAGAGAAGAAATGCGCCCAAAAAGGTTCTCACGTGGCGAAAAAAAGGAAACAGAAGTTGCGAGCCAAAAAAGATCGCACCCAGCAATGTGCGCTTAGAGAACCCTAGCCACGATTTTTGCAAAATCTCCTTAAACAGGTCGCAATTTTCCTTTCAAAAAAGAGAGACTCAAATTTCAAAAACGTTCTCTTAGAAAATCACGAGTTTCAGAACAGAGAGACGCCAGAAAATTTCCCACGAAATTCCTTGAATTTTTTTAGACAACGAAAAAAAATTCAAATCTCCCGCTCTGATACCATATTACGAATGTAGATGATAAAATATTCGATGATTAAAAACAAAGGAGACGAAGGCTCCTTAAAAAAGATTTACAAATTCAATGTTTATAAATGATACAATCGTTAACTGAAAATGAAATTAGAAACTATCTAACCTAACTAAGATGACCATTAAAGTAACATTACATTATTCTAATAAAAATCCCTTCATTTGGAGGAGCCATTTCACACAAAGGTTGCGTTCAAGCATCAAAGGCGGTCAATATGGGTGATATCAAGCCTATACAACACTTTTAGTTGTCGCAGATGTAAGCAATGGTGTTTCAGTTTGCCTTAGCTATTGTAGTAGAATATTGTAACACTTTACAGATGCGTTCCATTTAATAAATGATCTATAGTCTAGATTCCCTAAAAACATTGCACCCTTAAGTTTGTTGTGTGGTTGTGTAGTTGAGGGCTATTATTCTTGCAACAATCGTATTTTACACTATTATAGCTTTGATAGCAACATTTTGTAAAGCATTCCAAACCATTCAATATAAATATATTTGTAGTTTATCTTCCTTTGTGGGTCGCTATTATTTATGTGAATGAAATGGGGAACTTCTGTTTTTGCTTGGGCTAGACAAAGTAGATTAAAGTTTATTATTTGAGGGTTAACTAATAAAGTTTGAAGCTTAATAATGAGTCTTGAGATCTTCATATGTAAACATTAATATAATCCAGGATTAGTGAGGTTTGGTTTCACATATTTCAAAGTTATTACTGCTGCAGGTAAATGTTGATGAGAGCTTACTGTTTGCATGGTTCCCATTTACATATTTTCAAGTTTGCAAAAATTATTTACCCTAATTTTAGCATGGAACCTTACAACATCTCCTCAATATAGAGGGTTTTGATCCCCAAAAACTCACACAATCATAGAAATGAGAAGTATCCATCAATTTGGAGGAATTGCATCCACACCTTATGTGGCAAATGATACAACTGCTCTAATATCACTTGACCTTTAAAAACTAGGATGGATATTCCATACCATAGTTCATTAACATTATGGTTTAACTTGGAAGAGAAGAAGGATATCAATGATGAACATGAGAGCATAAAAATCAGGCCATAAACATGAAGATAACAGATTTGCCTTGAAGAAACCCATGTACGGGAAAAACTCCAACAAGAGTAAAGTCTAATGGCCTCCTCATCCACTATCTTCGTAACTAATGTTCATCTTAGGCTTCATAAGGGGCACACATCTAGCCTAAACAACAACAATTTCAATCTCTAAGATCTATTACTAGCTCAAAAACTCTTCCGCTCACTATATTTTCTACCTAAATGCACATAATCAAAAGATCATAAATAGGCATCTTGTACAAATGGCCTCTAAAATGGGTCTCTAATGGATCTTCTAGGATCTATGGGGCCTCTTGGATCTTCTTGGCTTGTTCCTTGGGTTCATATAGAATCTTCCACAACCTTCATGACCTCTGGATCTTCCAAGACCTTTAATGGACCTTGGATGCACAAATATCTCCCTCTAATGCTCTCCATTGTCTATTTTCTCCTCCTACTATACTTGATGGCATGTGAAATGGATATATAGACTTGCACAAACCTGAATGGATTCTGAACAATAGAAGGAAACAACCAAATAGAGGGATCTAGAATGCCAACAATTATTCTTTGATGCATAGTGAAATTGTTGCTTTCCAACAATGCTGACTATGAAACCACCACTATCAAGACTACCACTTCACTCAAGCAACACCACTATTTATTCTAGCAAAACCACCACCTATGCAAAATTGACAATTTCACACAAAAATAGAAACACCTCCTTTTTTATGATTTCTCAACCGCAAAAGCCAATCAAGAGATGTCTTGTACCATCTTGACCTTTTTCAAAAACTTTAGCCTCTAATTCTATTGAAACCTTTACTTCCTTCACCTAGAAGGTCTTCAAAACTATGTTCTCCTTAAGTCGCAGCAATATGGCAAGTCAAACTCTTTTCCAAGACCCAATTTACAAATCATGGTTAGTCACAAAAACTCAAAGTTCGACTCATGTTTACCTTGTCTTATCATAGTGAGTGATTAAATCTAGAAAAAAAGGACTAGTATCAGCAAAAAAAACACAAAAGCATCTACAAGCTACTAGAAACTATAAGTAGAATTGGCTAGCAAACATTGGAACAATTAAAGGGCTACCCCTTACCAATTTCACAAATCATTGTAAGAGATTGGCATCATGTTCCCAATCAATGCATGACCTTGTGTATATGTTGATGCAGTCAAATTGATTTTCCACTGAAGCTTAAAGGGAAGTAGGCATGAGGTGGGCTTTGCATGTAGAGCTACAATTTCCTATGGATATATCTTCTAGTTTTGACAAAAGGTGAAGTAGATTCTACCACTTTTATTAGTGTTATAATGCCTACCACTCCACTGGAAGGGGTTGGCCCTAAATGATTTTTTGTGGTGGTTGATTGTGCACTCAAAGGGCACACTCTCACAATGAGGATTACTATTAGAAACATTCCTAGTCATATCTATGTAGTTCATCTCATAGCCTCTAGAATACTTAGAAGGTTGCTCTTTGTAGCCAGTGGAGGGGTTTTTCATCTCATAGCCTCTAGAATACTTAGAAGGTTGCTCTTTGTAGCTAGTGGAGGGGTTTTCACCTCATAGCCTCTAGAATACTTAGAAGGTTGCTCTATGTAGCCAATGGAGGGGTTAACCATGGCCTTTAGGTTCCCTACAAGGTAGATAAACATGGTTGTTTGAGTTTTTATGGCTCCTAAAATCTTCATCATAAGCAAAGGCCAACATATATATGAAGGGGTGCTAGGATCCCTATCGGCCTATACTAAGTGTCTTGTATGTGGGAAGGATTATCTATGCTCTAGGAGAGTAAGGTTTCATGCTTATCAGAGAAAATTTCCCCAATCACACTACTCATGATCTCTATGACTTGGATGAGGAACACTCTAATTAGAATGTGTGCTACAACTATCACTACAGGAAGTCTACACTCTGTCCTATAGAAATCTAAAGGTTGTCGGGTTAATTGGATTATATAGCTTGTTGCATGGAAATTGTGGCCTCTAGGAAAACCTCCCATACCAAGGCCTTTCCTTCTTCCCTACTTGGAATTAGGTAACTAGTCCTCAAGATGGGAGCTATAGCATGTCAAGGTTATTTGACCTCACCTAGACTTGGGGATGGCCAAGCCTAGATATCACTACTTTGAGGATGCAGAGCATCTTCTTAGTTTAGTGCCTCCACACCACATTCTCAATTTAGTTACGAAGAAATGTTATCATCACTTGTCTTACCACAATCTAATCATTCTAAGTCTTTAAGATTCTCATTTTCAATTTGAGCTTTGAGGAACATTCTAGCACTCGTGTACCCAAGAGGCATCTTCATTTTCTAAATATGGCCCTTCAACTTGAAGGCAACAAGAGTCCCTATTGGAAGAAAATGCAAATGCCACGGGAGAAAATTATGATTAAGAAATCAAGCAACAATCAAATAAAGATGGGGGACAGCAATCAAAGGAGAGACAAGAAATATAAAAAGTTCATGGGTTGAAAGTGAGTGAACTATTTCCATCACAAACATGACAAGTAACAGTACGGCACCACAATATAGCAATTTTCACACCACAAAATGTCAAGAGAAAACTCATAATTGTGTTTTTATGATGAGAGAATGGAGTCCCATCAAGAATGCCAAAATGCAATCATGATGCTAAATCAACGTTAGAAGATGGGGTGAAACAAATAAGCAAATGAATCAGCCAAGATTTTTACTGACATAATGATGGAATACAGTGCAATGGACAGGTTGTAAAGAGAGCAAACCAACCTAGGATAAAAAAAAAGAGGAAAATATTAACTAAAATATAGATAGGGTTTGTAGGATTTAGATTTAAGTGTAGGGTCCCTACCAAGGCATATTCTAACAATTCAAATTGCAATAATGGAAGTAAGGATCAATATACAAGAGATAGCCATAATAACTAATTAAGATTTCATTTATCATGAAAAATTAGGGCTAAAGAAAGTAACTTTTCAAATTTTCCAATTCCCAAATGATCACATGATAAAGGCAAGTTCATAATTTTTTAAAAACTCTCAATACAATCTAACATGAGAAACACAACCAATGATAAAACCACCAATGATGCAACTATATGACAATAAAGGAAGATCTGCTATATGCTAAATGTAAAGTACCCTATGTGACAGAGTGAGTTTGTAAGCTAAAAATGGCCCTGTGAAAAGATGAATAGTTGCTCCTTGATCAATCCCTGACCAGTTTAGTTGAGTAGAAAAATCTAGGGCACCAAGGAAGAGCTACTGAAATGAGGAAGAGATAAAACTACAATCCATTTTCTCCATGTGTAGATGCAAGTATAAGGTAGTCTGTAACACACTTCATTTTCATGTTGTCTTATAGATTTTGTGTGTTTTTACTTTAAAATCCATTGCTTATGAGCAACCAAATAATGTATTGTGGTCTTCGTTTTGTGATTAAGATAGCATTTCTCTTCATTAAACAAAAGATAGAATTAAGGACACCACCTTTTGTTGGGAGAATGTAACAACCCATCCGGTCTATAGTTTAAAAAAAATTCAACCATCAACTAACTTTCAGCTGAATTACAACTAACTTGATTTCGAAACTAGGATTTCCAATATGTTTCCAACTAATTCAACATACAACTAACTTTTGAGTTTCAGCTGAATTGTAACATCTAACTGTTTCCACCAATCGTCTCACGGAAGATCAAAAACTAAATAATTGTCAAACTATTTAACTGCAGAATCTTACAACGTACATTAAACATAAAGAATAACATTCATTGCATAAATGAATGTAAACTTTAATTAGGATTGCATGTACCTGGATTTACGAGTGAGGAAGAAATACATTTGATATCATCTTCATGTTGTTATACTTAGGTTTCTTTATCAATGAGGGAAAGAAAATTATCATCAGGGGCTTTACTGCCCAACCAAGACCTACTGGTCTCCCAAGTTTTCTTCAACTGAAGAACCCGCCCTTCACGAGGGTAATCAACATGGATCAAATTATCATCGTGCCTCTGAGCCCGGTGTCAAGGACCTATACCTCCTGATCGACCTTACTAAGGGTATCTCCCAACTAGAAGGTCCACTCTGATCAATGGTATATCTGGTTCTTGATAGTTGACAGATGTTGAATCTAGCATCGTACCTTGGCCAAGGATTTTAATATTACTGGCACTCCTGTGCCGTCAGCATTCTCACCCTTGCTCGACATGATAATTCTCAAATCAGTTTTTAATCATACCTTATCTAATTTGGATATCGTACTGCTCTTAGTTCGAGGTTAAGTATTAACCTTAAGGTTTAACATTACAAGAACTGAATTTGGACTCACATCTTGTTTAAGGATTATGCAAATATCCTTTTTAGAAGGAGAGGGACTCATCTCATAATTTATCCCATCTGAGTAATAGTAATCTGTTGTTCTCAAATTTAAGAGGAGAGATTAAGGAATCTTATTCTACAAAAGGATTTGATGTTTTATATTACAATATCTTGAGTTCAAATCTTCCTTCGAGAACCAAGGTACAACAGATTAATATCCAGGCTCAAGGTCAGATCATATCTTTTGAAGCCATTCGGTTTTCTTACCACATGAAGAGGAAGGAGATAGACTTATCCTTCAAGAAGGTTTCATCAAGTTAATGGTCTCACATTGCAATGAAGAATATGGTTTCATTTCAAAATTTAATATTCTTATTTCTTTATCTAAGATAATACATATTTCCAAGATTCATCTTGCAGCAAGGAATTCCAAACGATATAGTTCTTTCAGGATTACAGAGATGAAAAGAAGTTTAAAAGCTCAAACCCAAATTTCCTTTCAAGCATTTATAAGCAAATTCTTTCTTACTTAAAGGGAGAAAAATTTTAACTTTTCTCTGCTCAAGTTAATCCCAATTCTAGGTCTATTTCCCCATGACAAGTTGTTAACCATTTCTTTCTTAATTCAAGGTTGGATCTTAACCAAAGAATTTATATAAATTATAAAAGGACTCCAAAAACAACATGAAGAATGAAAGCTAGGTGAATACTCAGTTTGCTGATTAGATTGAGATTGACTAGAAATTTAGTTTGTTTTCCACATATTCCACTAATTCAGAGTTATTTCAAGTTTATGCGGATACCAATAAACATCTATTTAAATATAGCGAGATTGGCTCAATTCCTATCACTTCTTTTAGAACTTACTGCCTTCTATAGACAGAGGTTGTTGTCTTTGAGCTCATACATACTGAGTGACATAATCAATTAAGTACTCTTCAAATTAGATTACAATGACAGGTTACAAGGTCATCCCCTCTTAGTTTCAGGATTGAAACATATCCTTAAGATTTATATGAGAAGGAAAGGATCAAGACAATGAGAAGTTCTAAGACCAACTTAATATTCCAAAAGGTTTCAGATGAGCTAGAAATATCCAAGGGAAAATAACATATTAAGAGGATCAGGTGTAGTTCCATTTCAGATGTTGAAAGTTGGAACAGGGGTTAAAAGGAACCATCCAATAGTCATAAGCTTATTGCCCCTTACTTTACTCTTTACTTTTAGGCATTTATACAATTTATACATAGTTTTCTTCAAACATTAATAAGAAGAGAAGAACTGATTACGACTTAATCAAGGCTATGGAGGTTACAGATTAACTGAAGATTTAAAGTTTTATTAGCTTGAACTCGAAAACAGACTAAATAGCATAAACTCGAGCATGATTTAGATAAAGATACAGGTATTATAGAAAGAACCCTTTACCGAACCGGTACTAGTTTTTATCTGTCAAGACGTCTCGTGCCTGACGAATATTGAGGACCTTCTTTATTAGTTGGCTACCCGCGTGACCTCAACAGCTTCATTGATGAAATTTTCAAGACGTCACTCCTCTGCAGAGATGCAAATTTGGAATTTATCTCAAGTCCCAACAAAAATTAGAGAGAGACCCGCACTTGGCAGTATATGGCCAGTCATTGTCGAGATTTTGAAGCTCCAATACATAAATGGTTATTGAGGTTAAGAAATGATTCTCTCCCTTGATTTCGTCTGCTAATGGAGAGAGAGAGAGAGAATAACCCTAGCTATTGCGGAATAATTGCAAGGAAAAGATCTGAACGGAATAGAGCAAAATTCCCACGGTATGAGGTGAAGCCGATAAACTATGATTGGAAGATTGATTTTCTTGATATATATATATATATATATAGATAGAGAGAGAGAGAGAGAGAGAGAGAGCGCCCTCCCTCTTCGTGCAATTGCCTTCTATAACTCCCATTCAAGAGCCTCCGGGACTTCTTGGCTTCCCAGTCGATTCCTTTGGAGCACAATGGGATTCCCCCGGAATTACCTCTCCCCTCCCAGAAATCGTTGACGACTTCCCTTCTCTTTTTCTTTTGCCACTAAAAATTATTTCTTCTTTTATTATTAATTTTGATATTAATTAGCCATTGCAAAAGTATACTTATATATCAAGAATTACTTCGCTCAACTCACAAGAGGATATTATTATTTAATATTTTATTTATATCTATTATTTTAATTTCATATTTATAAATCTTTTGAAATCTCCTTAAAAGGTGGTTAATAATATTTATATATATAATTATTTAAAATTGACTTGTATAACGATGACCAAGTTACTACTTCGATACACTCTCTTACACTGACTCAAGGTTTGATGATAAAATTGATCCATTGTTAACCACATCCTCTCCTTGATAATATTTCCCTTTCTCTCGTGGCGTCGGCAATCTTGCATCCACTGACAAGGATTATGGTTAGATTTTTCTCAACGTTTATACTTATAATATGCATTTAAATTTAATCTCATGATCTCATTCAACTTCTCGTGAACAATAAATTCACTGGCAAAATAAAAAGTTCGTTAACATTACAGTTACGATAAAAGAACTATTGCATTTCCCCATGTCATAATCACATGAAAGCAGTTACCTGCAACTAACATTGCATTCAAAATACATAACCAAACATATAGTCTCAATGTGAGGGATGTAACAAAGAATTAATAAGAAACAATACTGTTTCAGACAAAATATAACTGACTAGGAGGCATTTTTTATTTTATAAGAACGTCCTTTTTCAAAAAATGCTTCTCTTAATTTAGTTGCATTCTGAATTAACAATATTTACATAATTGTAAAGTGGGGCTTACTTGAAAAGACATCAACACACCATGGTCCTGACATACAATAATTATCCCCAACGCCTTTAAAGAAGAATTAATCCAATAATGTCCAAGAGTTGGAACAAAGAAAGTTCAACTTTTCCGAAGACAAAGGGTGACCAAAACTTCATAATATTAGCTAGCTACAATGTAGAAAATCATAAACAGGGGCATATGAATTCAAAATGCCACTACTATACACTTTTATATTCAAGAGATTTTAGGTGAACCTAATAAAACATTCTGAAGCCTCCAAATAGAAGGCACGACTCATGAAAACCTTTTTTCTTCTTACCAAAAGCATTGGTTTGCTCCTTCGCAAGGTAATGCTACACCTTGTTAACAATGCTCCTGCAGCCTCAGCAAGTCCAGGCCTAACAACTCTTGCTGGGTGAGCACATAACTGATAAACAAGAAGAAAAAGAGTACAAGTTATGATGTTCAAGAAGATCAAAAGCATATAACAATTAAAACTAAGCAATAGAACAAACTCCAGAGATTTAGCAATTACAAAGAAAGTATGGCACTTACAACTGGAAATGTAGCAGATAGAAGAGAATCTACATGTTGAGCCGTCTGCTCAAGCCACTCCTTATCTCGATACACACGGAAATTAGAACTTATTGCTCCTCTGCCATCTCCCTGAGCTTCACTATTTTTTTGTCTGCTTTTCTGTAAATCTTTACCATTTAATGCACGATATGGTGCTTCCTTTTTTACTTCACAATCTTTCTTAGCACGAGTCTGGAAAGATAAACATTGAAGAGCTTCCAAGGCTGCATTGGCTGACTTATACTTGCTTGAGAAAGTTCCTACTAGATCCTCACTGTAGGTCTCTGCATCACCAATATTTAATTGAGTAGTATTCTTCTCATCTGCAAGACACAGAACTAGCATGTCAGCCAGACCTTTAACAGCTTGCTCAATTGCTCCAATACTTCCAGCTGCACCAGAAATCGGTTGGAAGGAATTCCCCGTTGTAAACTTTGAGACACGCAAAACCTTTGCTAAGCCACTAACAATCCCTGGCAGAAAGTAAGCTAATGCATCTGCATTACCAACCTACAAAACAAGGTAAACATCCAAGTAAGCAATAAATTCCTCAGAGAAAATGAACCTTTAAGAGATTTCTGTTGCAGAAGGAAACCAGAATCATATAAACCTTGCAATAAGAAAATTAATCGGAACCACCTAAATGCTATTATCAAGAGGTCATGTCATACCTTAGAGATGAGCAGTCTAAGGGTTGAAAGAGCTTCAGCACTGAGTTTCCCACTTCCTAGATGCCCTCTTTTTGCTTCTGCTTCTGCAATCTTAAAGGTAAAAATACTTGTCTTATAACCAAAAAACAAATAATCTGTAAGTGCTCTTTGTAAAAATAAAATATGCATGAACCATACCCATCAAATCATGGGCTTTTAGAAGAACAGCATGGCAATGTACCTGAAGGAGAAGTGAAAGCAAATGCCCCACTGCTGCCGATGTGTCCTCTGACTGCAAAAATGCAACTAGAAAATCATCACGGCAAACTAATTCTGTCTCCAAATGACTTGGGATGGGATCCTTAATTTGAAGAAGCGACTCTAGATCCAAAGTAAGGAAAGGTGACACAGGAATTGTTTCGCATGTGCATGTTTTGTCCAGACATGGATTTAGACCAAGTATTACTGCTCTTAAGCACCTCACTATCCCAGGCCGAAATTCCTCAGCAGCCTCAGATGGTGAGAGCAAAGCTCCTGAAGTAAATTTTCTTAGTAGCATTGACAGCTGTTGCATTAAAAACATTTTTTCAGCGACCATTCTTAAAAGAAGGGAATAAAATATTTATATTATTTTCAGCAGGCAAAAGAAAATAAATTTTCAAAAAAGAGGTCTACATTGAATCATGGACCGTATTTTTGGGAGATAAGAAAATACTGAAAATAGTTTTATATCTGATTTCATATATATAGCAGATTTCATTAAATTTTTTACAACTTCTATGAAATTTGAGGAACATTAACTTTTAAGATTTAACAGTCAACAGCCCTTGCTCCATTGCTGCTATACTACACTTGGATGGCCTTAGTAGTAAACAATACAAGAACCACATCTCACTCTGGATGGTCTTTATTTAACCATGTTTCTTATTATCTATCAAAATTAATTAATATTCTTATGGATTCCATTTACACTGGATAAGTATTTTCTTTACATGAGAACTTTGCACCAAGAGATCATTGTTATACTGAGAATACCTAGCATAAATTGCCACTAACATCTCTCAAATTTCCGCCATTCTTTGTATTCAGATTGGTTTCCCATTCTGCACATCCATTGAAGATAAACTACGTCACCAAGAGATCAAATATTATTACTATAATAAATCAGAAAATTCTTTCAATCTACATCTTTGTTCAAAGGTAAAGAATGGTTTTCCACAGTGCACCCACATCTTGGAGACTTTTACTTCTGTAAGCTTCCCAATATCACTAATCTGGAAATTACATGCTCATGTATTTGCAATCATTTCCTACTCCTAAAGCCTTGTAAATACAATCCATATTTGTCTATCCATCCTCAAAAGGAAAAATAATATACCAAAATTGTTTTTTGATTGATTATTTCAGGGTTACCCACAGGACCCTCCCCCTTCTAAACATAAAACAAGGTAGCCCTCTCAACAATGTGATCAGTTATTACAGACATTGATAGACAGAATGGGCAGTGTAACCAAATATTCTGTAATCGTTATAAGCAAATTTCAAGTCATCCTTCATTGTCATCAGTGTTTCAGAATCAAAAATTGTCAACTTAGTATAGCCATAAAGGCTTAAGATAACTAGAATCTCTAAACATTCTTTCAAAAACGGTTGGACACTCGTCCTTATTAAAGCCTAAACCCAATAACCAATAGCAGTATAGCAGCTCCAAAAGATCATGTGATAAGTAAACAAGAGCCTGCTTGATTTTTCTTTTTCTGCAAATTTATTCATTTGCAAAGAGATTTCGGATGGTAAATCATCTTGATAAGATCAAGTTTGACAGGGATAGTTCCATAGCCTAGCAGTGGAATCTGCATAAGCTATTATAAGCGGACCACTTTCTTGGTCCCAAACTAGTTTCCATCTCCTCCCCTTCATGTTTCATGCAGCTGGAAAAGTTACATTTGTGCCTACCATAGAAAAGCATAAATCCTCAAAAAATCACAAAAATTCCAATTTTAAAAAAATCTTCGACCAAAACGATTTTTTCCCCGAAAAATCCCGATTTAATCAGTTGTGATTTTCAATGATTTTTAAGGTTTTAAATCATGAAAAAATCGTGTAAACCTCACATAAAAATCACTAATAAATTGCCCAACCAACCCTTCGTGAAACCATAACCATGCAAAAGCGCTATTTAATCGGGTTTTTTCATTGATTTTTAGCACAAAACTGAGCAGTGGTTGTTGGGACATGTCATTGATGGAGAATGAGCACTAGCTAAGTTGTGACCCTAAGGAAGAAGTGATGCTCGATCAAGTAGGGAGGCCTTGTGCCAAGGTAGTGATGAGTTGTACACACAATATCCACATGGTAGAACAACTTGAACCCAAATTAGGAAAGTCAACCCCATCAAAGTGTCAATGACTCAATCCTAGTTATTGTTCCAAGTACAAATCTTGTCAATTTAAATGACACTAAAGGGCTATATAAGGCAAATGGAAATAGTATAAGAGAGAGAGAAGGGATATAGACTACTATAGAGGGTGATAGAGAAAAGTTAGTTATGTTAGTGGTAGGTAAATATGAGAATGTGTTTTGCATAAAAGAATTGGATGTGCATAACCCTATAGCAACCAAAGCCTATGAATGTATATCATGTTTGATGTAAGGCATTGTTGATGAATAGCACAATGAAGCCCTTGTTCCAATTTATGTTGTCTCAATCACTAAATAATACCTTAAAATGGTAATAATAGTAGTTTAAAGCAAATCATCATAATAGTAGTAATCCTTTTACATCACACTTTTCTCCTTGCATGCCACCAAGCAAATGATTGATGAGGGATCTAAAGGAGCTATTATGCCTCCAGTAAGCTCTTAGGTCCTCCTGAGCTTGAGTGATATGCAATGTAGTATTTTTATTGGTAGACTATGCATGAGTAGGGGGATAATCACAAGTTCAATAACCATGGAAAATTGCTATTTAATTGGGTTTTTTCATTGATTTTTAGCACATAACTGAGCACTGACCATTAGGACATGGTTCACCATCAAAGATTCACTAGATTTCATCATGTTGCCTAGGCAAAACGTAGGTAGGCAACCTTGAATGGACGTATATTTCTAATAGATGTTAAAGACATTAAAATAAAGACACATTCATTGGTATGCTTCTACATTTGATGTTAAGGACATTAACATGGAATGGTTAAGAGATGTGTTGCTTTTTTCTCTATATGCCACACTACTATAATTTGACTTAGGCTCGTAATAATGCTTTCCATGTATATAAATCCAAAGACGCAATTCAGTGGGAAATAGTAGACAATATCATAAATACTAAGGCTTCTATCTTATTTTTTTAACATATTTGAACCTTATAAAAATACTTGCCAAAAGTAAATATAGAGAGCCAAACTAAACTGAAATGAAACTCTATTGGCTTGATATCAACCTAAAGAGGTTTGTTTTCTTTGAATTCTTGTGATCCTAACTATTCAAAAGAATTTTAATATTTCAATTGTCAACAATAATACCGAGGTGGTTGTTTAGATTATCAAGGTTAGGTTGGGACAAATTTCCTTTTCAAATGCTAACAAAGTGTGATAATTTGGAGCTTCAATTTGACACTGGCCGTCAAGTTTTATTGATAAGTGGGTAGGGTAGTGACAATTGTATAATCAAGTGGGAAGCATAAGTATATAAATGATAGTATATAGACATTGTGGAACCGGAAGCATAATGGTTCCTATCAAAAAGATAAAAATCATCTTGTAGTGCTGAAAAAATAAATTGTAGCAGCATTTTATATCAAAATAAAGGATTGTTTTGGTTATATTGAAATTTCCTATATATTCTATAGGCTTAATGATTTGTTAATTGGTGAACTCGCTGCTTAAATCATGCCCTGCACTTGTTTGAGAACTACTTTCTGTTTTGGATCGTTATATACATGGAGGTTCAAAAGGCCTGCAAGGAGTACAATAGCAGTGCATGAATGCTTTAGCCATATATAGTGTAGCATTCCATGCATGATAAATAGGTATCAAGCAAACTAATACATTCCTTGGGAGAAGTCATGCCCTAGTCTTGTGGGCTTATCTTAATCTCTCCCGAAGCAGGCCTCATATTTTCTCTTTAACAATCCAGATAGATTTCAGCAGCAACTGTCCCATCGAAAGGGAATGTTCCTCGTGCTTTGATTTTCCATTGGAACTTGTACCTATAATCTCTCAAATTTTCAACTCAAAGTCCATCAATATTTTTAACTCCATCATCCACTTAATACACAAAATCAAGGAAAATTTACTTGAATAATAATAGCTAAAATTGTGGCTCAAAAAGTTGCTCTCTTCTTTTTTACTAGAAGGTCTTTATTATCTAATGGAAAAATATTTAACACTCCCTTTACTCTTTTACAAATCTGCTAAAATAGTTATCAATGAGAACATTTCAATATCATTTATGGTCTTTTGAGATTTAAGATTTTGTTTCGAAAGCATTATCTATTACTCTACCTTGAGCTATTTGATTCAAAACATACTAAGTTGAACTTTGCAATTGCTTCCTTTGTCAAATAATTTCCCTTTCACACTCTTCATATTGTTCTCTTTGACACTATTCTAGAAATTGCAAGTACTGTTAAATAACAAATTTAAACCAGTCAATTCCCGTTTTGTAATTTATGATGTCTACTTAGCAAAGGAAAATTGTCTTTTTAATAACTTTCTTGAGCCTAAGGATTTTGAGATCCTAGAGGCCAACTTGGATATCATGAGCATAGTTGGCACACTCGTGAAAAACTCAGCAAGTTTTCAAAAACTCACGAATTTTTTTCAGAGACGAGTTTTTTCGAGTTTAACTCGCCAAACTAAAGAAACCGAGTTTTTTCAAAAACTCGCGAGTTTTTAGTGGCGAGTACTCGCCAAAAATTCGCGAGTCCGTGAAAAAGACTCGGCCGCATAGAAAATAAAGCAAAAAATGTCTTTTTGATGTTTCATTTCATTTCAAATTAGCATGATATTTTGTGTGAGGAGCTGAAACCCCCCCCCCCCAAGCAAGGAGATATCATTTCCAACGATTTGCCATCGAGGAGAGCAGATTCAAACGCCATTTTGTGTGGATTTTGAAGAGAAATTTGATTCACAGGTAAGGTTTTTGTTTTTGTTTTTTATTTTTGCTTAATCATTTTCTTTCATTCTTCTTGCAAAATACTCATTCCAAATTGAAAAAAAGTCATGATAGAGCACAAAGAAACATTTTTTTTGCATTTAGAATCCAAAAAACAAGATTCATCACTATCTTTTGTTGATTTTTGCTGATTTTTTTCATTTTCACTGTTTTTTGAAATTTTCAGACCTAAGTTCATTTTTCATGTAGAATGATAAGATTAGTTAATAATGTTAATTTATAATTCATTTAAACACATTTGTATCAATTTAAATCAAATTTAGCTCTATATCTTTTAAGTTTTAAATTTTTAATGATTTAGGTTGTTTTTTTAAAAAAATTATATTAAAAAACTAATATGTTGTACATATTTTTTGTATGTGTAGATTGATCATTGATCATTGAATACACACTATAATGGCTTCTGGCTCTGGTTCAGCATCAGGTTTCACCCTCGCCGCATCATGTTCCACCCCGTGTACACCATCATCATGGGTTCTAGGCACTCGTCCTGCAGGGGCTAGAGACCCTACATGGAAGTATGGTGTGAGAGGGCACATACCTGGAACAATTGTTTGCAGTGAGTGCAAGAAAACATATCATGGAGGCATAAATCGCCTCAAATACCATCTTGCAAGCATTCCTCAGCGTGATGCCAAACCTTGTGAGAAGCCCAAAGGAGAGATTAGAAGAGAGATGCTTGCACTACTTTCAATTGCCAAGGAAAGAAAAATGCAAAGGGAGAGGGCAAAAAAAGCCATAGCAACTGCCATAGCTAGTGGACATGCGCATGCCCATGGCCAAACTCAAGAGCACGGGGCTGAGCACATGGAGATAGAGTTAGATGAGGAGGGAGATATTGGCATTGTGGGCTCTCTTCGTGGTCCACGGATTCGCATTCATAGCACAACCACAACTGTATTGTCCTCTAGGCCCCTCGTTTCCTCTAGTTCAACTTCGACTAGAGTGCCAGTGCCACCACCACCTTCATCTTCACGCAACCCACAGAGTTTTTTTGTGCCTCGGAACACACCAGAAGCACAGGTATCACTGGAGGCTACAGGGTGGAACAAGTAGGTGCATCAACATGCCGAGTCGGCATGTGCTGACTTTTGGTATTTCAATAACATACCATTTAATGTGGCGAGTAGTCCCTATTGGCACAATATGGTCACTGCATTGACAGTTGTAGGAAAAGGCTTCAAGCCACCTTCTCGCAAAGATTTGAGTGGCAGGTAAGTGAAAGTCAATTTAAATTTTATGCTAAGTTTATGTTCTTTAAATCAAATTAATTTATAATTTATTATTTATGTTGAATTCAAGCTATTTTTTGTTTAAAACTTACAATTTTGTACTTATTTAATTATTTTACTTTGTACCTGCAGGTTGCTCACAAATGCAACCCAAAGGGCAATGCAAGTGGTTGAAGAACAAAAAAATAAATGGAAGAAATATGGCTGCTCCATTCTTTCTGATGGGTGGACGGATGGGAGAAATCGCACCATCATTAACTTTTTGGTTGCTTGCAAAGGTGAAGTTGTGTTTTGGAAGTCGATAGATGCTTCCAACAGGATAAAAACTGCAGATACATTGTGTACATTGTTGGAAGAAGTTGTGATGGAGGTGGGGATTGCTAATGTGGTGCAAGTTATCACAGATAATGCAGCAGCGTATGTGGCAGCAGGAAGAATGCTTGAGATTAGACATCCATCACTCTTTTGGTCACCTTGTGCGGCCCATTGCCTTGACCTTCTTTTGGAGGACATAGGCAAACTTGTTTGGGTGGCACCGATTGTAGATGATGCAAGGAGCATCACAAAATTTATCTACAATCACCCTTGGGTTCTTAGCTTGATGAGAGATCATACGCAAGGGAAGGAGTTGGTGAGACCAGGTGCCACAAGGTTTGCAACGATTTTCATAACGTTGCAAAGCATTTTGGATTCTTTGGGCTTTTTAAAACAAATGTTTGTGAGTCAAGCATGGAATGACTCCTCATATTCAAAGAAGCCCGAAGGAGAGAGAGTTGCTACAATAGTCTTTGACCACTTGTTTGCACAAAAAGCTACAGAGATCGTGAAGGTAACTTCAAAACTTTGATTTTAATTTTAAACTCAAGTTGAATATAAATATATATATTTTTTTTAATTTAACTTTAAGCCTTTCATTATAAATTTCTAACTTTGATCTTTTTGTATTTTTAATCTAGGTGTCGGAGCCCTTGGTAAGAGTCCTTCGCTTGGTAGATGGGGATCAAAACCCCATGGGATATATTTATGAGGCCATGGATAGGGCCAAAGAGGCTATCAAAAGTTACTACATGGGGGACAACCTGAAATTTGATCCCATATGGGAAATTTTTGATAGGAGGTGGAACAATCGACTCCACCAACCCATCCATGCAGCAGGGTACTTCCTCAACCCTTCTTATCTCTTCTCAGAGAGATTCTCCGATCCTAATGGAGAGGTTATGGAGGGGCTCATGACATGTTTTTAGAGGATGGAATCTGAGGTTGCAGCAAGAGACCACATCGTCATCGAGTTGGATATGTACAGGGAAGCAACTGGTAATCTATTTTCTTCGATGATGGCTCTTAGAGGAAGAAACACTCTGCCACCAAGTATAAAATTGGAAGTCTTTAACTTTTAAGTTTATTTCGCATGCATCTTATAATTTGATAAAATGTGTTTTACTTTTGACTTTGTTTTCTAACTCTTCAATATTTTTTTTTTTTGTAGAGGTTTGGTGGAAAAATTGGGGTGGAAAAACCCCACATCTTCAAAAAATTGCCCTTCGCGTATTATGTCAACTCTGTAGTGCATCCAATTGTGAGCGCAATTGGAGCTTGTTTGAGTCCATTCACACGAAAAAGAGGAACAAGTTAGCACAAAAGCGCCTCAATGATCTTGTCTTTGTGCAATACAACCTTCGGTTGCGCACAAAAAGAGGAGAAGAAAAATCACTGGATCCAATTGATTTAGATGAGATAGATCCTTATAGTGATTGGAAAGGGCGAGATGAGCAGCCTCCATTGTTTAGCGCGAACGAGATCCTTGACTTTGAGAGACAAGCAATGGAGGATGTGGGTGCATCAGGAGATGTAGGGTTGGAGGACATTCCTAAGGATATTGATGAGATTCAGCCAGAGCCACAGACACAGCCTTCCATGCCAGCCGAGGAGCCAGTAGCAGTAGCACCGTGAGTGCGTCACCGCCACCACCACCACGCACATGCGGGAGGGCTAGAGGACCCACCCCTTCTTCCCTAGCTGCTGCTAGACTAGGGAAGAGGAAAGCCTAGCATGTTGTATTTAGTTATTGTTTAGTATTTGCTTCTAGTTCTAGTTTTATTGCTTTCATGTATTAGACTTTCAAGCTTTTAGCCATCGGTATTCCGCATAAGAATGTGATTTTGTAATCAATTTACATTGAAGTCAATCAAAATTAATAGAAAACACTTTTGTACTCATTTATGGATTCATTGGATTCATCTTGTCATTGAATTTTGCAAAAATAATGTGTTTCTAATGAAATTTATGCAATTTTTTAAGTTCTCGAGTTTTTTGCCAAGTTTTTTCCGAGTTTTAAAAACTGTCCAATTTTTGGCTTGGCAAGTTTTTTCTTGGGGCGAGTTTTCCAACTATGATCATGAGGTTGAATGACTTAGGAGAAGATCTAAACCAAGAGCTTCAGCATCAGGACCTACAGCCTTCTAGCATAGCTCCATTTGTAGTAGCAAGAGTCATTGGCTACGTTTGATTTTTTGGAACTTTGTACTTAGTTTATAGATTGACTTTGTACAAACTATATTGTAATTGAAATTTTATCAACTGTAACCTTCTAGTTATTATTTATGCAATATGAAGTATGCTTTGTGGAATGCAATGTAATCAATGATATGAATATAAACAACAAAATCCTATTTTCTACAATTCACGTGTTAAACTCTCTATTTTATTTACTCTCTATATCTCTATGCTATGGAAATGCCCTTAAATTCCAAAAAAAAAGTAGTTTTTGTCTCTTTTTTTACAATTTTTTACATTTTTTCTTAAATCCAATTTTTTCTTGATTTTTTCCCAAACAATTTTCGCTGCTATGGACTTCCTACCATCTTCTCATTACAATCTATTTGGGTTGGAGATGCTCAAAAATAGGGCTCGGCTCCACAGTGGCCATCATTGTGTGTGGTGATGCACAAGAGAATTCTTTAGGTTCCTTTTGACTTTTGCCTGGCTAAGATGGATCCCCAGCATCAACACACATACATGGCCCAATGTTGGGGCAAGTCCCCTACCTAGTGTCTCAATGACCAACAGGTACAGATGATTGCCAAGATAGGTTGTACCACTCATACTGTGCAGTGTGAAAAATCCAATGCTTTCAACTCCAATGGAAGAGCCCATATATTATGTTCAACCTCCAATTTGGGGTCCACCCCAATTAAGTGAATAGGACCATGAAAAAATAATCCAATAAAATCCTCTCCATTTTACAAGTATTCATCAATACACTATAATTTTGCACCCCATGAAGGCAAGAGCTTTGGCATCACTACAAAAGTAGACCATGTTGCCAATGTCAACAAGCTAGCCCTCCTTTGCCTCATTTTTTCAATGATATAGTTTAGATGAAGGGTGAAACTTCCTATCAAATTTGTCCATCTACTTCCAAAACATTTCCCAAAGGTAACTACGGTGCTTCTCACAAGGAAGAAAAAAAATTCCTAACTATAACAACCTACACATAATCTTCATGTTGCTTGCAAAAGAGGTGTCAAATTCCTCCTTTTTCTTTTGTCGATCACTACTCCACGAAATTTCTCAAATGCAAATCCTTGTTAGCCACGTCCTTTGTCACATCTACCTCTACCTCAAGAACACCCTTCCCCTCCTATTATTATGATCTCGATCCTTATCTTAGAGTTGAAGAGAAGAAAGCGTCTAGGATGAAAGCATGGACATAATTAAAATATAAGGGAGGCAGGCAAAATAAATGAGATCTAATGTACAAGAAGTCCTACTACTCTTGGTTTGAGCTTGGCTCTTGTGGGGTTTCTCTATTCTTCCTCTATTCTCAACCTTGAAGAAAACATTGGTTCAAATAAACTTGCTTTGGGCTCCTTTGTATTGCCTACACTCAATTCAAACCCTACCCTCTGCACCACCATCTATGCAACTTCAAATGGCCATTGATGGTAACTCTTTACATTACCAAATATACCACCACCCAATGGGTTCTACCTTGTGGATAGTGTTCGGCTATAGATAATAAAACCACCTCCTCCCAATCCCTACTACACCATACTCCTCAAAATGAACCACCAACAATAAGATTGCTCCAAAAATATGTCTTTGATGGCATTTTTCCTCTTCTCTCCTAGTCGTGGTGCTACAACTTAACAAAAATTGTCCAAATTCCACCCAAGGCACCATTTTGCTGCCACACAACCCATTGGCTAGTTGGGTTTGGTGGGACTCTCCAAAAATTTTAATTTAGAAATTACAAATTTTCAATTTATTGTTTTAAAGGGAAAGATGCTTAAATCTTCAATGGACAATTCAAAGGCCAAAACAACAAATATGGAAAAGTGCAAAACAACTACACCCCTTATTTGTTCATGCATGTTTTGAAAATGTAGATACTTTAACAAGGTTCTTTCTACAAGTCCCAAAAAAGGATTTTGAAGAACGCCATAATTTTTCAATTACTCAAAAATTAGGTGTCATTGGAACTATGTAATTCTCTTCTATACGTCTACCATTGGTTAGAACAAATTAGATAAATTCTTTACCAAACTTCAGATTCCACCCTCTCTCTTCAATCCCTATATAGAAGCTCCTATCACGATTTCTAACTCCACAATCAACACCTTACCCATTCAATGCCTAGGGAAATTCCTTCCTTTGACATCTCCCTTTGCACATCACATGATCATTTTCCTCCCTCATTGCACACACACATCTAGGGTTTTAGATATCCCCTTAGGGCTTTGAAGTTGCAATCCTTGTACACACTAACACTAATACCTACACATTGAAATCTCACTCCCAAATTTACCTACTATATGTTGAGGCTGAAATATGCCACTTAGAGAACTTACTAAGACAATCTATCAATTGCACTAAACCATTTTTCTCTCCCCTCTCTATTGAAATGGATTAGACAATTGATGCATAGAAAATTGCACTCACATATTGAACACAAAATGAATAGTAAATATTATTATATTGCATGCGTGAGTAATTTTACATTGCAAGACATGGCTTTGTAAAGCCCTTTCATAATTTATCCACCCAAACTAACTGCCATGGGAAACTTCCCGACAACAAACCCCTAAATGTTGTTTATTTAATCTAACATATTAACTATTCTAGGAGGAGGTGACCTAATAGAAACTTAGGTTGCATGCTTCATATTTAATTAACTAAACCTCAGATGTAATATTTCCAACACTCCCAACTTTAGGCAAGGTAATAGGTGACCAAAAGGCATCTTCAAATGTTTACATGTGTAACGGGCTACATAAAGTTAGGCAAGTGGACCTTAGAAGTTCCCCAACATTCAAGGCCTAAACATGTTATTGGACTCAAACACCAGTGTCTATTAGACATCAAAGTTGTCGAAAACCTTTATTCTTGAGACTCTCGAACCATAAGTTCCCTTTGTTAAACAATACCCACATTGAATTGTTGAGTTACCTTGTAAGTCAAGACCTCACATTTGAACCCTTGGGATGATGAAGTTATGTTCCAGAACTTAATTCTCTTTGAAGAGAGGTAAAGTTCATTGTGAATTTTATCTTAAGTTGTATGTGCATACAAAACATGTCAATAGAAGTTTTCTTGACCCCTTATTAGTCTCATATTCCAAACCAAACATGTTTTCTTGACCCTTACTTTAGTAGCTTAGTTCAATTTCAATTGCTTTTCCAATTCCTAAATCTCATGATAAATTTACTTATCATAGATCTAATATTGTTATCTTTTTATTACATTAGAATTAAGCAAATTTGTTAAAGTTAACACGCAAAAGAATAAAGTAATTTACAGTGTACATTTTATTTCTTTTCAGTTAGTGCCTCAAGGTGAAAATAAAGTAAGCCCATGGTATGTTTGAAAAGACCAAATATCAATAATCAAGTAACCTGACAAGGCAAGATTATACAATATGCAAGTATGCATTAACATGCTCCCACTACTTAAAGCATATCTACACACCTTAGTAAGGATAATGCCAATTTTGTGTTCCATGAGGATGTGTGCCTAGCCCTAAAACCAATGTCCACATCCCCCACAACATTTCCATGATGATAGGAAAATAGTCAATTTTGCAAGACGCGATGCCCCCAAAACAGCATAAATAGGTTGGAAACATCTACGAGATGTCTAGCTATCTTGGGACTTTTGAAACATCCCTCAACCATCCAAGGGAAATCCAAGCATCCCCAATAGAAAAGGGGCAATTTCAATTGTTTTAAAAGTACTTAAATTTATGGGGGGAAAAAAGGTTTTAAAAAGCATGTGGGCATCTCACAAGCACTCCTATGCCCCTTATCCAACCCTAAACACCTAAAAAGTAGAACATAAACATTTCTAATGTTTATTCCTTTGTGCCTACCAACAATTAGAACTTAAGAGCTTTCACTTCCAATTTCTACATTGTAGTTTTCTTCTTTTGAGTTCTCAATTGAGCAGCTTGAAGACATTCACATTTGTGCTATTCTAATTTCACCAGCAATGTTTTAGATGAGGAAGAAAGAGACTTCAATTTGCAAGATATTTCCAGCCATTAAGGGAGGATTTACACTAATATAATCATACAATAACAATCAGTTTTTTTTTTCTTTTTTTCATGAAACTTAGGGGCTTTGTTTTTTTTTTTCCCAATTTGCTCTCACACAAATCCACAATTCTACAGCACTAACAACCTATTAAATAGTGAAAGACTTCTTTCTTCTTTCATCTTTAATAGTAAAAGTAAGCAACAGAAGTAAACCCAAGGGAAGTTGAAGAGAGAGTTGGGGATTCCCATTCTTCTAGAAATCCAAAACACAGGTGTTGTTGCAACACCAACAAACCATTTTGCATGCCCTTCATCCTCTCTTCAAAAGTTTGTAAAAATCCCTTTCAACTCCAAAAAGCCCTTGTTGCAATTTGTCACCATTTTGAGCAGGTTAAATATGCTAGGAGCAGCATTCATTCACTATGTCATGTTTGCAAAATCGATTTTCATGGGAGTTAAATTAGGGTTTGGCACCATTAGGTGAGCGTAGACATGGGGTTAGAGTTTGTGGAGAGATAACGTTGGAACAAGAAGTTAAAATGTCAAAGTTGGTTGAGGAGAGCAAGGCAAAAACTACAACTAATACACATGCATCCTTGCCATTGCCATCTATTGACAAGTATTCCAATTTATCAACTAAAAAAAAACATGATAAGAGGGAAGAGGAAAGCCAATTCTATTGCAAGTGGGAAAAATATAGTGATAGGGTTGTTGAATATGCAACAACATGAGCAAGGTAATGATTCAATGGCCAAAAAATTTTATGTCCATGCCATCCCATTTCATGCGGTAAAGTCTCTTTATTTCAAAGAGATGTTCAAAAATACAACTACAACTGGACCCTCTTATGCAGCCCCTAGAGAACACAAAATGCATACCTCTTTTCTCGACAGACAATAATCAAAGGTGAATATATTGAGGGAGGAGATGAGACAAACATGGATTAGGAGTGGTTGTTACATTGTCATGGATGGGTGGATTGGTATTTGACATTGGCCACTCATTAATATTATTGATACATGTCATGTTGCTCCATACTTTCTTCAAGTTGTTGATTGCTCAAGGATAAAAAAGATGCAAATTACTAGTTTGACCTTTTGAATGAGGTCATAGAGGAGGTTGGACCTAGTAAGGTTGTGCAAGTTGTGACAAATTCAGCTTGTGTTTATCAATTAATTGGTTTTATGGTTGAAAGCACTTATAAACACATTTTTTGGACTCCATGTTGTGTACATATTTTGAACAATACTTTGGAAGACATCGGAAAAACAGATCGGGTCAAGACAACGGTGGCTGAAGGTAGAGACATGCACATGTTTGTGTGTAACCACCATGCGTTACTTGCATTATTCTGATCTTTTTTGAAGAAAAAATTCCTAAAACTAGTTGAGACTAACCATGCTTGCTATGTTAACACGTGCTCGGCACTTGAAAGCGCAAAAGGAAGAAGAAAGGCCAAGAGCTGAAATACAAGCTAAGGAAGCAGTTGCTCAAGACCCATCCTTAGCAAATTTTGACATTGTAAACTCCATGATGAAGAACAAGGTGCAGATTTAATAGTTGGAGTATCTTCGTGATCATCCTGAGCAGCTGAATAGAATAATACAACATGTGAAGAAAGAAGCTTCAATTCAGCCTACATTGCTCGAGTCGTCTGTTCCAGCGAAAGAAAAGCCTAAACCTTTCTATATATCTTTGTATATAGAAGGGTTTAAATTGAGCAATTGTATCATTAATTCAGGAGCTTCAGACAACATCATGCCTCTGCAAGTGATGAATGCATTGGGACTCTCATGCACAGAAACTCAAAATGAGTGTTATTCACTTGAATCTAAGTTGGTGTCGTTGGTTGGACAATTGGAAGACGCTCAAGTAAGGTTGGTAGCTTGCCCAAAGAAAAAGATAAAGATGAATGTTCTAGCGGCTGATGTCCCAGCAAGCTACGGGATGTTTTTGAGCCGAAGCTTCTGTAGAGACCTTGGTGGTGCAATGCAGTTAGATTGGTCATCCGCAACCACTCCTGTGAAGGAAGGCAGAATCAAGATAGAACCTAAGCCCAAATCTCAGTTCATAGTGGTGAAAATTCCAACACCGTCCCCCCCCCCCACCCCCTCAGCCCAACTATATCAAGAAACGGGTCTTGGTAATTATGTGACACTGTTAGAAATAGGAATTGAAGACCAGAACATTGCTTGTTCTGAAAGGAGACTGACAGAGGATACAAAGTTATGGAAAATGCATTTAGATGGGGGTGATTCAACTATAGGTTCAGAAGAAGGGAAAATGATCATTCCTCTTAAAGAATTGCTGCAATTGGAATTCATTGAAGCTGAGAAAGAGGTGCTTTTGTTAGGCCTCAAAAATGCCAAAGACATGGGAATTGAACTCCTATGTGTTAAAGGGAATGTGGAGTTGATCGATGAGCCAATTAAAGGATATTTCCAGGTCAAAAAGGATCATCTACGACATTATAGAAATCGGGTTTGGAATGCGATAGATTGGTTTGAAGAGTTCAACATCAGAGACATCCCGAAGATGAACAACAACAAAGTTGGTGACTCAGTGGAACCTGCTTCCCTCTTTGCACCATATTTTGACTTTTGTCAAAGAGCCTTTGCTTGGGCGTATGAAGATATGAGTCAAGGTGCCTCTGCCTGGATATATGAGGATCTGAGAATCTTAATCCCGGAAGATTTGTCTCCTGCAATTCCCCATGAGAAGAGAAGTAAAGCCTTTCGTGTTTCCCCTTTCTGTAATTTTTCCCTTCGTAATGTTGTGTTTCCCTTTCTCATAACAGTTTCGTCGTGTTCTAGGTGATTAGGCGTCTTGTTTTAGGTGATTTCTTGGGAAAGTCCAACTCTTAGGTGATGCTAGGAAGTCTGATCACAAGTGACTTAGGGAAAGTTTTGCAAATAGGTGATTAGGATGTAACGCTGACTCCACTAACCAATGGACAAGGCACTGATCTAAGCTGAAAATCCAGAGATCCTACGGTTCTCCTATGCCGAAAGTATCTGACATGGTCTCCAGACGGAGCCAATGTTATACCCCAAATTAAAAAATTTGCTACACTTAGGCATTTTGAAGAAATGAGTCCAAATACTATTAAATCTATCAAAAAGGTCAAAATTGGGGTTTGTATGTCTTGCATGAGGATCAGAAACTTAAAATTTTGAAAATCTAACAATCTGGGTCGGCTCCGAACGACCAAATCTACAATACCTAGATTTCAGTTTTTCAATCCTAAATTTTAGGAAAAAAATTTATTTTTAGCGGTTTTCTAAAAATAGAAACTTTTTCTGGGTTTCTTTCGAAATGGATACTGGCAAAAATTTCTAATATTAGAAATTTTGGCTTCTAGGGTTGAGACTAATTTTGATTAGCTCAAAATACTTCCTCATCGGGCTGGTGCAGTCAGAATCACAAAAGGATCAGTTTTGCCCTAGCGGGTCTATTCTGCTTTTTCAGAAGCTTTTTCTAGAGAACCAAGGTCATCAATGGAGGACAGTCGGCTGCCAGGTGTCAAAATCAGACTTTCAAGTGTCAAGCAGAAGCTGTCAACGATGAACGTGTGTAATGTCCCTTTCTAGGTTTACCATAATTCTTGCCTTGATTTTCTAAAGATATCCTTTATGATGGTTTAGTGTTCAAACTATGTTCTTTTTCTCCTTTTCTTGATCAATCATAAGATAAAAACATTCATAAATTTATTCATTTTTATATCAAATAATCACAATTATTTATAAGGTTTAATATTTGCAACAAGCATCATTAGTGCATAATTGTATAATACATATACATATACATATATATATATATATTCTTTTACTTATATCCATTAGTATTCATATATATATGTTTATATAATTATTCTTTCCTTATTCATATATATTCTTTATTCATTGCATATTATTCATTATAAAATTTATCTATATCTATGCATATATACTTGTATGCCTATTAAATAATATATATATATATATATATATATATATATATATATATATATATATATATTAAATGACTATATTCCAATGCATAACAATCATTGTTGCTACTATTCTGAATTGCAGATCGTATTTATCCATGTCTCCCCCTTCTTTATTTTCCTTCCTTCTATTTATACCATTCAAGGTAGGTGACTCATGGGGAGAATGTATTGTTTGGTGAAAGAGGTGACTTTTCATAAAATATATCCCCTTGTTAGATTTAATTGCTGCCTTTAAAGGCTTATTATCACAATAATATCTATTTTTGAAAATAATATATTATTACTAATAATTATGATATTTCAGATTATATACTTATTTTATTATTTTATTTTGATGTTTTATTGAATATATTTTAACATTAAAATATAATAATAAAACCAATTTTCTAATATCTTATTATTATTTTATTCTAATGTATTACAATATTTGATGTGTAATGATTATAATATTTATTTATTATTATTATTTTTGATATTAAGTTATTTAATATTGGAATGTAATAACAATAATTTACCTATATATAACTATTATATTTGGTATTTCATATTTATATATTTTTATATTGATATGGTACACATTTATTTTATATTTAACATTAATATTGCTATTTATTTTATTTATTAATTTATTTGTATTTTAACACTTGGTCTTTATGGTATTGCTATTTCGGGGACATGACAATCCTCCCCGCCCAAGATTGCTTGCCCTCAAGCAATCATGATCTAAGATGTGTGATTTTAAGATGTTTCTTGTGGTGATGCTATTATCTTTGATAGGAGTTGGAAGTTCTAACCTGTTGACGTGTGTTTTATGACAACGCCAGCACAGAATAAAATGTCCAACAGTCACTCTATTCTCTCTTGATCAAAGTATTCCACATGCTAAGATTGCGTGAAAGTTCATGTGTTCAACTCCAAGGTTCCTTTTATCGCAAATAGACTCAGTTGGTTGATGTGAATATGTTGGGTATTCCAAGGGGACTTACGTAGTCGTTCGATTTCTTTACTCAAGCAAATGGAAGGTTTTGGCTATGATGCTCTTGATACTTGAACTGACAAGGAAATACTGAATTTAAAGGAGATAGGGATAGGAATTCTACAATCTATCTCTAAGGGTGGAATGCAAGGACCAGCTTTAGCAATCTTCAAACCAAACTCTGTTTCGTCTCCCCTTAGGACAACTCTGACAAAGCTGGTGCAATCTTCAAAGGATGGATAGGATGTTCAAATTGAGATTTGATATGCGTACCCCTTCACGACGAAGCAAGTGGACACACAAATCACAACCGAAGTTAGGTGCCGAGATTCCAGTTGACCACACAGGGGCGGACTCACCGTCAACAAGCCCACTAGTGGTATGGATACGGGAAGATATGCTCAAACCAACGTCACATTCCACAATTAACACTACTTGCATGAAAATAAAATCTACTCTATTCGGATTGGAAAGACGAAAAGATCTCGTCAACTGCCCATAATGCAAAATGAAGTCACCAATCAATGAAATCCTTATATTATGAGAGTCTTATACAACAATCTTTTGCAAAACTTTCTAAGGGAAAGTCTTTCTTTCCTTTCCAAACTAAGCTAACTCCTAGCTCCACTTTAACTTCTATCTAGCTCAACTCTATCTCTGATTTCTGTCTAACTCTGATCTATGTCTCTAACTATATACAAATGAGGGGGGATACCCCTTTTATATCTAGCCCAGTCTAGTGGACGGCTTAGATTGAAATACAATGGAAGGCTCAGATCGAGCCACCTAAGCCCTAATTAGGGTTTCAGCCCTAAAAACTGCCACTGAGAGGAGTGGGGCAATGAATGCGCCCTCCACTCCTCGTTAATGAACCACTAACCGCCATCAATGCACGTCATCTCCCTCCAGAAGGTCATCGTCCAGAAGGGTGTTTCCTTTCTCCTTCTCGCTGGCTGCAAATCTGATGAATCTAGCCAAGACTGCCTCAACTTCCTGATCGGAAATGGGAGGAATGTGATCCAACTGAAATTCGAGAACTGTAATTGTCTGTCCATGTTGGGCACAAGATTTCTTCCAGGCAACAAGGGCGTCCTGGGTGTTCTGTATGATACTGGAGAATGTAGAGGTGTTCTCGAAATCATCCTATGTGAAGGTCTTCACCTCAGAAAAGAATGGTGTCAACCTGTTCTTCAATCCCTCTGCAGTTACCTCTTCGGAAGTCAACCTCCTAGCAAAGATTGCCTCTAATGTGTTGAGAATTCAATCTAAGATGTTCGTCATGGCCTTTCTGACCTTAATAGAATCTGTTTGTGACGCATCGTAGAATCCTCGGCTTGTGACTACTGAAGAGTAACATCCGGCGAAGTCGTAGTGATCCCCCTGTTGAATTATGCCTCCCTCAACCAAAGTCTGTTGAGGTATGCCCATCAAAGCCCCTAAACGGAGAACAACTCTCGTCTGATAGATACACGCCTCACCCCAAGCATGGTTAACTGCATCCACCCTTGCCATGATATCGGAGGCTTGCCCATAGGCATGTGCAAGATCTTCCATAAACTTCCTTGTTTCTGCACGGACGCTGGCAACCCATTTGTCTGCCTGTTGTGCCATTCTCTTCAAATCTTCTAACCCACTGATTGATTCCCTGGAAAATTCAGTTGGAAGCTCAATTGTCAGATTCTCTTGCCCACAAGGACGGGACAAGTGTTGCACGTAGCCAATCAATGTCTTGTGCTCTACCTTCAATTTCTTGTATTTGCCCTCAACATAGGACAGTCTATCCTTGAGTGCTCGATAGGAATTATCGCACTCCTCTACTACTTGTGCTCCAGTAGGGCGGCCAAGTTCCATAGTTGTCACAACATAATTTTCGGGAACGGCCTCATCCCGATCACACTCTACCCGAGGCACTGCCATATGTAAAGTTCGAGATCCATCCTCATCTGTGGATATCTTGGAGAACTTCCTAGCCTTCTTCTTTGTTGGAGGTGTGCTGATCCTCTATAACAATTCTTCCATCTCAGCTGCGGGATCGGTCTCATCTACAAGATCACGTCTCATCCTATCCCTTAGCCATTCTGGCACCTCCTGCCGCATGTCAGATATAACAAAAGGCTACTCAACCTCGGCCTCTACCTCGTGAACTTCATCTCTACCATCGTTCCGACGAAGCTCATCATCATCAATAGGCTCAGTGTCTACTGAGCTCTGGGCATCCTGATCCGAAATGGCATCATCCTCAAGAGCTACCTCAATCTCCAGTTGAAACTAAGTATCCGTGGCAGTCCCCTCATTTGTCTCCTGCTGATTTTCTTGTTGATTATCTTCTCGGGGCATGTTGATGCTCTGGCCCACTGATTCTCTACAGAGCGGCTGACTTGCCACTTGCACTGCCTGTTCTGCCTATAATCTCTCCCTCTGATCAGCAAACAATGATACCTCCTATAGACTTGGAGAGTTTGCTCGAGATGGTGTATGCAAGGACTCCTCAACTCTCAAAGGCTCAGGCTGAACTGGCTCTTTTCCCCTCGGCTCTGGAGTATGATCCACCTACCTTCTCTGCCTAACTGTCGGTGATCTGTGATCTCCCATCAAATTATACGTAAGGGGAATTGATCGTCCCTTAAGTCGGCTGACATGCCTCTCTACCCAACTCCGTGTAAATGCTAAGACCAGGATACAGAGTGTATCCAAGTCGGTGATCTCTAGCTCCGACCAATCTGGGAGTGGTAGAGGCGTATCTCTCATTGTCTCGTAGTCAACCTGTACTATGTTTATGTCTTCTTCAATCTGATCCGGTACTGGGACAATCTCGCACTCTCTGATCATCACCAACGGTATCCGAGAGAACATTCTCTTCCTGATCTCGATCTCATCCACTACACTGGCCCAAAAGTCTTCAATCTGTGCCTTGTGCCTGAACTCCTCTAACAATATCCATCTGATGTTCCTGTGGGGATTGTAGTGGTGCCTGCTGGTATGGTAGGAAAGATGGAAGAATTGGAGCTCATTCTCTGCCTCCCTAGCTGCTTGCAGCGATGGGCAAATTTCATCTAAATTCCCCATGGTAATTGGGAATCCGAGTCCACCTTTCTTCTTCTTTTGGATATTATCGTAGGCAATCAAATGCCTAGATACTTCCAGCATCACTATCCTGTTGGTGGGATACCGGGGCAATCTATAAGGGTACAAAGAGAATCCTTGCAGCCTTATGTAGGTGAACTTTGGAAATTGGATAAACCAACATCTGAATTTCTCAATCATCTCTTGTGCTTCCCTGGATATTCTGTGGTGGGTTCGTTGCTGCAAGGTCCTCGTGATATGCATTGTGAAGGCGTCATTGACCCTTTTGTAGTTAGTTGTGCTTGCCAAATGCAACTGTGGACAAGCCTCATGTATTTTAAATTGATGGGAACCACACCCAATTGGTTCTTTGTAGGAGATCCCTCTATACTTTGTCATGCGAGCTAGCATATAGACAAGGTAAGAGCTCATATAAAACATCTTCGTTCTCCTCACACCACGGAGCTGCTCGTGGATGCAGTCACTGATCAACAGTGCCCAGTCCATGTGATCTTTGCCCTCTAGTACCAAGTTGACATAGTAGAACATCCAAGGTTCGAAGATGAACGCTTGGAGGCACCCTCCAACTCTACTCAACATCATTATCAAATCACCAAACTCCTGTCTCAAGTCCTCTGAGATTATCTGTTTGGGTAGTTTTGTACGAGTTGGCTTGGGCTTGATCATCCACCTGGTGTTTATCAAATCAGCACATCGGTCACTTGTGGATGAATACATTCTTTCAGCCCTTTCTTTCATCTTGTAGATCATCTTCTCATGCACTGGAATCCCAAACGCCTCCCCGATTGCTTCAGGTGTTAGGTTGGCCAATATCTTGCCATCTGGCGAAGTTATTGTTCTCTGCTTCGTGTTGTAGTGGTGGGCGCATTCCATGATGAGCTCTGGACATCGGATAGCTGGCGGAAAACTGGCAATGGCATACAATCCACTCCTGACAATACTGTGTGAAGTCACCGATGGGTGATGGCCTCCAGTCCCCATCATCCTTCTTCTGAATGCCTTCAGGTTGAACGAGCCTAAATTTGTGTCAGCCAACTTGCCCAACTTTGATGTAAACTTTGATTTTGGCAAGAAGGACTTGCTTAATTTCTTGATCACCGCTTGTCTGGATTCGGTGTGGTTGTTTCTGCCTGCAGCTCTTCTGCTTGATTCAGCCATTCTCGACTGTCTTGTTCGTTTCAATGTTCTCACTTCAACTGCGAAATTTCTATACTTGCAGCAGTTATGAAACTTCTTCAAACTCGTACTTCTCCTCTAAAAAAACGTACTTTCAGCAACTTGTAAATGCTCCTCAAATTCGAACTTCACATTCAGCAACTTCAGCAATTTCACTTTTGAATTCGAACTCCAGCAACTTGGGGTCTCTTCTCACAAATTCTAACTCTTGGCAACTGCAGCTTCAGCAAGTCAAAACGCCTTTCACTTTCAGCCATTGGAAACTAAGAAGTTCGCACCTCTCAGCAGCTTGAGACTTCTCAGCAAAAACGTATTTCAGCAGCTTCACACTTCACAAATTCGAACTCCTCCAGCAGCTTGAGAATATTTTACTTCTCTACAAACTTGTACTTCAACTTCAGAAAATGTTCTGCATTCAGCAACTTGTGAGGAGAATGAAGAGGACTCAGAATATTATAGCCAGGTCGAATTCCAACAGAGGCTATAATTAGCATTTTTTTGAATTCCACTTTCCCTCTCTTTTCCAGTCGCAACACTTGTCATCCAAAGCATCAGAATCTCAAACTTCTAGAAGTATGCATTTCATCATTTCTGCACAGGCCTACCTCATGATATTCGGTCTTTTAAAATATTAAATTACTCACCCCTTGGACAATTTCGAATTCAATTTGGCTAAGTCGTTTAATCTCATCCTTGCCTTGGCGAAATCATTCAGTTCAATCTTCCAGCGAAAACACTTCGTGAAGTTATATTTCCCCTATTTGCCTTAGAGAAATTCTTGAACTTACCTTAGGAAATTTATCAAAATAGGCGCCGGGCAAAATTTCCTGTCAAAATGATATGAGTGAGGCGCGGAGCAAGTTTGAGTCATCTCTGGATTGCAAACGTTCAATACCCAGAAGAAAATTCTTTTCAAAATCCATCGTTTTCATGTGTATCCAGACGAAGGGGATCTTTTAATTTTTATTATTTAAAAATAATAAAATGGCTAAGGTTTATTTTTCTCCACTCCGGACGTCTTCCACACCTACAATCTCCAGTTTCTCTGCCTCGGCAAATTTTCTTGATTTCTTCCTGAAGAATTTTCCCTCTGAAGAATTTTCTCTCTGGAAATTCTAGCATCATCCTCTAGGCGTATTTTTTATTTTCTCCTTAGGAAATGCCTTAGAAATTATTTTAAATTTAAATTTATTGACTTACCCTTGAAGGGCGCATTTGAACATGTGAGCTTCCATTTTATCCCTTAGGCAATTCCACACCTAGACCTTCTTCATCACACTTAGCAATTTTCATTTCCGAGTCCCAACACACTTGGGCGCATTTCACATGGTGAGGGGGAAAATTACTCAACCCTTAGCTATTTTAAAAAATATCACGCCACCCCTAGTATTACCTTTACCCTTGGCGCATTTAGCATGTCATGAGGGAAACTTGGAGCGCATTTCACCATGTGTGAGGGAACTTACTCAAGTCAAGCACATTTCTTCAACACCTTTCACGTTTTACCTTTTACCTCGCCATCTTGGGCGCATATGCTATGGGGAAGAGGAACTTGAGGGCGCATATGAAGGGGAGTGAAGGAAATTCCATGCCCATGGTGACTCTTCACCTTCCTTAGGCGCATTTGAGCATGTAGACTTCATTCTTGGGCGCATTTGAGGGTGTTAGAAGGAATCCCGCCCATACCTAGTGGCTCTTCACCTTCCTTAAGCGCATTTGACATGGTGAGAGGGAAACTTCCTTGCCTTAGGCGCCTTTCAACTATGCAAATGGAAGCACCATCATCCAATGACCTTTCACCTCCCCTGGGCGCATTTAGCCCATGCAACTTCCAACTTTGGGCGCATTTGAGGGGTCCTCAAGGAATTTTCGTGCCTTATAAGATTTTATCATGCCTTTGCCTCATGTGGGCGCATTTGGCATGTGCCACTTCCATTTTATCTTTGAAGGCGCATTTTAGGGTGTGTGAAGGAAATTCCACACTCAGAATATTTCTCCATCCCTCAGGCGTATTTGATACATCTCCATGCCAGTTCTCACTTATAAGTTTTCAACGCCCTAGCCATGACTTGGCTTTCTATTTTTAGCAAACTCGAAGCAATTAGGGTTTCCTTGCGTTTCATCCTATTCTGAGTTGGAGCAGGCGTGGCTATGCCTCCACTTGGCCTTGCTACCTTGTTCATATCTTCATCTGGCACAGTACATACCGTTTTTAGCCGTTTGCTATTTTTAGCAAACCTAAAATTGATCAATTTATGTATCTCTGTTTGCTCTGAAATTCACTTCACCTGTTCCTAATGCTATAAATGACCTGTTCACATTTGTCTTAGGCACGAACCTGCTATTTATAGCCATGAGATGACTTACTAAAAATAGTAAGTATTCAAATCGTGCTCAAATTTTGCCAGTAGGTAGCCTGAAGGATGTTGATCCCAATGGCGTGCTTCGTTTTGACATCTCTGTATTTTGTTCCACCTATTTTTAGACATAGCAGGGGAACCCCAATTTGACTTGCATGCGCTCCCGACTGCTCCTGATCGCCTTGATTTCTACTGTTTGTCACTCTGCTTGCTGGAATGAAGTGGTGGGTAGCTGCTGGGCTGAAGCTGCTATTTATAGTAAGTGTCCAGAAAGTGGTCCATCGGACGTCGGATGAGTTTGCATGTCGCAGTGCCCGTGGGATCTCAAAAAACCCAGAAAACTGGTCAACGTTCCGGCACTGGCTAAAAATAGTAAGTCCCTTAAAATTGACTCATTCCGTTTGCATGTCATACCACTGCAAAGCTCTCGCAAAACCCATACGGAATATCTGGACATGCACTGAAAATCACTGCATGCAAACCCTAAAAATAGCCTCTGAAGGCTGAACCACTGAAAGTCTTCACCTCGGTTTGCATGTTATATCATCGCGAAGATCTTGGAAAACCCAAATCCATTCTCCAGTCATGCATTGAAGAATCATACGTTTAAACCCTAAAAATAGCCTCTGAAGGCTGAACTGCTAAAAATAGCCAGTTGTCTGAATCCGTTCAAATTTCATGTGTAGGCATTTTGAAGCTGCCTGAATGTGCTGAAGTGGTTAGAATCCCGAAATCCTGAGGGAAAGACCCCAAATTAGGTACTTACTAAAAATAGTAAGTTGTCAGATTTCAGTAAGATTTCAGTGGGATTCTGCCTTGAGCCTCCTGATTGTACTGCTGCAATTAGATTTTACCTTGATAACTCAATTTGACCTGAAACAAGCCTAAAGGACGAAACCCTAATTTCGTAGACTTGATAATCATTTGAATCTAGGTCAAAAGACGGGACATCCCCAGAAGGACAGAAGATCAGAGACAGAGAGAACCAAAGCCAAAAGACCAGAATGGAGCAAAAATTAGGGGGTCCCCATCTCGGATGGGGTGATGTGTGAAAAGGTCACAACATAACCCAAGTGATGGTTACTCTGGTTACGAGGACAATGTATTGACTAATATTCTTAAGATCTACTATTTCTCTATAACTTCCCAAAAACAATGAGTTAGAGTTTGTGACTCAGTACAACTTAAAACCACATGAATCAAAAATTAAAGCAAACACTCAAGTAGCTCAACTAAGCAAACAAGTAGCTCAACCAAGCAAGCAAGTAGCTCAACTAGGCAAACAAGTAGCTCAAGCAAGCGGGTAACTCAAGCACACAGGCAAATAGCTCAAGCATACAAGCAACCGGCTCAAGTAGACAAGCAAGTAGCTCAAGCACACAAGCAACCAGCTCAGGTGGCTCAAGCATGCAAGCAACTAGCTCAAGCTAGTAGGCAACCAGCTCAAACACACAAGCAACCAACTCAAACAAGTAGGCAATTAGCTCAAGTAGGCAAGTAGGTAGCTCAAGCATACAAGCATACAAGCAACTACCTCAAGTAGACAAGCAGGTAGCTCAAGCATAGCTCAATCACGCAAGCAAGTAGCTCAAACAAACAACCAACCAACTTAAGCAACTTGCCAAACAACACTTTTTACATTTTCATAGTTTTTAAGCATAAAGTAGTCATAAACACAATGACAAGTTCCAAATACATAGTGATTAGCTCTAACATTCATCACATACACAATGGTTAACTAGCACATCACAATGTTTGACACACACATATTCCTAATGCATCTCCTATCCTTGGAGGGTTCAACCATAAGAGAGTATAGGAAGCATGACTTGAAGGGGAGCCTAGGATACATCATGCCAACTCTTTCCCTTCCTCTTATGATTTAGCCTTTTGGGTTTGCTTAGTTCCCTCCCTTATAGAAAAATTTCTCCATTATCGATCGCAATGACCGCCATTATCGGACGCAATGTCCTCCATCGATCACAATGACCGCCATTATCAAACGCAATGTCCGCCATCAGTCACAATGACTACCATTATCGGACGCAATGTCCGCCATCAGTCGCAATGACTGCCATTATCGGACGCAATGTCTGCCATCGGATGCAATGACTACCATTATTGGACGCAATGTCTGACATCGATCGTAATGACTGCCATTATAGGACACTTGGTGCCTCAACTCCTCTAGACCCAAAGGCAGTACCCTCGGATACCCCAGAGGCAAGTACCCCCTTGGCCCAAGTGGGCTCATCTTGTCCCCTCCTAGGTGGCGTATCTAGAAGAGGTCTTCATTGTCTTGTTGGCTCAACTCCTCTAGACCCAAAGGCAATACCCTCAGATACCCCAAAGGAAAGTACCCCCTTGGCCCAAGTGGGCTCATCTTGTCCCCTCCTGGGTGGCATATCTAGAAGAGGTCTTCACTGTCTTGTTGGCTCAACTCCTCTAGACCCAAAGGCAGTACCCTCGGATACCCTAGAGGCAAGTACCCCCTTGGCCTAAGTGGGCTCATCTTGTCCCCACCTGGGTGGCATATCTAGAAGAGGTCTTCATTGCTATCTCCCTTTGCAATACTCTTGTAAGGTCCTTTTGACTGCATTGGTGCCCTGGTTCTCATATAGTTCTTTTTCCCACTTGTCATAGGTTGTTGTTTCTTCAAATGTTTGCAAATGTTTTGAAATTCATATTATTTTGTACGACTGTGAGGAGTATCCAAAGTCTTGTATCCTCTTGTTTCACCTTTCTTCCACAGGATGGCAAGATTATGCTCTGATACCACTGTAATGTCCCTTTCTAGGTTTACCATAATTCTTGCCCTGATTTTCTAAAGATATCCTTTATGATGGTTTAGTGTTCAAACTATGTTCTTTTTCTCCTTTTCCTGATCAATCATAAGATAAAAACATTCATAAATTTATTCATTTTTATATCAAATAATCACAATTACTTATAAGGTTTAATATTTGCAACAAGCATCATTAGTGCATAATTGTATAATATATATACATATATATATATATATATTCTTTTACTTACATCCATTAGTATTCATATATATATGTTTATATAATTATTCTTTCCTTATTCATATATATTCTTTATTCATTGCATATTATTCATTATAAAATTTATCTATATCTATGCATATATACTTCTATGCCTATTAGATAATATATATATATATTAAATGACTATATTCCAATACATAACAATCATTGTTGCTACTGTTCTGAATTGCAGATCGTATTTATCCATGTCTCCCCCTTCTTTATTTTCCTTCCTTCTATTTATACCATTCAAGGTAGGTGACTCATGGGGAGAATGTATTGTTTGGTGAAAGAGGTGACTTTTCATAAAATATATCCCTTTGTTAGATTTAATTGCTGCCTTTAAAGGCTTATTATCACAATAATATCTATTTTTGAAAATAATATATTATTACTAATAATTATGATATTTCAGATTATATACTTATTTTATTATTTTATTTTGATGTTTTATTGAATATATTTTAACATTAAAATATAATAATAAAACCAATTTTCTAATATCTTATTATTATTTTATTCTAATGTATTACAATATTTGATGTGTAATGATTATAATATTTATTTATTATTATTATTTTTGATATTAAGTTATTTAATACTGGAATGTAATAACAATAATTTGCCTATATATTACTATTATATTTGTTATTTCATATTTATATATTTTTATATTGATATGGTACACATTTATTTTATATTTAACATTAACATTGCTATTTATTTTATTTATTAATTTATTTGTATTTTAACAATTGGTCTTTATGGTATTGTTGTTTCGGGGACATGATAACGTGCACAAAAAATGGAGAAAGGAGGGAATAATTTGGAAAGGTTGAAAAATGCTAAAATTTGGCCGGCTCTGGTGAATCCAGGCGCCTCCAATCAAGAAGGGCGCCCATACTCCCATGCCTTAAAAAAATTTCGCATCCGGCAATCGAGGCCAAGGAAACACGTCAAATGAGGTTGAAAAGTTTGAAAGTTCAAAAAATTTCTAAGTCTGCCAGCCATGGGCACCCCTGAAGAAAATAGGCGCCCAGTTTTTCAAGGCACCAGATGATGGAATCAGAGTCGGAGCTCCCAAGCAATGATGTTCAGATTCATCCCAGCTTCGCAAAGAGCCCAGCAACACAGTCATCCGATCATTCATTCATCCGAAATTCGAGATTGAACGAAGGAGTTTCAACTGAAGATAGAATACAACCACGAAAATAATGAAAATTATTCTAAGTTTGGTAACTCTGGGCGCACAGCCTTTTGAATGACCTAATTCAGCTGTTAGGGTTTGCAGATGTGATCAATCTCTTCGGTTTCCTGCCAGCTTCGCAGTGGATGTCTTCGTTAGCTCATCAAATCACTTAGCTGTCGGCAAAACCAAATCAAACAGGAGCCATGAGAAGAGGTGTTAAAACTCTGAAGACAGAAAAACAGATAAAATGGCTAAGTCTGGTGAACAGGGGCGCCCCTGGAGAAGAAGGGGGCCCAAGATTTTAAGAGGTTTAATGATGAAATTTGTAGAAGATGCATCTAATGTAGCTTTGTCAGGCTGGATCAAGCTATCCAACGCAATCATCAGCACGTCCATCAGAGCAGGCAGTCGTTAGATGTCGTAAGTAGAACAGGGGGAAAAAGTGAATGAAACGACAAACGTCAGAAGCAACAGTAAAAAAATTCAGAATAAAAACTATCTCTGGAGGAGATGGGCGCCCCTGAAGGAGAAGGGCGCCTAGGGTTTTAAGGCATTAGATGTCAATTTTCAGTGATGAAGTAACCAAGAGACCCCTTCCAGAATGTTCTCAGCTATCCAGTGGACTTGTCAGCCAGTCAATCTGACAAGTACAACGCCCAGAATCACGAATTCATCTGAAGGTCAAAAGACAAGCACAAATTTGAAGATCATAAAAATGGCCAACACTGGAGAAAGTGGGCACCCCTGGAGGAGATAGGCATCCAACAATTCGGAAGGTCAAACGAAGTTTTCATCAGAAGTCGCCTCTAGAACAATGTCGTCAGATTCGATCAGGCTTCGTGATGAAACGTTCAGTTCGTTTGTCGGATCAATCTAGAAGCCAGGAGATAGGATCAAACTAGAGAAGAAAATTGAGAAAAAGTTGAAAAGGATGAAAAAATGGCTAAGTCTGAGTTAAGTAGTCGCCTCCAGTCAAGAAGGGCACCCAACTTCCAATGCCTTAGTCAAATTTTTGAAATTGAAGATGAAGAAACGTCCGAGTTCATTACACAAACTCAAATTAGGGTTTTGAAGAATTAGGGTTAAAGAGAGTTGTTTCTCTCCAGACAAAGCTTATTTAAGGCACCTTTGTGTTTCATTTTTCATATTTTTTTGCAGGTGGCTTCAAGGAGAAATAGAGCAGCAACTTCAAACCTTTATTTTTCAAGATTTAAGAACATAAACTTGCTAGTTTTTCATGAATTCTCATATCAGCACTCAAGAAGGCTTGCTTTTTCACGCTTTTTTGCATCCAAAACATCAAATCATTGAAGGAGGCTATTGTTTTCAATTTTCAGCGCACTGGTTTATACTAGTTCAATCTTTTGGATAATTCTTGAAGGATTTTCTCAAGGTCGCAGCAGCTGCTTTTTATTTTGCATGTCAGAGAAAACTTCAAATTTTACAAATTCTAATCTTCTAGGTCTATCTCAAATATTCTTTTGGACAAAACCCATATCACAGTTTTTTCAGAGAAACTTAAAGTGATTGCTTTTTTAGTTAGAAGACAGGGTTTTCAACATTTGATCATCTGGGTTCATCCAGAATGTGCTCATGAACAATACCCAGATGCCAGCTTATTCAATTTTTTCGGAGAAAATTAGGGTTTGCTGCTTTTTCAGTCTTCACTCAGAATTTTCAAAAACGGACGATCTGGGTCTTCTTGTAACGAAATTCTAAATAAAACCCATATTTCAAAAAAAATTCCAAAAAATTCATCCGTTTGATGAAGAAAATCAGCAAGCTATAAATAGGGTTTGTGCTGAGCTTGTCCAAGGATAGGCGAGTTTACAGTCAATCTTCAGGTTTTTCAGCATGGATTACTCTCACATCGAATTCAGAGCCAAACAAGCGTTGTATCATGATTATCTGAACAAACAATGTTGGGAAGTGTTTTTCAGTACCATCATTGACATAAAACGTCATCATCTCAGTCGAAGAACAGGCAATGTTGAGAAGGTTTTGAGAAGTGTTGGAAGCATAAAGTTGCAGAGCCGCCAAGTTATCAATTAGTAAGTCATCTTTTGAGGCAGCGATGTTTTTCAAGAATATAACTCATAAAGAAGCTGAAGATGTCAAAGATTCTCTAAGTTTGATTGCAAAAAAGGAGATCCTAGAAAAGCGACACTTCGCTATTAATAGTATTGACACTCCTACCAAAGATACAGTTTCCCGCTTTTTAATGGATGCGATTGAAATTTAAATCAGCTTTCATCTAGAAGCTTTCTTCCTAGCTTTCTTTCTATTCTCGACTTCATTCTTATCCATTCTTTGAAGAAGAAGGAAAACAAATGTAATGAGTTGGCATTTCCTATTTTACATGCTTTCTTAGGTGTTAGATGTTATCTTCTTTAGGTTTAGAAATAAAGCTTGCATGTTGGCAAGTAGTTGTTGTAAAAACAAGGAGATTTTAGGGTTCCCTACTCCTCTGCTTGTGTATAAATAAGAGCAGTGTTTGCTCATTTTTCTTTAACCGTGCTTGTGATAACAGAATGGTTGAGCCTATGCCTTCATGTTTGTTATCGATTAATGTCAGTTCACTTTGTGTTAAGGGCAAGTTTGCATGCCTCTTTTAGCTACAAGTTCTTGTTCAGTACATGTGTCTTGTGTCAAGTGATAATCTGGTTTGATCGCATGTTGCGTGTATTTTGCCACAACTTGCTGTCCCGGAATTGTAATCTTGAGCCAGAAGTTTGAGTAAATAAAGTCTTGAGCGTGCTTTGCTGCCTCGATATAAAGTCTCATATTTTAGTTATTGTGTAATACTTATACGATCTCCTTTTCAGCTTGCATTGAAATTCAATAGATGTATGTTGAAGAAAGTTTATTTAAGTATCTTTGTTAGAAAATCAATCTCGTTCATTTCTAACTCTCTTGCTCTGCGTTTACTTGAGAGGCTAGAAACGTCAATAGCGTAAGTTAAGTTGTAGTTGTTAAGTTTCATTTAAAGGGAAAACCTCAATTGCAACATCTAGAGTTCTATAACCTTGTGTTCTCACAACTGAGCCAAAAAGATACGCAAAATTAGTTTTAGTTTACTTTCTTTATGCAACTCAGCAAAAGAGGGAGCTTCCCCTCCTAATTTGAAGAGCAATTTACTGCACATAGCTGTCCGTTTCCAAAACACATTCCAAAGGTGCGATTTGAAACGCCAACAAGTGGTACGCTATTAGGCAAGAAATTTTTATTTAACAAGTTTGTACTTTGTTTTTATTTTTAGTTTTAATTTTAATTTTTCATTTAAAAATTAATATTGTTAATGTTTTTTAAATTGTTAAATATTGTTTGCAGATATATTTGCTTTATCATCTTATCTGTTGTTGTGGTAATCAAATATGCAAATATAGACTCTCCTGGCCTTAAAGAGATCCATGATACTCTACTAACATGCTTGTCAAATGAGGCAAGCAATTCGTGACAAGGATCCTATATTACAATGTTATGAGGAGTATATCAAACTTATTATCACAAAGAGGTGAACACAATGGTCAACCCTCTTCATATGGTTGTCTATTGTCTTAATTCAAAAGTGGTATGCAACTAAACCAAGTTAAACTCCTTGTAAGGATGATGTGGGGTTTATGAAGGCCCTTCTAAGATGTATAGTGTTAAAGATGCAACCATACTTCAAGAGCAATGGCTTCATTTTTCTGATATTTAGGGTTCTACATTCAACAAACCAGAAGCTAGAATGGATAGGATCACTATTGCACAAAAAAAACCATATTGAATGGTGAAAATTTCATGGTAAGGACACAATATAGCTAAAACAACTTGCCATTCACCTACTCTCACAAATTGTTAGTTTTTCCACTGCAAAGAGAAATTGGTCCACCTATGGCTTCATCCACTCAATTAATAGGAACAAACTTATCTCTAAACAAGCAAAGAAGCCAGTTGCAACTCATAGTGCCTTGAGACTTCAGAATTAGTAGACTCTTAAGTATCAACAAACCTCAGCCACATGTTGGGATGTCAATCCAAAAAATGTTAGGCAGCAGATTGACAAGGAGCAGATGCAGCCACAATTGGTCTGGCTTCCAATGGACAAGCGACAGCTTCAGCCATAGAGTGAATCAGATTCAAAGAGCTCTTTTGATATTGGTAGCCCAGTTGAGGCATAGTTGTACTTAGTACTAGTACTATATTTTTCTATGCTGTTGTCTATCAAAAAAATTGAGTTTGAAATTTGAACAATGAAATCAAAAAAATTTGTCTTAAATTTTTATTGCTGTCATTGTCTGTAGTACTTATCTCTAGACAAGCAAAGAAGCCAGTTGCAATTCAAAGTGCCTTGAGACTCCAGAATTTGTAGACTCTTAAGTATCAACAAACCTCAGCCACATGTTGAGATGTTAATTCAAAAAATGTTAGGCAGCAGATTGACAAGGAGCAGTGCAGCTGCCATTGGTCTGGCTTCCATTAGACAAGCCACAGCTTCAGCCATAGAGTGACTCAGATTCAAAGAGCTCTTTCGATATTGGTAGCCCAGTTGAGGCATAGTTGTCCTTAGTACTAGCACTATATTTTTCTATGCTGTTGTCTATCAAAAAAATTGAGTTTGAAATTTGAACAATGAAATCCAAAAAAACTCTTAATTTTTTATTGCTGTTATTGTCAGTAATATAAACTTAGCTATGAATATGAATTATGATATATATATTGTTGTTATTATAGTGTGAATGCTATCACTGTCTTAATTTTTAATTTTTTGTTTATTGCTGTCACTGCTGTTGTGATATATTTATTGATGATAATTTTTAATATTTTTATTGCTGCTATACTGATGTCACTGTCTTAGTTTTGATGTCATGTATCATTAAACTTGTAGAAATTTGAGTACCCTGCTGTCCCCAAAAAGTGGCCCCTGGACTGTCATTTCCAAATGCATCTGCTGCTGTCTCCCAGTCCCAGTCCCCAAAATGGGGTGGAACATAGTTCCGATCATATGCTTTTTGTTGGCAAAAAAACAGATTTTAGTCACAAGAAGTTAAACGTTGCAACCAAATTCACAAAGAAAACAAAAATCTTCAATTTTTAAAAAGTGGAAAGATCAAATAATGAAATATTACTTAATCCAACTAATAAAGACACCATTCAGTAGCTGAAAAAAGAAAAACCCAAAGCACAAGGATGATATAAAGCCTCACAATTAAAGATAAGAATAAATAGATGGTAGTAGTATGCTTGTAGTGATAAAACTCGGTTGCATAATTTATGGCTTAACAATGACACTTAGATAGATGGCTGTGAGAGCAGAGTTCATCCACCACTGATCAGATGACCTAATATTGCATATTTATCAACACAAATTAGATAATATTAAAAACCTTCAGTAAATATAAACATTTTGAAAATGCCCATATTGAATTTATTATTTATATATGCATGAAAAAGGTTCCAACTTCATATGATCCCACACCAACAAAATATTTTTAAGAATCTACACTGTATCATCATATCAGGATTCCAAATGCAGTTTGTTAGCTCAAGTTCATCATTAAAGTTTAAACTAAATCTACAAGGATGGCAAGTCTGCCAGCCTTCATAGTTCTCCAAAGAACAAAAAACAACTTTAATGGTCATAGCTCAACAAAAGGTGCACAAAGTTTACTCTAATTTAATATTTGCGTGATTACTAATGCTTCCAAGTTACCTGGTTTGTAGATGTTAATGAACATCGTTTCAACACTTCCTCCAAACATGATAAAACACCTTCAGCCACACTGTCACTGATTATGATAGGCCTATTGGCAGAATGAATGCTTTTAGTTGATCTGCAGGCTATTGAAGCATCCAAAAGCAGCAAGAGAGGGACAAGTATAAAGCTGAAAAATGAAACCATATACAAAGAGTCTGCTGTCAGTAAAATGTAAAACTGAACACTGCCCTAATAATATTTTTGTTAACCTTGTATTCTCAGCCATATGCCATCCACCTATCTTTGGTGTGACCTATCTTTGGCATGAACCTTAGTGCCAGAAACTACTGATAAAGTGAGCCAAACGATTTCTCCAAGTTTTAAGACATTGGAGTAAAATTAGCAACCATAAAAGTATACACCAATAACACTGGAAAAAATTGGAAAACTTAAAAGTGAAATTCCTGGTTCATTTTCCTCTATGTATATAAGCCTTATAAGGTAACATAGGGCCTAAGGTGATGGTTTCACTTTTATTAAAACCCTAATAAATAATTTCTGTTGAAATAAGCTCTACAGAGCTCTGGTCCATAGGGACAAATCCCCACTCCTCAGTTCCCCACTTCCATCCCCATGCTATTTTCTATTCAAATATTCTTCTTAGGATTTTGGGAGGTGTTGGCTCTAAATCATGTATGCCCCAGCCTATCAAAATTCATGACAATTGTGTGCTACCATGCTCCTGTAGCCCTATGTTGAGTACTGATCAGAGACAACTGATGTCAAGGCTTCATATTCAAATATTCTTCTTAGGATTTTGAGAGTTGTTGACTCTAAATTATGTATGCCCCAGCCTATCAAAATTCATGACAATTGTGTGCTACCATGCTCCTGTAGCCCTATGTTGAGTACTGATCAGAGACAACTGATGCCAAGGCTTCATATTCAAATATTCTTCTTAGGATTTTGAGAGTTGTTGACTCTAAATTGTGTATGCCCCACCCTGTCAAAATTCATGACAATTGTGTGCTTCCATGCTCTTGTAGCCCTATGTTGAGTACTGATCAAAGATAACTTGTGTCAAGGCTTCATATCTATACTTTCAGTCTTATCCAGCTTTGGTCAGTGGTTCATGTTGCCTTGTATGGTAGCCTCCTTGGATTCTTCAGTGAGTTGTTGCCAACCATGCGTCACCTGCAGTGGCAGGCCGAAGGCTATATCAAGGTGGCTTGTAATCCATGTTGGTGGCATATTATTGGCTAAACATGTTATTTGGTGGAGCTCCTCTTCTACATGGCATGGAAAGACTTTTCTCATTGCCTTCATGTGACTCCTAAAAATGCTCATTTCTCATTACAGACAAGCCCTCAGAGCAGCTTAACTTGTGCTTCTTGTGCCTGCATGAATGCATACCAGTCATTGATTTAAGCATATAGCTCCATCATCCTTCGGGTTGTGGATTTTTGCTAAGAACTCAAACTTGACAGCATGTAGCCCATGCCCTATGGACTCCAAGCTGTCTAAGGCTCTATTGCTACTGGTTATGTTCTCTCTGTGTTGTAATGGTCATGCCCTACCCGTGCCTAGACTTGAAGTTCTCTTTCTTTGGCTAGTGGCAATCTAAATTTAATGAGTCAAATCCAAGTGCTGTCATCTTGTCCTTGGCAACATTGTTGAGCCTGATGGTGGTCTGTGGGTTTGTGTATGGTATTACAAATGTCTTGTGGCCACGTACAGAATCAGAACGGGGGATTCATAGCTATGCAGAGGATATCAAATCTAAATTAATTGTGGGGATGGGCTGGACAAGGGTCAATGTTATTTTTTGGGCTTGATGCACTGGGTTTGTACAAGGTGGTTGTCAACCTGGTTGTGCGTTGCTACTACATTGTTACATGGATCAAAGCTTATCTTTATTAACTGTGACCCACACATGTGTGCAAGGAGGCCATTAGCACTCAAAGTTTGTTATTGCAACCTTGCAGTTAGATTGAATACTTTGATGAATGTATACAAGAATGAGGTAGATCACTACTAGTTTCCCTTACAGGTTTGTAATAAAGTAATCACTTGCATGACAAATACATTTCTGAGGCACCAGATTGTGATCCACTGCAGATTTCCTTTACAATGCATGTGTAAATCTTCTACCTGCAAGTGAAGGTAGACTATGACACAACTTACTGCTATTGTAATTTGACTTGCCACATGTACATATGCCCATGGCCCATGGGCCTGATTGTAACAAAAATTGCTATATAGGCATGTTTGTATGAGATCTATTGGTTGCCATGAGGGTTGGGCCCTGTTGTAAATCCCTTGCTTCCTGATCAAATTAGTCTCTAACATCAATTCAAGCACTCCTCACTTTGTCTTTCACTTCTTCTCTTGTTGTAAGCTTTTAGAAAAGGACTAGAATGCAGATTTTTGTTGGTTGTATTGGTGTCTCCCTGTGTTCCTCCAAGTTTCCAAGACGGGGATGCAAACGACAGGAGGAAACATTTCCGGAAGGATTTTTTGGAAGGCCAGTCTTTAAAAGATGGTAGGGCCATCTATTAACAATAGAAAATTTGAGATTAAGGATGTTTGGAATAAGGACCTGGTTTTTTGGTTTGGCTCGATGCATGATACACTGTATGGCTCTTATAAGTTTTGTGATCCTGAAATACTTTTGTATTATTTAGATATATACTGATGTAATTGATATCAGCAGCCATGCACTTCAGTTGAATAAGAGTAAAATTTTATTGAGTATATACATTCTTGTCTTGCCTTCTATTTATGTGCAGAGATCTTCATGGCTAAGCAAATCACCAAAATGAATTAAAGAAAAATCCTTTAAGAATTTAACTACTCAATATTGGAATTTCGATGCCTTGACCCGGCCATGAATAGGATAAAAATCATGTGACTATCACAAGTAAAAATTTGCAGCTGGACGACATTCGAGTTGTAGTTTTCATTGCCAAGTAGAATACACACATGAAAACTGAAACAGTTTACATAGACAAAACTAGCAAGCCCTGTAATTTTGATGGAATAAGAAATTTAAAATGAATTTGAAAGGCACCTCCGTGGCTCATTGCCTTGGAGAAAAACATTTAAATGGGCTTATTAAACTTCCAGCATGACGAGCATACAAAGTTCAGACATGCTCTAGTTTATTTAATTGTTCGATAGCACGCCTCGTCTACGTAAAATAAAAGCACTGTAAAGTAAAAGTATACAGAGAACTGAGATGAGTTGAAAAGGAGGGGGCGAAGAAATCTTACTCGAGACATGGATTTAAGGCCAGGGGCGGAGATTGTTGCACATATGCAGTGAGAGAATGTAGCAGCGAATGAGAATTCCCTTGAGAATCCCCTAAAATCTTAAACAACTGAGTGCATAGAGGCTTCAGCTCGGAAAACACCCTGGCTGCTTCTTTCTCCTCCATTATTTCAGGATCTCTCGCCCTGCAAATCAAGGTTTTCCCACTTGCCGCCCTTCCAATTTCTGGTCAAATTTGTTTCTGAAAGGATGTCGCAAATAAATTCGGGGCCCCAACTCTAAAAATGGCTCTAGCCCTGCAGTATGGGGAGGCTTTTCTGAAATCCAGTAACTATACATACAATTCCTGCATACAAAGCAAGCCAAATTGTCGACCGCGTTCCCTTTCTCCAATAGAGACTTCGACTAGTTGGAAGGGAAGTGTTATTACGAAGAGAGACCTGTAGCCCATAGAAACTTCCATTAGAATAATCGTAATGAACTAGAATAGCTGTGTCACTCGCCCCTGAGAGACGCGCAAGCGGGCAAACGGACAAGTATTACAGACCGCAAGGGTTTTACACACCGCGAGAGTGGTTTTCGGGGTTTTGCCGACCACGAAAGTAGCTCATGTCGAGCATACTAGAAATGAAACGAAACATTTTAATACAGACCAAGAAGTTGGGTTCAAGAGGAGGCGGAGCCGTTGGAAAAAAAATAAAAAAAGCAACCTGTAAATTGTTTTAAAGCTAAGTAGCTTACTTATCTTATTATTATATAATATATAATAAAAATAAACGTTTATTTTTTTCAATAAAATTTATTAATATTAATAATAATATAAATATTATTATTCTTATTAATATATATTATATAATATTATAGCATAGTTATTATCAGTGTATTTATTTGTTTGCTTATAATAAATTTAATTATTATATTATATTAATGGAGTATATTATTATATAATTATATTATATTATAAAAATAATAATTAATATATTATTGTGGGAGGTTGGGTGGCTCCTCCCCCTCTCTTCTCTGCATTGGCATGATAGGAGGGCTGGTTGGGTGCTACGGTGGCGGAGGGGAAGGGCCAAGGGGGACGGTGAAGGGTGTGACTAAGATGTTGTTCACGTGATACAGGTGACAACTTTCTTTCCCTGAGTTCAAGGTTGTTGTAGGTATTATTACCCAAAGGTCGTTTAATACGGATCAAACTCGGCACGTTTGGAAGGTTGTCATTAGCAAGGGTGGCGGCGGATAGGTACTTGGCAGTAATTGAGCTGAAGTGTTTAAGTTGGCATTTTAATGTATTTTATTTCTTTCATTTGCGGTGCTAGTACTGGTTTGAGGTGGTGTTCGTCGCGGATTTTGTTTGTGTTGTTGGTGGTACTCATGGTGAAGTGCTCTCGCTTCATAATCGAGGTCTTTTTGGATGGAGTGGTGAAGTTTGGGGTAGACACGCCAATCTCTCTGAAATCGGCAGATAGACAAGCCTCCTTCAGAGAAATCAAAGACCAGCATCTAAAGCGGATTCTCACAAATAGGGACCCTATGGTCTTGGTGGCGACAAAAATGATCCTAGGAGCAGGTCATTTGGCCAACAAGGAACACGGAAGAGACAACCTTCACATCTCTTCTCAGTTCCTGGCTTCTCTTCTGGATAACGGGGTGTCTAAGGCCAAGGCCAAACTACTATTGATAAAGATGTTCGAAAGGACATGGTGGGCGGCTTAGATGAGGTGTTGGGATTTTTTGTGGAGGGCAGAGGTGTTCTGAGGCCGTGTGACCTCGAAAATATTCGGGACTCAAACGAGGATGTGAAGTTATTTGTGTTCCTTCTCGACTTGAGTAGCCCAACGTTGAGCAAGCACAAAATGGTGGCAGCAGTGGCAATCGATTTCTTGAAGAAATTCTTCGATCTATTGGCGATGGGTGGCGTCGAGTGGGTAAAGGACTTTGTAGAATTTGTTGCTTTAAACAAATTTATTTGAGCTTTCTTTCTTGTGGAAGGTGGTGTTTGTAGTTAGTTGCGTTTTGTTTCTTAGGTTCAATGGTGCTCTCACTATGCGGGGTTTGTAGACTCAGTCTGTTAATGGCCATTTTGAGAATTTTTTGATGTACGGGGTTATGTTTGTTTATAGTTGGGGCCGAACCCTCATGGGTTTTTGGGTTTGAAGTTGGCTTTGGTGGTCGGACGGTTGGTTCTGGTTGGATGGGTTTCTTGCTTTTGCTTGTTTCTGGGTTGGTTTTTGGGTGTAGGTGGTTGGGTCAAGATTTGATGGTGTTAGCTGATGGAATCATTACCTGCGTTTGCAGACGATTGTAACCTTCGTTATTTAATATATAAATCAAAACTTGTATATCAAAAAAAATTAAAAAATAATATATTATTAATACAATATTATAATATTAATATTATAATACTAAGAATAATAATATTTTAAAATAATTATTAAAAAAACTAATATTATAATAATTAAAATAATATAATATAATATCATTTTATAATATAATCTTATAAAAATTAAAATAATATAATAATACTATTAATAATATTATATAATAATATAATACTAATATTAATAAGATTAATATTACTAATCCTAACTTCTAAATATACTAGCTATAATAATATGTATGAACAATTATTAATATTATAGTTGATAACTATTATAAATTAGTATTAATTGATGTATATAAAATATTAATTTATTAGTATTAACATAGCAATAGTTAAAAAATTATTTATTAATATATAATAATAATATATTGATATAATATTATTATGTTAATATATTATACAATAGATAATATGATAATAACTATATATAACAATTATTAACATATTATTAACTAGCATCATAATTATTTGTAGATGCCTTCATTCGCATCATAACTAAGCACGTAAAGTCTGTATTCATGTGGATTATTAATTACGTCATATTTGTGTTCATTGTGCGGATTATTATATTTTGAAATTTTTGATGTCAAGATTTGGAGTTTTTATGTACACATAAATGCTAACATCTAAGTGATGCCATTGAAGGTTATGCCTTTTGGCACAAAAAAAAAACCTATAATTTTTTTAAAAGCGATCTTAATTTAAAAAAAAAAAACCAATCAGCAACTTGTAAATCTTTTTTTTTAAAAGCAATATGTAAATTTAATTATGAAACACAAGGATTCCCTATAAGTTTTATCAAGCTCATGAGTCTTTTTATTTCAATTTTTTTTTTTTGAATTTTGATCAAAAAGTTTGTAGTTTTACTCACTTCCTCAAACAAGACATTTAGATTGTTTTATTTTACATTGTCTTTACATTTGATAATGATGTCACCTCGGTTTGGATGCATCCATGGAGTATAATGGAGTCTATAAGACTAACAAATAATTAAACATAGCATAATAGCAAACAAGAAGATAATTTAAACTTTTCATAGTGTAGCCAACAATGTGTAGGCATAAATAGGTAAGATATGACCATGAAAGTGTATATAAAGTTGATTGGCCCTTAATGTTGACCCGAAAGTAACAATCAAGTTGCATATAATGCATAGCATAAAGACCATGTGAAAATTGGCACATGTGTAAGCAATGAACATCTTAACATTACTAAATAGCTATCATGAATCAATAGAAGCTCAATAGATATAATGTAAAATTAATTGTCTTAAATGTTGTTGTTGTAAGGTAATCATGACAATAAATGCACCACACGAAACAAATCTCAAAAAATGCGATCATGTTACTACACCCTTAATCTCTATTATGATTCTAGGGTTATGAGTAGTCAGCTTGTGGCTACCTTAACTCTTAATTAAGTTATATGATCATGATTATATTCTTATTTAGATATTTAGGTCATCCATCTAAGTCAACTTCGATGATGTTCAAGGCATAAGCAAGGCAATATATAGGAGCCAATGGTTGGATTATTATCATCGTATTGCAATTTTTATTCTTCTTGGAGATTTTTGGAGGTTTTATCCCTCGAAATGGCTTATTCTCAAGAACTATCAAGTATTTGTAGTAAATTTCCTCATTTATGTAATTTGTTCCACTACAAATGGTATCAAAGTATGATCTCGAGGACAAGAAATGTGGTATTTTATTGAATTTTGGAGGTCATTTTGGGAAATGAATATCTCCCTCATTTTAGTGAATATTTTCCTTATTTTTAAGGGTTTTTGAGGCCATATTTAATCTTCTACAATATAGAATTGAGGTCATTTGGAGTAGAATTTGAGTTATTATAGAATTAAAGTTTCCACAAAATTCACTCCTAGGGTAGCAAATTAGTTAATATATTTCCAAATTCTATAGGGTTGAACAAGGATGCATTAAGCCACCTATAGTTTCAATTTGGATGAGTTTGGAGTTGTTTTCAAATATATATTACAAAATTAGGGTTCCCGCCAAATTCATTCTCACGGTCACAAATCACAAAATTTCTTGGAGTTTTTTTCTAAAATGTAAGACCTAGGCCCAAGTAAGTTATAGCTAAATTTAAATATCATTTGGATTTATGTATGTGTGATTTATTGAAAATTTATCTTAATTCATCATGGTGGGCTTGTAACAAAGGGAAAAAGGATTTTTCACACCCAAAAAATCTATGTAGTGAGGATGTGATTATTAAGGAGATTTGTCCCATAGATAATGAATTTATAAGGGAACAAACTAGGAAAAACCAATAGTATGAAGGAAGAAATATTGTCAAACATATATGCAAAGATAAAAGGTCTCAAGATGATGATTGGATAAATAGCTTCTAGCTAAGGTTCTAGAGATTCCAAACATATGGAGCCACATAAAAAGACTTGGAAAGAAAATGATCTCCTAAGGGAAATGATGTTTTTGGGTTTGAATCAAAACTAAAGATGGCTTGTCACTCAATTAATTATATGACTAGGCATTTCACACCAAATGGAGCAAATCTCTAATCTTCACCATGTTCCATGTTAGTAAAAAGTTTTAATAACACCTTTATACTTGGAACCAAATTGATTCCTTTGGTATCATTAGCTATGTGAAGAGGAAAATGAGGTAATATCTGGTCACACAACCTATTTTCCAAGAGGATCTTACTACACATTATGGGGAATTTTTATGGATGACTACTTCAACCTACTTAGCAATTTAAAACAAAAAATTATGATCAAGAATTATTTTCATCTTCAAATTTTATTTTTAAGAGTGGAGAATGTTATAAAGGAGAATTCTAAGGAATTATTCTAAGGGGGTTTAAAGGACCACATCAAATATGAGGTACACATGTTCCATCCAAGTTTTATGTCCTAAGCAATGATTATGGTAAGGCAAATAGAGGAAAAAATTATGGCTAGTAAAAGGCAAGGTTTAGTAAACATAAGAGATAAAATATCTCCTAAATAGTCACTTCCTTAGCCTGCTAGGTTGACTCCACAAAAAATTGAAGAGAGTGAAAGGGTTATTTTAACCGTGATAGAAAATACAATCAATGACATAATTGCATTATAAAGAAATTATTATATTGAAAGATTGATTGAGGAAGAAGTCAAGGAACCATTATTAGAGGGTGATAATAAGTTAGATAAGGAATCAAGAGATACTCAACCAACCAATTTTTTCCATGCACTTGCTCAAGTTAACGTCCCATAAACTCTCAAGGTGGTGGGTTTCTTAAAGAAAGAAAATAACAATATTGATAGATTTGGGAAGCACTTCTCAACTTTATTAAAAAAGAAGTTAGGCACTTGTCTAAATAGTTTTATATTTACTGTCTTGGTATTTTAGGTCCAAATTGTCGATGGGATACTATTGATTATTTGGGAAAATGCCATGACATTAAATTAACCACTAAAGAGTATCAACTTGATTGCACGATATGTTTTATACCCTTGGGGGTGATCCCACAATAGTGTGTCCCACTTTTTTCCCAAAATAGGACATTGAAATAAGCATTTTGAACCAAATTTTTACTTTTTGACACCTGATACAACTAAACCATTAAGAATTTGAAGATGATGTGAAGTAATGATTTTTTAGATTTTATCTCAATATTATAAAGTGTTTTTTTAATTAACAAATAATTTGTCAAAAAAATTGCGTAACTTTTTATAACTTATTTTTATAGTTACCAGTATTTTTTAAAAGTAACATTACTTCCATAAAGCATAGCTTTATTTGTAGAAAGGATAAAACTATAAATTTTTAAACATAGATTTATAATACCAATATCTAGTGCACACATATTTTTTTATAATTTTTTGTTGCATAATTTTTTTATAAATTTTTTAAGTGAGATTAACTATACTTTAGACATATGTTACTTCTATAACACATAGCTTTTTTTAATTCATCTAAATTAAACTTCATTTTTCATTGAAATAAGAACATCAATACCTAGTGCACAAATTTTATTTTTTTTAAATATCTGTTTTACTATTTTTCCATGTGTAGAATAGAGAACTTAACAATTTGTTGAAAAACCTATGTTCACTAGAAAATAGAAAAATATAAAAATCAAACTAAGTATATCCAAAATTATACTCATTGGAAAGCTTATTTTGAGTGCTACGATCCTATAAATCATCTTATCATATTCATTCCATTTTTTTGCTCAACCAAGGTTGGAAACATGAAAATTTGAGGCCTAAAATAGAAAAATCACTTTTAGGGACTTAGTTTGAAGGTGTGTCATTTCCATGAATTTAAGAAAAACCTTCAAACAAAGGTAATTTATGGAAACGGATAAAAGAAACATCCAAAAAAATGTCCAGAGAAAAAAAAAATTGTTTAATTTTTTTACAAAGGTCCACCTTCTAATAAAGGTGTTTTTTGACTCACCTTCAAACAAAGGTACCTTTGTCCAAATAAATACCTTGAAATGAAGGTGTTTCTTACTTTTCACCTCTATTTGAATTGAAAAATCTCATGTCCCAAGTTTTCAACTCACTACTATGGGTTTACCCATGGGTTTAACAAATATGGTGTTGGGAGTAGAGTGGCTCGCTATATTATGAGCATTTGAGATAAAATTCTAGTAGTTATTCATGAGATTTAATTCAAAATGTAGGATATTCAAGCTAAGAGGGTTGTGTGTAAATTCCTCATGATGGTAAGCTTTCATCAAATAAAAACATGATTAAAAAAAGGGATAATGGATTTATAACCTAATTATTTTCATTAGAATCCTATTATTAATATACTCCTACTTAGCTAGATATACAAGCAATTATAGATAATCACTTAATGGTTTTTGGAGATATTCCTAAACAACTACCTCCTAAAAGGAATCAAGATCATTTCATTCAACTAGTACTAGGTAGCCAACCACATATACTATGCCTTACATGTATTTATGTATATGAAAAAGTGGGATCAAAAGATGGTTTAGGAGATGCTAGAGATAGGTATCATTAGGCCTAGCTAGATTTCTTACTCCTCTTCTATGGTGATGGTATTTTTAAGTTCAAGATGACACTTGGTGCATGTGTCTAGACTATAGAGAGCTCAATAATTATTTCATACAAGATAAGTTTCTTAATACAATAATTGATGATTTCTAGATGAATTGAATGGACACATATTTTTTATACAACTTGATCTTAGATTAGGTAATCACTAAATTCAATTTAAGGAAGAAAATATTCCCAAGACAACATTAAGGAGTCATGAGGGTCATTTTGAGTTTCTATTGATGTCATTTGGTCTCACTAATGCTCCATAGACATTTCAAATTTTGATTATTCTATTTTAAGTCATTTTTGAGGAAGTTTGTACTAGTGTTCTTTGATTATATATCAATATTTATAGCGAGACATGGGAAGCCCACTTGCATCACGTAGATAAATCATTACAAGTTCTCAAACATCACCAACTTTATGTTAAACCTTTTGAATGTTTGTTTGGCCTCAATGAGGTGGAATAATTGGGTCACATAGAACATCTTGTGAAATATTGAAGGTTTATCCTAACAAAATCAAGGCTATGAAGGATTGGCCTATTCCTAAAACTATTAATAACTTGAGGGTTTCTTAGGACTCATTAAATACTATAGAATATTTCTAAAGATCTATGGCCACATAGCATCACCCCTCACAACTCTATTAAATAAGGATGTTTTTTAATGGAATGGGTTAGCTAATACAACATTTGAGAGATTGAAGGAGGCTATGTGTACCACTCTAGTTCTAGCCACTAAATAATTCACCATGTATTTTATTGTAAAGTGTTATGCTTCAAGAAATGGTATGACAGTAGTTCTCATGTAGGAAGATAAGCTCATTTATTTTGAAAGTCATCAATTGAAGGATAAGAATTAAATCAAACCTATTTTTGAGAAGGAAATGTTAGCTATTCTTCATGTAGTGAAACTATGCAGGCCATATCTAATGGGTAGACACTTCAAAGTTAAGAGAAATAATGATAGCCTAAAATAATTTTTGAAACAACACTTATCTTCTGAGAGCAACAAAATTGATCCACTAGTATGTTGGGGTATGAGTTTGAGATTGTCTATAATAAAGAGAGAAGAATGTTGTAGCTAATGCACTATCTAGAAAGAATAAGAAGGATGAGGCATTACTATGCACTAGTTTAAAATTATAAGTAGATTGGGCTTAAGCAACCAAAGTACAGTGGCGTAATGATGCTATGATAAGGAATCTCATTGAAAATTTATAAAATGATCCCATTAATTCAAATAAGTTTTATTGGAAGGGAGAATATTTTTGGTGTAAAGAGAGATTATACCTATGTAATAATTACACCCTCAAACAAAAGATTCTTGAAGAGATCCATGATTCTCTAGTTGGGGGGCATTCAATATTTTTAAAGACATCATTAAATGAAGTAGGATTTATTTTGGGAAGGACTTAAAGGATATGTTCAAAAAAATTATGGTAGAATGTTTAATATGTCACAGAAATAAAGGATATATAGTGAAGATACCTTGCCTTTTGTAACCCTTAGTTATTCCTAGCTAGCATTATGAAGAGGTCTCCATGGATTTCATCGTAGGCCTTACAAGATCTAAAGGTACTAATGTTATCATAGTACTAGTGAATTTCCTCATCAAATATATACCCATTTTATTGCATTATCCCATCCTTTTATAGTAATAATTACGTGGTACCCTAATGGTTATTATTAATGTTCATGATTATGTCTTTATTAGTAAATTTTGAAGAAATGTAGTCTCTTGTTTGGGTACTCAATTGGATCAAAACCCTTCATACCACCCTCAAATAGATGAGAAATTTGAGGTCATCAATAAGAGCTTGGAAGGGTATCTACATTTCATTTCAATAAGCAGTCTCACTAGGTAGACTAGATACCACTAGCAGAATGGTGGTATAACACTTTGTCCATAGTTCTTTAAAAAATTCCCTTTTATGGCATTATATGGATACCATCCCCATTCATCACATCATCACTGAAGGTGAAACCAAGAGTTTAGGCTAAATAAGACTACATGACTCATCAAAAACAACTACTTTTAGGACTTGAGGTGAACCTGGCCATGACACAATTTATAATGAAACAAGCTTACCAAAAATGTAGTGAAAGGAGTTTTGAAGTAGGTGATTAATTTTGCATTAGATTGCAACCTTATAATCAAACATCTCCTAAATGATACACAAATAATTATAATTTATCACCAAAACATTATGGTTATACCAAATTATATAGAATATTAGAATTGTAGCCTACAAGCTTGAATTAACTCCAACAACAAAGATACATCTAATTGTTCATGTTTTCTATTTAAATAAAATGATTAGTCAACAAAACCCTACATATATAACATTACTAAAGCTAGATGAATAAGGAATAATCATATTGGATCCAAAGTTAATTATTTGGTCACAAACAAAAAGGTTGAGGATTGGAACAATCACCAACTATCTCATTTAGTGGAATAATTTCCCATTTGAATATGCAGCATGGGAAGATAAAGATTTTATGCATAAGCATCTATAGTTGATCATCATCAAGGACACTACTTCTTTGAAGATGGGTCATTTTATTTCCTTAATCCCACAGTGTGCAAAGGGTTATGAGTGGTTGGCTTATGACTACCATAACTCTTCTTTAAGTTACATAATCATTATAATATTCATATTTAGATATTTAGTTCATCCTAGGTGTTATATTTAGGGATCTAAGTTGGCTTCAGTTACATCCAAAGCATAATGAGGGTTTATATAAGAGCTAGTGGCTAGTTTATTATCATCATGTTGTAAAAAAATTCTTCTTGGAGAATTTTGGAGGTTTGTTCCCTCAAAGTAGTTTATTATTCTTAAGCACTATCAAGTATTCACATCATATTTCCCCTTTTATGTAATTTTTTATATTGCACATGCCACCCATCAAAACCAAAACATATGTCTTCATCAATAGGATTGGTGGCACTTGAATTAAGGAATAGAGGGTTCATGGTATGATGAGGATAAAATGGGACATCCAAATAGAAACAATGGAGTGAATATTGAAAAGGTAGTTTCATTTTTACCAACACTCTTTTGAGATGAGATTTCTCTAGAGATCCATAGATTTTAAGTTATTTATCATAATGGTGTAACGATAAGGATATGTGCCTACCTAATTGATTAAGTGTGCACCTTGCCAGTAAATTAGAATTCATAGGGGAAGTTAGATCTATTGCATGTAAAAAATTCAAGACTCTAGACATGAACCTGCAACTAAAACTTGGTATATAGAGCTCTTAGGTTTTCCAATGACATGCCCCATGAATATAGAAGTATATCATTAAATCTAGACCATTGAGGATGTCAATTTAATTAGGGAATATAGATTCATTTCTCCTAGTCCCCACATATATAATAATAAGAATTCTCTAGACCTAGACCAATATACTCAAACTTCAAACTCCAACCAAAATGAAAATACAAGGAGATTCAAGTCTACATGAATGTTTTTGGTATATGTAGGTATGTGTTGGCAACATAAAATAGGTTTTACAATACCACACATGTATTTTGGGTCATTTTTGGATCCATATATCTATTATATAGCACTAAAATAGACCTAAGAAACCTCTAATATGCCTATGTAAGCTATAAAAGTGTAAAATATCATTAAGAAAAAGATAAAATCATGGGAAGACTATAATTATGTGTTTTTATGAAATGATTTAATAAAAAGGAATTATGAAGTGGCATTAAGAGATTATAAAAAGAAGGGGAAAATGGAAAAAAAGAGTAAAGATCATATGAATTATGTATGTGTGAGAATAAGGAAAATGATAATGGGGAATGAATGATAAGACATATATAAGCCATTGAAGTATATTTGATGTAGGAACATCTAGAGGTTTAAGAGCAATCTTGCATCACCTAAAAAAATGATTTGTTTTATTTTCATTTCGATTTTGCAAATACCCATGAATGCAAATACCCATGAATTTCCTCTAAAAAGGCATGTAGAACTATCTTGAAAATTTAGTTTCCAAAAGGGCTTAAAATAGTAGGGCGTAGATATTTTTAAAAAGTTTGTGTTTGTGCACATATGGACCTGAAATTTTATCCAAAGCTCCAAAACCACTAAATGAACATTATGGTTGAGTTTCAAGCCAAATTCAAGTCTAGATGTCAAGTTATCAAAGATTCAAGTTTTTGAAAATTCTTTAAAAAAATTCAAATTGAATTTTGAGGCTTTAAATGATGGAGTGAGGCCCTAAAATTTGGGAATATTGAATGAATTAAATTTTAGGGGCATAGATTACTTCAAGATCTTTATTTTTTTAAAAAGGCCTCAATTGGATGCCTGGATCAAAAGTTATGACTCCCAAAACTTGTGATATTTTTGGAGTTAGGAGTTACACTTTCCAAAGCATGCAAAGAAGCAATTATAGGGAGGGGAAAGATAGTGGGAGAGATAGATTGTGACCAAGAGAGGATAGGAAAAGGCAACATCAAATTGAAGCTCCAATGGAGGAAAAAATATTCTTGAAGTAGCGGATCGTAAGTTGTAATGTGTTGCAACTTGTTAAGGATTTTATCCTCTATTTTATTTTATATTCCCTATTTGGAATAAGATATTACCTTGAATCATTGAACTTCATATTTTTGAATGTGTTAAGTCTTTGTGACAAGTGCATTGTTTGAGTAACTCTCATCAATATTAATAAATGATCTTATGTATATTGGTATATATGTAATTTATTATAATTTGGTTTGTCTTACATATCTAAGTTATCCCTTTTTATTTCATCACATCGATGTTTATTTCATATAAAAAAGTATAAAAATTGGAATTTGATCTAGGTTTTTTGTGAATGTTTGGTTACATAACTAGGACCTTAGTTGTTATTGCACAAGGAGAGAGAACGTATCAAATAAAGAAATTAGTGTTAAAAACTAAGGGGAAGTGATTTTTTTTATTTTCTTAACTATACATGGTGAAGTATTTAATAGATAAAGAGGTTTAGTAGTACATAGTAAGCACTAGCCCTCGAGGAACTAGGCACTAAGGTGATAGCATAAAGAAGGGAGGAGATGGACAAAAAGACATGATTATTGAGGAAAATATAGTGTAATGTTAGGGGAATGAAAAAAAAGAACAAGGGATGCAATATGAATAAGGTATAAGAAATAATTAGAGAGAGAATAAAATTAAAGGATGGAATGAAAGAGAGAAGGAACATGAGGTAGTTATCAAAATAGTGGAAAATCATCAATTGGTAGAATCAATGAGTTCATTGTACAATGACCCATAGAAGATGAAGAAGTAAGTGTTTGATAGTATGAGAGAGAGAGAAATGGATGTCCTAGAGGAAAAGGGTGTTTGAATGGGGGTACAACCAACATCAATATGTTTGGGGATGAAATAAAAAAGAAGGTAGAGAAATTGCAAGGTCCCTAGAATAGATGGAACATAAAGAAACTATGGAGAAACCCTAAGGAGAGGTAATACCTTATATATTGAAGAAGAATTTGTGAGATGAACAATATGAAAAGAAAGAGAAGTCAAGGAGTCAAAGATAGTATAAGAAAGGTGATACATTCTATGACAAGATTATAGTGTAGATAAGGTGACTAGTAAATGATGATAAATTTAAAGAAATACAAAAGTATGTGATCCCCCACATTGAGAGACCTAGGAAATGGCCCTCCTCGATCACATGCCATATCCATTGCCTCTTATGGAACATTACAAAGATAAGAGATAAAGGACTTGAGAAGATAATTTTTAAAGCAAATAGAAACAAAGAAAAATAAAGATCATTAGAAGAATTCTACAAAATAGTATTGCAACCATTGATGTGGTACCAAACCAAAGGCCTTATTGGTTTTCCAGCCTATATTTTAATGAATTTTAATAATTTTCCATATCATATACTCAAAGACACTAAAAGATTGGCCAATGAATAAAAGACAAAATCTACAATTGTTCTCCTTTGTACTTTAGGCTCTACAAAACCTAGGTGGGTTCCCCTTTCATGATACCAAACATAATTAAGAGACAAAATTATAAAACGGTGTCCAACAAATGTTGGACTTCATACAAATTAACAAGGATTTATGTAAATGCACACATGATTGATTCATTCCTTGTAATATTTAAATCTATAATATAAATTTAGCAAATAATTACAAATAATTTTTAAATTGGCTCAAGATTTATCATTTTAAAATTAATTCTAAGGTTGAGATAATGCTAAAGACATATCAATGCCTATTTAGGGTTACAGAGTCATTGTACCATACATCTTCATATCACAACATCTAAACATATTATGATAGTTGTTTGAACATTATTACCTTATAATAATGTGACCTACGAAGGGATTACAATTCCATCCTACTTAATTATCCCTTTGTGATAGTAACATCCTCATTGTTTTTCATGAAATCATTTACACCATTCTTTGAATAGAAATTTATCAAATAAAATAATTTAGTGCAAGAAATTTGCATGAAGAACTCAATAATATTTGATTATATTATTCAATAAATGTTACATCACAAAATGGAGAAATTACACATTGAAGCATGTATTCATATAAGCTTCAATCAAAATATAGCAATGTTGTTATAGAAGATTTGTATAGAAACATTCCTATTACAAACCAAAATGCCTCTTACATCCCACTCAAACTACAATTTCTCATAACCCTTTACAATGAATTACAATTCACCTTATAGAAGTGAAATGAGCACACAAGATCATGAGAAAATGACACTTGTCACCTCTTACATTTGAAAACCTTGAACCTGTTGAAATAAAATAAAATTATAACAACTTGTAACAATTAGGAACCCCTTTAACAACTTGAGCTAGAAAAATTGTCGATGCCTTTGTAGTGGAAAATATTTGAATCCAACCTTATGCTGAAGACACATAGGAGAATCTTGATGACAAGGAAAAATCAATTTTACCCATATATTTTTCTAACCATGAGGCATACATTTCTTTTGTATCACTAATATGCCAAAACATTTTCAACTTTATTTGTGTTAGCCACATTCCTTGCATCCAATATTGCCTTATTTTCCTTGATGAAACTATCAAGACCTGACTCTAACTTCAAGAATTTATCCAAGTTGGTATTACACAAAACTGAGTCCACCTCATCACTTGCAAAAATTGTTGCACTTAAAGTAGAAAAATATTATTTAAATCTACTTCCAATTATGTAATGATTCTACTTCAATATTATCATCCAAAATCTTAGGCATCAAAATATCCTCCAAAGCCTCAAAAGAATTCAATTTTTCTTTCAGCCATATATCCAACTTGCTTTGGAAGCTTGAGATGTCACTTATCAACCCTATCACCTCTTTTGTACTTAAGAAATCTATAGGGGCACTTGGATCAAATTTTGCATGGTTCAAGATAACTCCCATTGGGGCACATGTGGAATCCATGTACTTAAAATAATTCCTAAATTTGTTTCATTTTATACATGGCTAGTATATATTTTTATCAAATTATTATAGTTAGTCCGTGTATCATTCAACTTATGTAAAATAAAGATAATCTATGGCCCAAAATATTGTTGAATAAATCAAACAATTTTTTCTTTCCTTCTTCTTTTTTCATCTTTTGTACCTCCTTGCTCTACTTGAGTTACTCCTTCAATTTTACAATTCTCAACATAAAAGTATCAATTTCCTCTTGGGATACATCTCTTGAGATATCCCAAGGAGTTGCAACTTTAAATATTCTACTTTGGGGAGATGGAATCAGTGATTGTATCTTGTTGTACTCTTGCATCATCTTGATATGATCCCTTTGTAGCTTTTCAAAATTAGCTTGTAACTTCTTGGTTGTTTCTTCACTAAAAAAAGTTGTGCTTACCATGAAAGATGCAACTTGAGGGGTTGTGGTATCACTTAATCTACTAACAATCAATTTCCTTGTTAGCTCATTGATATCCCCTCAAATTTTGTACTAAACTTTGACCCATATAATTCTTTAGCTTAGTCTTTAGAGGCCAATACATCTTCACCAAAGGCTAGAACATCTTCATTAGCATCTTATCTTCTAATTGTATCTAGGGAAATTTTTGATTCTATGTCCCATCTAGAAAATAATAAGCATCCACTTTCTTTTACCAATCTCCTTCCCTCCTCAAAGGTGACGTTGTTGACATCAAATTCAACATCCTTCATAACCTACTTAGTTACCTCTTCACTTACATGTCCCTTTTCCTTGATCAACGTTTTCAATAAAATCTCCATTTTATTTTTAATAAGGATACCTTTGAATTCCTTAGATTTTATAAATTAATTACTGAATAGGAATTCAATATAAGCTAAGGCCCTCACATCATTTACATTTTTACCTCCTTCCTCTAGGCCTAGAAACATTCTTTTTAGAGGAGCATCATCTATTTGCACCCTCTAAGGAGTAGCGACATCTATTTGCATCCTCTGAGGAGAAGAAATGACTTTTTGCACTTATATAATATCAATTATGCTCCACCAACTTCCTCTATCATGGAATAATTGGAATAATCAACCAATGGTTGAACCCTTCTTTATTTTCTTGGCATTGATTGAGGAGAAACAAATTTTACATCTCCAATCATTGCCATATGAGGTTAATGAGTTGGTTTCTCTACCTCTTGTTCTTGCTAGTGCACTCCTTCAATTATTCTTGCAGTTTTTGTGTGTGGTTTAAAACCAAGGGTGTCAATATTGTCTAACATCTTTTACATTCTAATAATGAGTTCTTTGCTCTCCAAAAATGACCCTTGTAACTAGGGTCTCTTCTTTTCCTTTTGATTTCTCCTACGAAGACTTTAAGTCATCTATCCTTAATTTATTAGACCTTAGCTTCATAAACACAATTATTGATTAGGTCTTCTTTTCAATTGAACTCATGGTAGAATGAATATTTCCCTACCTATCTTCTAACCTAATAGATGAAATGTTTAGGATCACAATTTCTCTTCTTATCCACTTTCATCATGTAAGCTTAAAATTTTAGTGCCAATAACTCTAATTCATCCTTTGAAGTAATTATGAAATTAGAGAATATAATTAAGGATAGTAAAGAGGATCCCTTCGTATGTGCTCTTAGATGAAGCCTATCAAATTATTTTTATTGCCACATAATCTCCATAAATGAAATTATGTTTGAGACATATTTTGGCAATATGTAAGACTCTACACTTGCACCATAAACCCTAATAATTGTAATGTTTGAATGTAGGAACCAATCACCCTAGTAATGGTCAAAACACTTATATGGAAACCTATCCTTTAGCCTCAATAATTTTATCACTTTATCAAACAATTCGCTACCTTGAAAACCTAAAAATCTCAGCATTTATTGGAAATAATTCTCTTCAAACAAAACATAATTAGAAGTTCTATAGTGCATAACTCAAATGTAGGTTTTCTCTTGAATTAGCATTGACTTTCCCTTAAGATTATTCAACTACAATTGTAATGCCTTGCTACAAACCTTTTTCCTAGAATACAAAAAAATGTAGCATAACATTGAATACCACTTCAAATATAGGATCTTGTTATCATCTTTGAAGGAAACTAGCTCCTTGGGATCACATTTTTTCTTCTTATCCACTTTCATCTTATAGGATTACAATTTTGGCACCAAAAATTCCAATCCCTCCTTTGAAGTAGTTGTGAAAGTGAATAATACAATTGAGGGTGGGAAAAATGATCCCTTCTTATGTGCTCTTAGATTAAGCTTATCATATTCTTTTAATTTCCACATAATCTCCATGAATGCAATTATGTCTGGGACATATTTTGTCAATTTGTGAGGCTCTACACTTTCACAATAAACCCTAATAAATTTAGTGTCTAAATGTAGGAACCAAACACTCTAGTAATAGTCAAAACCCTTCTTTGGCAACCTATCCTTTGGCCTCAATAATTTCATCACTTTATCAAACAATTTGCTACCTTGAAAACCCAAAAATCTTAGTATTATATGGACAAAATGCTCTTCAAACATAACATAATCAGAAGTTCTTTAGTGTATATCTCGAATGTGGGTTTTCCCTTGAATTGGCATTGGCTTTCCCTTAGGATTTTGCAACTACAACTGGAATACCTTTCTCCAAACCTTTTGTGCACAATACGACAAAATGTGGCATAACATTGAATACCAATTAAATATAGGATTTTTTCATTAGCTTTGAAGAACACTATCTCCTTGTGGATTCTCTCTATAATGCAGGTATCATAGTCAAAATCTCTATCCACATCTCTATGTTGAATGCTAGAAACCATCATTATCAAGTGGATAGGCATCTAGGATTTGAAATTAATTGTTAGTACTTGGCATAAAGTATAGTATGTTTTTATGAAATATTCTTTAAACATATCTACATCAAATGAATCTATCTCATCTTTGAAAAATGACAATCTTATTTTCAAGATCCATCTTTTTGTGGTGTGGCAATCACCTAAATCTATAATTGAACCTATCTCTTCTATACTCTTTGTTCAATTCATCAAATTTTATTTGAATATTTATAGTACAGTTGAGGTTGAACACCTTAAAAATTAGTTCTTTTCTTTTCATTAGAGGCTCACCTTTAAAATTGTACAAAGTTATTGTATATGAGTCGTATTTACTACAAATGGCTCTGATCAATTCCGCATCAACAAATATATTAGGCACCACTAGTTTCCCTATATCATAATTCTATATGTTTGAGATGGGTTGATTTGAAATGCTATGCTTACATGATAGTACTTGAATAAGTCCCATCCCTAGGTAGGAATTATTGCATCTCGCAAAAATTCAACTCTATCATGGATTCTATTTGAAATAATATCAATACATTAGGCATGCCTTGCTCTTTTAGATGAGCCAAGAATTTTGTTGAGAAAATCTTGCTCAAGCCCTCACTTTATCTTTCCACTTGGAGGGGTGTCTTGACTCATTTTAGGGTTTTACAGTTAACCAACAAGGGTTTCAAGAACAAAAATATGAAAATAACACCACCCAACATAACCCTAACAATTGAATGCCTTTTGTAATAAAAAAAAGGAGAAACTAAACTTACCCATTTCATAGAACTAGCAAACCCTAGTTTTGAATTTGTAGCACAAAGATCACCATAACTTGTTATTAACCTCATAAAGGTTCTTTTGAAGACTTGAGAGAGTGAATTCAACTGATTTAAATTAGAATCCTTAGAGAAATGACATAAATCTATCAAGTTTGATCATAAATTATCATAGTTGAGTGAAATTATAGTCTCCCACCAATTGTTTACCCATTTTAATGTAGATTGTTGATTCTTTTTTAAAAGAACATTGATCAATCACCATCATATATTGAAACATTAGCATTTTTTTTTTTAAAAGGAAATAATCAAAGTTTCATTCTATGAAGGAGAATTGCACTGCAATAACGCTTTGACACATAATAAGAAGCCTTCGAGTCATAAAATTGACTCCACAACAAATAATCAGGCCTACTATAGAAAAAACCACATTGACCATCTTAAGAGTCATTGAAGGACACATGTCACCATAATGCATTGATGTAACTTTGTAAAAGTTCACTTTATGTAAACCACATTGCAAAGGGATGATATGCTTCAATAAACGTTCACCTATCACATATGTTCATAGTCATAACACAAATTTTGGTGAAGACACATCAATTTTCCCTAGGTACCACATAAGGCATGTGTTATGATAGCACAATGACACAACTTTAATAAATTTCACTTTATAGAACTTGTGTTGCAAGGAATTGTTGCACTACAACTAAATAGTGATAGTTGATATGATGCCACTAGTCTCCTTTTAATTAATCATATGACCAAAGAAGCTATAAAATCATCCAGGCTCACTCTCTATAGATGACATGTGTCATCATAGCACATTAGCACAAGTTTTATCTAAGAGAATTTTTTGAACCCATGCTACAAAAAACAACAATGTTGCTTCAGGAAGTTTCCACTTGTCATATTGTGGCCCCACAAACAAACATAATTAATCAACAAGAAGTTAAAAAAATACATGTGATGCCAAGTCTCACGAGTGCACACTTAGTAGGAAGACAATTTCAAATTTTCACTGCAAGAGGCTAATGTGCTCCAACAAAATGAAGACACATGTCATACAGTGGCCCCACAAGATTTTTGTCGCCAAACAAGGGACAAGAGGGGAGTACACATGTCACACTACCACAATAGCACAAGTTTACAACCCAATGTTAGAATAAAGCTTGTGGTAGAATAGAACTTATCTAGTCAAAAGATGCCACATGGACATGGGACGCTAAAGAAGCACATGTACTCACAAGTAAATAAATGAAAACTTCAAAAACTTAGAGAGAAGGGCTCAAATGGTAACCTAAATTGAGGGGGATGGTAACACAACAAAGCCCAAGACATGAAAAGACCATTTAAGTGTCAAAATATGATAGGCTCGACAAGTCACCAATAAATTAGAATATTAGGGTGCACATACATAAGCCAAGGTTTAGGGTTTTAGGACCCTGAATAAAACCTAGGTAATTTTCACATCAAAATCCTAAGTAAAATGGAAAGCAAATAGACCTAAGGAAATCATTAAAGAAAATTTATTAATATTTATCATTAGAAATGGCCTATTCCTCATTCTTGATGTTTAAAATAAGAATATTAGAGAAAGACATGGCATTAGGTGAAGATTGAAGAAGATTTTTGAAAAACCTTAAAACTTTGTGTTATAAACAAATATAGATAAATTAAGGGATCCATCCTCCATTACATCCCTAAATGAGAAGAAAAAAAGAGAAGTAGAACCTGATTAGTAGAATAGAAAAAGTGCAAGAGCATGTTCAAAAATGGAAAGCAATAGAGAAACCAAAATAAAGAATAAAAAGACCTAAGAGGAAGCTGCATATTGTTTAATACTATGATAATGAAACATCACAATGGTAACTACTAGAAAAAGGGTTCAAAAGCAAGGTAGAATAGAAAAAGTGCAAGAGCATGTTCAAAAATGGAAAGCAATAGAGAAACCAAAATAAAGAATAAAAAGACCTAAGAGGAAGCTGCATATTGTTTAATACTATGATAATGAAACATCACAATGGTAACTACTAGAAAAAGGGTTCAAAAGCAAGGTAGAATAGAAAAAGTGCAAGAGCATGGTCAAAAATGGAAAGCAATAGAGGAACCGAAATAAAGAATAAAAAGACCTAAGAGGAAGCTGCATATTGTTGAATACTATGATAATGAAACATCACAATGGTAACTACTAGAAAAAGGGTTCAAAAGAAAGGTAGAAGAGGAATATAATAATGTGAAGGAAGAAGTAAAATGAGAACAACCATAGGGAATGCTAGTGGTATCACCTATAATTACTTACATACATACAAATAAAAAATAAGGAAAAAAGGATTAATAATGAAGCCTAGAACCATGAGAGTAAAAAAAAAGAGGGAAGGGTGATGATTAGTAAATATATAAATCCTACAAGGAAAAAAAATATTGACCAAGGTCTATTGATAAAATAAAGGTAAAGCCATTAAGGTTTATTGAAAAATAGAAAAGAAAATGATTCTTACAAGGACAAGACTACATCAACTAAGATTCATATAAAATATAAAAGTAAAGTTGAATATACTTTCATTAATTTATAAGTAGGATACATAGCATAATAAAGGGGTTTGATATAATGTACCCCATAAATAAAAATAAGGGAAAAGACACAAATAAAATAAACATATAACAACAAAGAGGTGCACTATAGTTTTCCACTCATATAAAGGTGCCCATATAACTAAGGGAACTATGATTATCTCTCACTTGGTTATAAGTGGTTTCACTAGGTTGTATTGACAACACGATAATGTTTTAGGCCTAGGGATAACGTTAGCAACACACACGATGTTTTACAATATTGCAAATGTAATTTGGGCCATTTTAGACTTGTATATCCATTAGATACCACTTAGATAGACCTAAAACACCTCTAATGTGACTAAATATTATAAAAGAGTAAAACATCATAAAGAAAAAGGTAAATTTATGGGAAGAAGATAATGAAATTTTATTATCAATGGATATAATAGAAAGGCATTATGAAGAGACATTACGTCGCTATATAAAGAAGGGAAACATGGAAGATAAGAGCATGAACCATGTGGAATTATGTACATGTGAGAATAACGAAGATAATAAGTGAGAGTAAAGCATGATAAATGAATTATAAGACACATATAAGCTATTTAAGTATATTAATATACTACCTTTTGTATATCAGTGTGTATATAATTTATTATAATTTGGTTTGTACTTGTTGTATATCTAAGTTATCCCTTTTTATTGTATCACATTGAGGATTACTACATATAATAGAGTATAAAACCTTAGACTATGATAGGTTTTTCTATCAAAAAGTACATTTATTTATTATAGAGCTAAGATTATGGTCTTCAAGTGTATGCTTAGTTCTCATGTTTAAAATTGCAAATGTGTTTATGTTGAGTATTATTTGACTCAACTACCCATGTGATCAAGGCACTAGTTAATTGTAGCCTATCATTCCACCATCATTTAAAAACATCATAATATATATTTATAATTTTTATTTCTTTTTAAATTACTATTATTATTATTGTCTTGCCTACTTGCATAATTTAGTTTTATAAAATCTTGTTGAATCTTTAGAAAATTGAAATATAATATATGTCTAGATAATCATGCTTGTAAGGTCTATAGATTGCATATGTGTAGTATAAGTTAAATGGATCCATATTTAGTGATATATCTTGTGTCTAGATTTGTAGTCCATCATCTCACTTGCTAACTAGAGATATATGATATATCTTGTGTGGATTTGTAATCCATCATATCACTTGCTAACTAGAGATCTATAAGGTCTTATGTTTGTGACTAGTATAGTGTGAGTAGATTTAAATTCACATGTTTTAATAATAATATTTAATTTTCATATTAAATAACCTTTAAGTACTACCTTCCAAGCTTTAGTAGAGCCTAAAGAAGAAGAATATCTCACTCTGTCTTATCAATTGATGCTTAATTATCCAATCATTAGTGAAAATATTTGTTTCTCTATCTAGGTTAATTTTGCTTCCCTACCTTAATATTGAGTTTCTTAATTCTTAATTCCATGAGTTACTTGATGTTGAAGACTCTTTTGATGGTGTTTGAACCTAACAAGTTTGTATTTCAAGATTTTTCTCAAGTGTGAGGTGGTGAATTGTGTATTATTACTAATTATTATTTGGTTTTATCAAGTTATGGCCATGGGTTATACATATACATTTGGAGGAAATAAATACTAAGTGCAATTTTTTTGCTCTCTCTTCATGGATATAAATGTGACTATGTATGTTCTCAAGAAGAATGGTGTATGAGAATATATTTTAAAGCAAGTGAATGAAATTATGTAATCATGGGTTCTTATTGGATACATGGTTGGGAGGACATTTCTAGACCTTTCCTTATATTTTACTATCATATAATATTATGCCTTGACATTAGAAAAAATATGAAAAGCAAGATTATACTTGTGGGATAAGCTCTTTTGTTATTGATTTATATCAAATCGCTCCCTTAATCTTTATCAAAGATTAGTTGACACCAAAAAATATATTACTAATATTATGGAAGAAATAAAAATAGTTGGATATTAATGCATGTATAAAAAGACCCATTATACTTACATATAGGCCCTAGATATCCTTTCTATTATTTAGAACTATGATAAATTGATTTGTGCATTTACTACTAGGTTTGATAATGTGGTGTTTGATATCTATAAGATTATTTACATTCACTTGAATCATTTTGTGTTAGCTTGTACTATGGATCTTTTTGGTGATAAAAAATGCTACTCGAACCTTCTAGAGTTGGAACTTAGAACTAAGATAATGCGAACAAGATTATCATGGATAAAGAGGTAGGAATCATCAATAAAGAGTGGAAAACTATGCACCAACTAACAAGAGAGGGAATCTCATCCTCTTCATCCTCTATAAAATTTGGGAAGGTATTTCCTTAAGGTCTTAATAGAAAAATTAAATAAATAATTATAGCTTAGGTATTTACTAATCATGCTCTCTAATGGAAACCATGAACAAACCTAGAGGCCTCATATCAAGTGGGTTAAAACAAGAAGTTATTCATGCAATTGAAGATTTTTTATATATAATTTCATTTATATCCACTTAACTTAGCCTACACATGCATATATTTTAAACCAATATAACACACTTCTCCAAATATTTGACCATCTATAATCTCACACAAGATCTAAGACAAGTTCTAACTCTAAATTGTGAAAGAGGATATGACCTAAAACTATAAACTAAAATTGAAAAATGAAATATGTATTTAATTATTTTAAAATAATGTAATAGAAAGACAAGCTAAATTAAAACCAATGCCTTGATTATATGGATTATTGAATAAAAAATCAACCTCATACAAACACATAAAAAAACTCAAATGTGAGAATGAGGTAATAACATGAATACCATATACCTAGCTCTAGGATTTAACCCAAAATTCACCCCTCTATATAAACCATACAAATTTACGATAAAACATACTTAAAAGATCCACAAATGATTGAGATAAAAAAATCCTTGTTATGTATTGAATAGGTTTCCTAAATACACTTTAAATCAATTTAAAATATTCTTATGAAGACTAATTAATCAATATAGAAACATGTTAGAAAATGTAACATTAGAGACAATTACAATATATGTACATCCCTTGAAAACACCTAGATAACTATGGAGAAACATACACCATAAATATATTTCTACATACATTGCCTTTTGAATTGCAACATGTATAAACATGAAAAACTAAATTGAAATTATACCAATTGTAGTATAAAGAAACCTTGATCGACATACATAAATATTTATAGTAGCATGAATCCAAGATTGACCAATAACTACAAAAATAACAAATTGGCATATATTATTTTACAAAACTCTACCAAGAATGCATACTATTCCTCAATTTAAAAATTTGTTCTATTTGTAGCGAGAGAAAATTATTATATTTGATCTCCAAGTGTAAGAAGACAAAGGAAAATATTGATTAGATATAGATTCAAACAAAAAGATATGAGATAGGCATTTCAACTTGCATACAAAGTCCTACAAATTAGTTGGCTCTTTCCTCAAGATTAGGTCTACATTTAATTTAGGAAGGCTACCCATGATTCAAGCATCAAATTTACGTTTACTTTAGCACATGGAAAAGGGAATGTTTTGTCTCATAAAATATTCAAATACTACTTTTAGACTTAGCCAACAAATATATGATAATTTAGATGATCCATTCACAAGCCCATGATCAAAACTACATTTATTTTGATCTCCTTAAGCTAAGTTCCAAAATATTTCTTTGTAATAGGTAAGGCCTTTTTTATATTTAAATTTAAGACTTTGTGTGCAAGTTGAATTAGAAGTTAAAATTTATAGATAGAAGGATATAGATTCTAGGCATAAAACATGGTGGATTGAGGAATAGCACATATGTAGGGAGACACACAAGCTAATAAGAGATCTAGACTCAAAATAATGTAATACATACATGAAATCTCTAGTTAATTATATTATACTCACATTGATAGGTCCAAGGATAATATGGGTGAATTTTTTTTATAGTCTAGATTTGAGAAAATAACTATGATTACCTAGGTATTGTCCATGTTTTCAAGCTTAAATTTTTTAAAAATTTTTATATTCATCAAGTAGTACGTGTAATCAAGTTAATTTCCTAAAATTTGAGTTAGTCTTGTATTCAAGTGCAAAGTCCCTTTGCTGCCTCAACTTTATCAAATTGAAGTCATCAATTCTAGTCATAGTTGGTAGTGTTGAAATTTGAGTCATAAATCTTATGAACTTGATTAATTTATGTACAAAATATTAAGTAAACTTCAGAGAAAAATGCAAGTTTTGGTATAGTTTGACAAGCACACCATTTTGAGGTATATCTCAACATTGTTTTTGATGGGGACAAGCAGGTTTTAATGGGACCTAAAACCCATTACAAATAGGTTTTGAAGGGACCTACAACCCTATCAAAGCAAATCATGCTAAAACAAAGATAAACCACATACCATCAACAACCCAACAATAGCAACATGAGTTGCACAAAGGTTTTGAAGGGACCTAGAACCCTATAACCAAACTAGGTTTGCATGGACCTTAAACCCAAAGGTTTTAAAGGGACCTTATACCCTTTACAACCAAGTTTTAATAGGGACTTTAAACCCATCCAATTTTTAACAAGGACCTTGAAGCCACTTCTCACACTAACATAGCTGCAAACCACCATGCAAGGCAAACAAACAACTAATTTGCAGCATCACTCCACCAAACTACAAACAAAATCCTCCCAATAACACCATCCCCCTAGGGACACTAACCCAACTTCCACCTCAAGAGGATGGGGCTCACCTCTAAAAGAGAGGATGAAATGAGACCCAAAACCTCCAAATCCACCAATCTCCTCCTCATACAAGCAACACCTCAATAAGAGCTAACATAAGAGAGAAGAACTACCGAGCAACACTAAAACTACCAACTCCACCTCGATAGAAGAAGGATCCACCTGAAAAGGAATAGTCTCCCCCTCTATAGGAGACTCCAATCATAGATCCTAGCAGAAAGTGAAATCAAAAGGAAGGGAAGACTCCACATCCCAAGGCAGTCGTAGCATCAAGTGCTGGAAGGAGGAAGCAGAGAACACTTCAAATATAGCATAAAATTGGGCCCAAAAATAACACCATGAACATAACCTAGCCAATAGTAGATAAGCCATAGTCTGCATACCAAAAAAATAAGCCAAAGGACCACTAGTAGAGATCCAAGTCCAAGGAAAATAGAAGAAAACATGACCCAAGAGGGAAAAGGGAGCCCCAACAAGAAGGACACTGAGAGAAGGCCAAACCATAAAGCCCCCAAGCTACCTCAACACTCTAGTCAGAGCCAAAGATAGGACAAAACTCCATAGAGCCAACCGATAGAAGGCACCACTAGTCCACAAAAGGGAAACTAGGAGCATCCACAAGACGCCCAAGGCAAGATCCACCAACAGAGCACCACCAAAAGGGCATCAAAGATGGACATAGGGAAACCCAAAAGAAACCAGTTAGAAATCAAGCCAACATAGAAATCCCCCAAGCTATCCCATTACACCGAATAGGACCAGAAATAGGACAATCTTCCAGCCAATCCACCTCAAGGGAAAAGGAACCCCACATCCACACACCACAAAGAACCTCCAAGCAATACCAAAGAGGTAGAACAAAAAAGCATTGAGAATATTCACAACAACCCACCTCCAAAAATGCCACAAAGAAACCCGACAGGAAAGAAATCCCGAGCCAACAATCCAAAGAAGAACACCCTGCATCCAGAAAGAGCCACAACCAAAGCAAAAACAAACAAAAGGCTCGGGATGAGAAAGACCCGAGCCCCCAGAACCAAACATAAGAGACCACCAAAAGGCAGCCCCAAAGAATGCAATTACCCAGAACAACAACCACATCCACATCCGAGAAAAGAAGAGAGGGCAGCGCAACCACCCAAACCATCCCAACAAAAACATCACCATTACCATCATCATCTTCTCCATTTGTATATTTCATGCCCATTCCCGCTCATCTTCTACTTTCACCCATTCAAAAAATACTAAATACATTTTGATAGTTTTACAGTTTTACAAAACCACAATGTTTTTTGAAAATATTACAAGCAAGTTTTATAGAATGTTCAAGGTGTCAACATAATTAATTTTCATGTAAATTCTAATATGAATTTTGATAATTATTTCTAAATATAAAGTTATGGTTATTTTATGTTTGACACATTTTTGCAAGTTGGTTTTATAGCATGACATCATGAAATTCAACACAATTTTAATCACATGATTAATCAATCATAAATGCAAGGCCTGGAGTCTATTTGCATCTATTAGAATATGAAAATATTGTTTGTACAAAATTATCAATTTAGTCTCAAAGACCATAGAAACTTACGTTAAATTATAAAGAGATGCTATGCTAATTTTTAAAATTCCTTAAATTTATGTTTAGCTTCACACATTAACTATCATCTCCAAAGATTCATTTTATTATAAATAATAAGAAAAAGAGGTTGAAGGCCCATTATAAATGGCATTGGATATCTTTTAAAGGAAAGTACACAATTTAAATGGTTCCTTAGCCCCCTCCACCTTTCCACACTCTTAAGATTCCCAAGGACTATGAGTTAAAAGAAACAAAAAGGAAATTATGTTATTTTGTGAGTATCATATAAAACTTGTACATTCGCTTTGTCTGATTTGGAATTTTAGGGAACCTCTTCGGTGTTGAAGCTATTCCCGAGAACCTCTTCAATGTCAAGCAGGTATTCAAAAATTCACTAGTTCTTGATGGTCGTAAATTCATCGAATGCTATAAAGAGATGTCATCTCATAAAATGAAATGAATTAGATTTGTTGCTATAGAAATTCCTCCCAAGGTTCAACGATGGTATGAAAGAGAGAAAACTAAGATTGGAATTAATAGATTCAGTCACATTGGAGATTGGTTTTTTGTGTTGCAATAGGGAGTGATATTGAGGAGGTTGTAGTGAATGACCCCTTCATTAATGTCAAATATATGGAATGCATGTCGAAGAATAATTCAACACATGGTTTATAGCACATGATCATTTATTAGGCACTTGAAATTGACCCCTTCATTAATGTCAAATATACGGTATGCATGACAAAGAATAATTCAAAACATGGTATATAACACATGATCATTTATGTTGTGGATGACAAGGCACTTGAAATTGATCCCTCCATTAATGCAAAATATATGGTATGCATGTCGAAGAATAATTCAACACATGTTATATAACACATGAGATCGTTTATGTTGTGGATGATAAGGCACTTGAAATTTATGACCATAAAATTACAGCTAGCTCCAAGACAAAACTTGTGGAGATTCCATGGGGTGATTTAGGGGTTGATTATGCTGTAAATTTTATACCTCTTAAGGGTGACACTAAAAGGTTGTGATTTCTACTCTATTAGCATACATACCTAAAGTTGCATGACTAATTATCTTTCTCCCCTTGCAAATGTCATTGCATGAAAATTTTAATATTGTTGTGGGTCTTATAGCAATCATTCATGGAATAGCCCTTCGATGAAGGATCAACATAAAGGTTGGGGATCTAGAAAAAATATCATTCCAACATCCATTGATGTTGCAAAGGAAATTGAAAAGGCCATACTAGAGTTAAATGGGAAGAAAATGGAATGGATTTTCATGTCTAATGCAGATCAGGGAGGAGTTTGTCTTACAATCACAATTCAAACTATCTCACACAATTCTTCAACCTTCAAAACCATAAATTGTCCTTTATTCCATAATTCCCTCAAACTGCCTTGTAGCATACCAAACAGAGAAATTTGAGCATATATTGCAAAATAATCCTCAAACCCACAAAAGGCTAAGCATTCTAGATACCCTTTTTGGCATACTTCAACATATGTAGTTTGTGCATGAGGTTGTTGCAGACCTTCACCCTCTAAAAATTGCTACTGCGCTAGACAGTGGCTCAATTAGCCTTGTTTTACAAAGAATCACCCAACCAGACACTTTTCCAACCAAAAATATCTACTACAAGATCACAACTAGGTTACAAATAGCCAAAAACAACAAATTTTATCAAGAGAGACAACCATAAGTTCATCAAAATACAAAACCCTCACTTAAGCCTATTTAGGCATGCTCATATAGGGGTTTATTGAATCTCCAATCTCCCAACCTCAAACCACTTTGCAAAAACCTCAAGCACATCACAATAGGTCTGCACATGCTTATTAAACCAACTCCCATGCTCTTTCATCAAAACCTAACATATAGCCATAAAATTAAGCCAAAACACAATGGAATATCAACTAGGGCATTATCTTGTTTCCTTAAAACCCTTATCCCTGCTCATGCAAACTACATTAACACAAAATCTACTCCTAATTTTTCCATTCCACTAAGTTATATCATGATTTACTGAGTGGAATGGCTTAAAAGACCATTTTATGCCCTCAAACCCTCAAATAAGGTTGTACCAGACCGTTCTCAGAAAAATGCTCACAAAATCCTTGAAACTTGGTGAAATCAAATCAAAAAAAAATCCAAATAATTCTTAGTTCACTCCACCATCAAATTAAATTCATTGTATATCAATACCTATCAATACGACACCATATTGTAGTCTATAGTAGCAGATTTAACTGGAAACACAAAGAAAAAAGAGAGTTTCTTATTGCTTTCTTCCACAAAATGAACACAAGCAACCTGCCTCAAAGTTTTTGAGGCCTATTTAACCCTTACACATCAAAACCAAACCAACCCAACTGACTTTAACCAACATTTTAACTTCTTGATTGTTGGACTTCCACTTTTTGCATTTTTTTGCATTCTTGCAATTTTGCACTATGACAACTTTTGCAAGATTTTACGACATTTACAAAATGGATCCTAAATGACTCAAATTACATTTCAAATGGTCTATTATGACCTTATTCTATGAAAAAAGACTCAACACACCAAAAACTTAACCTAATACCACATTTACATCAATTTCCATGGTGCCCTTGCACTATACACCCGGACTGAAAAGAAACTCAAGTCCCTTTGAAGATTGTATTGTAGTGAATCATGCTTTATCACACCATCTCTTTGGTCTCCCAATGTCCTTCCATCTAGTAGCCCTTTCCACTGAGTCAAGTACTGAATATTTGCATCATTCTTTGCACTACTGAACCTTTTACCACCTAGACTTTGCTCCATCTTTGCAAGATGACTTGATGAATGTTGTCTGACCTTCCCTTCATTTGGAAATGATGTCAATCCTGCTTGAACACCTGCATACATACCTCTTCCATATTTGTCTCGAGCTGTCCTCTCCTTTACTATTGATGCATACTTAAACTCACCCATTTTTCCTTATCATTCACCTTTACTCATTGCACCTTTTTCCCTTCATCTCTTCTCTTAGATTCTCTACCCTTAGAACCTCTATCTTATCAGGTTTACAAACCTCTGTACTGATAGGATTGGACTTCCCACTACCCTCTTTTGAAATCAAAGAGCAAATCACTCTTTCAATCATGCCCTCAATATGCTTCTCAACCCATTCTTGAATCTCCACAAATAATTCATCCTTGACCTTCTTTTTATCAGATCTAGTTCTCAACTCAATACCATTTCCTTCCAAGTTCATTTCACTCTTCAAGGCTACTATTTTGATGTCTTCAAGTGTAGGAGTGGCTGCAAACTCCTTAGGCTCCTCTTCCTTTATCTCTGCAAACTCTTTCTTACCTAACATGATCACCTTAGCTTCCTTACCTTGTCCCTTATCATCTTCTAGTAATGGAGTCAATGTGAAAGTGTTTCCATCCTTTTCAATCTGATAAGTATTGTTTCTACCATCATAAATTGCATGCCTATCAAACTGCCATGTTCTTCCAAGCAACAAATGGCAACAATCCATAGGAAATACATCACAAAGTATCCTATCTTTATATCCACCTATGTTGAACTCAACCCAAGATTGTTCATTCACCAAAATAGATTGACTTTCATTCAACCAAGGCACTTTATAAGGTGTTTCATGAGGTATCATTTCCAACTTTAGTTTATCAACCATTTCTATGGACACCATGTTATCAATACTCCCTGAATCTAATACTACTTTACATACCTTTCCATTGCATGTGCAAGTTGTCCTGAATAGTGTCCTTTGTGTTGATTCTTTCTCCTTGGATGCTTTGAGGAGTGTTCTTCTAACCATCAAGGATTCTTCCACTTCTGGAGCAGCAAGTTGGTTAGGAGAGTTAACACTCTCACAATCTTCCTCTTGCACCAATTGAACTCTTTTATCACCACTAGTTGAAGTAGAAGCTTGTTTATCTAGACATTTCCATGCTTGATGGCCAAAATGATTGCAATGGTAACATCTTCCTGAAAATGTGCTTGATTTTCTACCTTGTCCACCAAATCTTCCTCTAAAACCTCCTCTTTGATCAACAACTTGGTCTTTTCTTTTGCTTGCATCTTCTTGGTCTTCATAGGACTGCCTTGAACCTCTTCCCCTACTAGTGTTTCCTCTACCTCTTCCTTGTCTTTCTTGCCTTATTTTTAACTTCTCTTTTGCCCTAGCAACCGACTAAAAACATTCTTCAACTGTCCTAGGCATGGCTAAACTCAACTCATCTTGAATTTGAAATCTCAACCCACACATATACCATGCTATCTTTTCATTTTCATCTTCCACTTGACCAACCCTAATACTTAATTTGTGAAATTCTTCAATGTAGGCCATGACATCCTTATCCTTCTGCTTTAAACTTTGCAACTTCTTAAATGTTTGTATTGCATGATCACTCAGCAAGAATTGACTCTTAATCTTTGACACCATCCTATCCCATTAACTGATTTATTTTTCCCCCTTCTTCACTCTTTCCCCTTGTACATAATTCCACCATGTCAGAGCAAGACCTTTCAACTTAGTCTTGGCAAACTTTACCTTATGTTCTTTTGAACCTCCTTGTACTCAAAGTAATTGTCCAATGCATCTATCCAATCCGATACTTCTTCAGTATCTAACTTTCTACTATACATTGGAAAATCTATTTTCACATCAGAAGCATCTCCCTTGCTTTCAACATCTTCACCATCCTTCTCTCTTTAGGGTCCAATTCCTCTTCATCATCTTGGACTCTTCCTCAAGGGTTTTCACTTTCACCCTCTTCCTCTCGGCCACTTTCCTCTTCAATGGCCTTTCCTCTCCTTTGCTTTGTCTCTAATGCTGAAAATCTAGCTAAAAGTGCTTCTTGTGACTCCTTTAACAACTTTATCTCTCTGGCAAGAACTGCACTACCATTAGGAGGCATCCTGTCTTTCAATTTTTTAACTTTTCACTTCTTCAAACTACGACCTTTCTCCTTCAAGAGATCAAAAACCTATAATCCAATACAAATTGATGTAGAACAAGGAGGAGTTTGTCTTACAATCACAATTCAAACTATCTCACACAATTCTCCAACCTTTAAAGCCCTAACTTGCCCTTTATTCCACAATTCCCTACAACTCCTTGTAACATACCAAACAAATAAATTTTAGCATATCTTACAAAATACTCCTCAAACCCACAAAAGGCTAAGCATTCCAAATACCCTTTTTGGCATACTTCAACATATCTATTTTGTGCATGAGGTTATTTTAGACCTTCACCTTCTAAAAATTGCCGCTACACTGGACAATGGCTCAACTAGCCCTATTTTACAAAGCATCACCCAACCAAAAAATTTTCCAGCCACAAATCTCTACTGAAAGATCACAACCAAGTTACAAATATCCAAAAACAACAACTTTTATCAAGAGAGACAACCATAAGTTCATCAAAATACAAAACCCCTCACTTAAGCCTATTTAGGCATGCTTATACAAGGGTTTATTGAATCTCCAATCTCTCAGCCTCAAATGACTTTAAAAAAACCTCAATCACATCACAATAGGTTTTAACATTCTCATTAAACCAACTCCCACACATTATCAATGCTCTTTCATCAAAACCTAACCTCTAGCCATCAAATTAAGCCAAAACACCATGGGATATCAACTAGGGAATCATCTTGTTTCCTCGAAACCCTCATCCATGCTCATGAAAAATAAATTAACATTAAACCTACTCCTAACTATTCCATTCCACCAAGTTATAGCATGATTTACTAGGTGGAATGGCTTAAAAGACCATTTTATGCCCTCAAACAGGGTTTTACCAGACCGTTCTCAGAAAAATGCTCACAAAATCCTTGAAACTTGGTGAAATCAAATAAAAAAAAATCCAAAATTTTCTTATTTCACTCCACCATCAAATACAATTCATTCTAGATCAATACCTATCAGTATGGAACCGTACTGTAGTTTGTAGCAGCAAATTTAACTGGGAACACATAGAAAAAAGATAGTTTCTTATTGCTTTCTTCCACAAAATGAACACCAGCACCCTGCCTCAAAGTTTTTGAGGCCTATTTAACCCTTACACATCAAAACCAAACCAACCCAACTAAATCTAACCAAAATTTGAACTTCTTAACAGTTGGACTTCCACTTTTTGCATTTTTTTGCATTCTTTCAATTTTCACACTATGACAACTTTTGCAAGATTTTACAACATTTACAAAATGGATCCTAAATGACTCAAATTATATTTCAAATGGTCTATTATGACATTATTAGATGAAAAAAGACTCAAAACACCAAAAAATTAACCTAAGACCACATTTACATCAATTTCCATGGTGCCCTTGCACTAATGTCCTAACACCTAATATTTCTATGGCGAACCTCACTTATAGGATAGAGAAATTAATATCTTGTGATGATGTGAAAGAAACACCAAAGAGTACATCTGAAGGTTCTACGAAAGGCATCCTTGGATATTTTGAAGATGCTATAGTATCAATTTTTTTTTTGAGAATGAAACATAAAGTATCTTTGATTCTAAGGTAAGTATGGAATTGAACCCTTAATTTGTGAAGCTGGTCTCATGATATGAAAATAATGGGAATAAAAAAACAGGTTCTAGATTTTATTTTTCAAACAAAATATGTTGCTTCCTATAAATAAGATCTATTGTATTTTGAAGCATTTTTTAATCATTAGAGAATTTCTTAGTAAAATTGTGTCTATGTAAAGAGTGTTGAAGTAAAGGTGAAAAGCTTGATAAATGCCAAGAGATTATACTGGAGTGAAAGTTAAACAATTAGGAAATTATAAATGAAGACATGGTCTAGATTGAGATTTCTCTCATTGGTAAGTATTCTAGAAGAATATGAGTGATCCAAATTGTTTTTTTACTCTTTCAATGAACACATTTTAAAGTTTGACACTTAAAAGAGATCAAACTCCTTGTTCTTGAATAGCTTGTGAAGAGAAGAAAATGATTGAAGCATAATAACATAACATAATGTAAATAAATACAAAATTTATACCTCAAATAACCTCCACCCTCTTTGATTGAGCTAAAATAGAGTGCACCCTAGCTCTACTTGATTTTCTCTAGATTCTGATAAGATGTGGATTACTCCTTATGAAAAACCAACATAACCTTGATATGGAAGAGATATTATGATAGAAAAATTTAGTAGCATGGATTCCATAGCATAAGTCTTCCTTTTTTTTCAAATGAAGGGTGGAGGCCTCTATTTCTAAAATTCTCAAGAGGCAAAATCAAGGGCTAGGATAGATTGATGATGGATGGCTAAGGTTGAATAAGGATTAAGGTTAGTCTCAAATATGTAGTCATATTACAAATGTCACATGAGGGATAAGATCTAGGTTTAGGATTAGCTTTAAGGCAACATATTTGTGTGAATATCTAGGATTTTGAGATGTGATATGAAATGAATGGATGAGATGGAAAGTTATTGAATTTTGGGAAGGCACATAGATTCAATGAATCTATATAAGGTCTTAGTTAGTCATGTGAAAGGGACACTTGCCACATGATGGAAATTTTAGATTGTGATCCATGTGAAAAAATTTAAGGGCTAAGATTAAATGGACAAGGATAAAAGTGAATGTGAAATTAATTAAATAAAAATAAATAATTATTTAATTAATGGGACCAAGGGGGTTTTGGGAATTGGACAGATGAAAGGAGATTTTGGCTACAAGTGGTTGAGGGCTTGAGGTAGTGGGAATCCCCCCACACATGGGGCTTACAGGTTGTTTCTATCATGTAGGTACTCTCATAGTACCCTTGTATTTATCCTCAAATTTAGTGGGTGTTTGCCTTGGTTTTGTTCCTTCGATGTTTGGTTGCATTTTCATTTATTGTGTCTCGTTCTTCACCTTTCTTGTGGCTATGTGAACCAGTCATAGTTATGTAATTATTGGTGTAAAGTGGATTATACCCCCTGAGTAATGGGGGGAGAGAGTATTGAGGGTGAGCCCCTCGATGACCATGAAAAGGTAAATAATGGTAATGAAAGTAATAATGTGAAATCATTTTGGGACATCCTTTTAGGGCCGTCTCCACGAAGCTAGATTTATGCTTGTAAGTAATGGGATCCTTTGTGATGAGAGGCCAAAAACTGGAGGAGAAGGTAAGTACTCCTTTCCCAGCCCAAAAAAACTTGTTACTTTACCAAATAGAAAAATGGTGCGTGCCATTAACAATGAGGAAAATAGGTTAAAAAACATAGCAATTTTTTTGGTTGTTGTAGATAGAGAAAAGATTCCCACAAGGAGATTTCTTAATGAATGGCTTAATAGTGTATGGTAGAGGAAATTAGAGTTTTAATTTTCATTATGTCGAATCATTCAAAAAGAGATTTTTTGATTTTTTAAAAGACCATAATGTACAAAAAAGGTCTTAGAAAGACAATTTTGGTCCATAGGGAATGAAATTTGTAGGGCCATTGTGTGGAATTTGGATTTGATAAATGAAAAGGTGTTAGATCTCTCATACTCGAGATGGATCATAGTTAAATGTGTACCTCCCAAATGTAGATTTTCTTGCTACACTTTCTCTCATAGATGGGAAAAGTATTGAGAATTGAACAAACAAATTTTTTTTTTCCTCACATGGATGGGAGAACTTTGGTCTTACTGAAGCCCAAAATAGATATTTTAGAAGAAATTGAAATAAATTTGGGTGAATTTTTTTTAAATGTGGCATTGAAATAATGGGTGGTTTAAATTATTGTTTTATTTGTAAAAAAGAAGGGCATCATAGAAGGAATTGCCCTATTATAAAAAAGAATCCAAGGTTCCCCAAATCTAATCAGAAAAACTCTAATAGTGATGATTTTTTTTTCTAAAAATGGGGACATTCCCATATTTTTTGATGCAAAAATTGATGAAGGTAACTCAACAAGAAAAAAACCTAATGTCACTATGCCCAAAAGTGATAATAAGGGTTCTAGTGGCATCTGTGAGGAAGTAGTGACTAAATGTGAAGACATTTCAAACCCTAATCAAGAACTCATTTGCTTCAACCCCATTATTACGAAAGGGAGCAAAGGTATTCAAACTGAAGGTGCTGAAAGGATGGGGTTGGAATGTATAGAAAACAAATCAATTACTGATCCCCTCCATAGGGGATATACCTAGATAAGAATCTATTTAAACCTCCTCCCCCTAAATCCAAAATAGAAGTTGAAAAATGCACAGGAAATTGTGTTAGATGAAATAAAGCAAATAAGTGTTAATGCCAAAAGATAAAATAGAAGCAAACAATTTTTTTCTGAGGAAAAAGGTCTTGTTGATCACGAGCCCATTGGTAAAAATTCCATTGATGACTCTCTCAATAATCCTTGTAGGAGCAAGGTTGAAACAATGGTTGAATGAAATTTAATAAGGAAGGAAGTTGGAAAACCAAAGAAGCTTGACATAGATCAAGCTTGTAGAGTTAAGCAACAAAAGTTAGGTGAAAATATAAAGGGATCATCCAATACTAGAATTATTTTAAGAAAATTTCCCAATACTATGTTTGGGTAAAATATCAATGCCCATGAGTTAGCATTGGACAATATATTGCAAAAAATCACTATTGAAACTAGTTGAAATGAGATCTTTATTAAGGGCTCTATAGGGGACAACCCATGGAATAGCCTTGGTCTAGACAATCTGGGAAATTAAAATAAAATTGAAAAGGAAAACCTTAATCCTAGTACTAATGTGGTTGACATGCCCAAGGACAAGCATAAAGATGAAAGCTCCTCCCAAAAGATGCCATTGGACATTGTCAAACATAAGATTACTATGTCAAGCAATCATAATTTAAAAAAAGATGAGAATTTTGAAAGTGACAGTTGCAACTTTAATCGTTCCAAGACATCTATATGCATACCTATGATTTGTGGTATGGATAAGAACTGGCAAAGAAGATTTAAAACTAATAACAAGAAAGAGAACATTAGGAAGGACTCCCAAGTTGACATAATGGTTGAAAAAGAAAGTGGAAAATGGCTAATATAGGCAGGAGACTGAAAAGACGACTAACCTAGAGTTTCACTCAAGAAATAGTAAGGAGGATAAACCTTATTTGTTAACCCTGACCAATGGTTGTCATCCTGATGACTAGAGGTTACAAGTAGAAAGAATGGATATAGAGAAACTCAATACACTTGAGACAAATAGTGAAGACTCCTTAATAGAAATAGGTAAAAGGCATAATATGGAAATTAATGAAATATGTATATTTTCAAACTTGGAAACCACACTGAGAAATAATGAGATTGAAAATCTAATAGATGAAGGATCAAATCCTTTAGAAAAAGGGTGGGATAGAATAAAAAAGAAAAAGAGGAATCAAAGAAGTAGAGATGAGGCAAATCCAACCTCAAAAAGATTAGACAAAGAGGGAAGAATGCCTAAATGCTTTGAGAAAATTAGAATGTCTAAAAGTAGCTCACAAATTTAGAGAAAATGGTAATCAACTATATAATTTGGAATGTTAGGGGGTTAGAATCCCTTGAGAGGAAATATTCTTTTAGAAGACTTGTAAATCAAACACATAACAAAGATGTGATCTTCTTGCAAGAGGTTAAGTATGCCAATTTCACCTTAGATTTATCTAGAAATACATTACCTAATTCCATACTGAACATGATAAAGGAAGAGGGGGAGTTGTCATTTTATTATCAAAAAAATGGAAACCATTTGTTATTGATCATGAAATCTCTCCCTACAACAGGGTGGTCTAGATTGTCATTGAAAAAGACAATAAGAAGTTTGGAATGTGGTCAATTTATGCTCCCAATGATCATTGGGAGAGAATTGAACCATGGAAATGGATATATGGACTTCCATACATCCCTTGTATTTTAGGGGGGGTGAATTTAACATGATAGAGAGTAGGGAAGATAAAATTGGAGGATGTGAAATGGAGTGAAAAGGAAATGAAAAATATTTTTGGTATAAAATAAAGAACAAGCTCAACCTTTTTTATCCTCTCAAAGGATATAAGAAAGAAAGAAAGTATATTTGGTTTACATGGTGTAACTACCAAAAAGGAGCAAGAAGGATTTATTGTAAATTAGATAGATTTTATGCTAATAAAGATTTTTTTAGCTTTGACCAAATTGTTGAGGGATGTAGAGTCAAGGTTACCCCTTGTTCACTATTTGATCATCATCCAATTTTCTCTAAAATTCAAATAACCAAAGATAGAAGTCAAAAATATGAAAAGTAAAGTAAATTCATCCTAAACACCAATACGTTAAAATATGAGGATTGTAATGATGCAATCAATACCCTTAGGGAAATCAACAGATGGATGCTAAAAGATAAAACTACCATTGAAAGATGGAATATCAATGTTAAAATATTGGAAACTATATTTCAAACTATTGGAAAAAAGACCCTTAGACAATAGGAAGATAGAGAATGACCTTCAGGAAGATCTTTGTAAAATGGAAAAAGATCTTCAAAATGATCCAAAAAACTTAGTTTTGAATGACGTGCTAACCTTAGTAAAAATAATTTGAGAAATCTACAAGCTAAAAAAATACAAGGGTTAAGGGTAAGAGCCAAATTGGACCGGCTTAATAAAGGAGATAAGGGCACCCAATTTTTTTAGGTATATTAAAGATAAAACTACCAGAGAATAAGTAGACCGCATTTGGTATGAGGGAAAGCTCATACGTGACCTAGATGGAATAAAAAACTATTTCATAGATTTTATAAGAATATTTTCTCTTTTGAGAGGAATAATAAATAAATTCATAATGCAAGGAGCATATGCAAGAAATTAATTTCCAAGAAAATCACAAATGACACAACAAAAGCATTAAACAAGAAATTTTCAAAAGAAGAAATCCTAAATCCTATTCAAAAACTAAATAATGATAAGACCCATAGAGTTGATGGGCTTCCAATTGAGTTCTATAAAAAAGAGAGAATGGATTGGAGAGGACCTATAGTAGGTATATTTTGAAGCCATAGATAAAGGATCCCTATGAGGTAGCAACAATAAAGGAAAATGATCAAACTACTCCCTAAAGATGGGGACAAGACTTTGATTAAAAATTAGAGACCTATTACCCTTCTTAATGTCTCATACAAATTTTTTGGCAAAAAATTAGCCTTTAGATTAGTGGATATCCTCCCCAATTTTATTAGTCCCATGCAAGCATGATTCATTAAGGGTATATACATTTTGGAGAATCTCATTTCAAGTTGGGGAGCACTGGAGTGGGCTAAAACCTCCAATCAAAAAATTGGCATGCTTCTATTAGACTTTGAAAAGGCCTATGACAAGATTGAGTGGTCCTTTTTGATGATGTCTCTGGAATATTTTGGTTTTTCAAGTGGATTTTTCCAAATGGCGAGGACTCTATTGAATATTTTTTTTACTCAAGTGGATGCTAATGGATCGCTATCTAAACAATTCCTCCTTCAAAGATCAATTAGGCAAGGATTCCCTCTTTCCCCTTCCCTGTTTATGATATCATCTGATGCTATCTCTTACCTTCTAAGAGATTCTAATTTGTCACCTAAAATAAAAGTCCTATCTCTCCCTAATGGAGATGACCTCTTAAACATCCAATTTATAGATGGTATGACATTTTTTGTCAACCTTGAAGAAAGAAATGTGGGCTATCTTATGCATAAAATCATTTTGTTTTATGAAGCCTCGAGAGCAAAATTTTCTAAGGATAAATCTATAATGCTTAGTTGGGTCAAGTCCTCCCTTGATCAATAAGTTTGAGTTTCAATGGGGAGGATCTAACAAACAAGTTAGATACCTTGGCATTCCATTTGCTATTAATCCTTGTTTGAAAGACATGTGGGATTCGACTAAGATAAAAATAGAAAAAAAGATGTCAATGGAACAAACAATAAATATCCTTAGCTAGAAGGTTTCAAGTGTGTCAAAACATTCTTCCTCATATAGCCTATATTATTCCTCAATCTAGCTATTTAGTAGCTACCAAATAAATGAAACTAAAAAAAATAGCAGACAATTCCTATGGTCAGATGGGAAAGGTAATAAGAAAAAACATGTTAAATAGGAATGGTGTTGCATAGACTAGTTGGAAGGAGGTCTTGGTCTAAGATATTTAAAGAAGCATGTGTTGGAAGGTGTCACCCTTCATCCCCTTGGTTGTTCAGCATTGGTGCTCGATATTCACAACATGGCTTAATCACTGCCCGTGGATTCATTAACTCTGACGGTTGTATTAGGCATTAACAGGTTGATCTTTTGGTGCAACGACAAACATGTTTCCAATAATTAGTATTAGAGCCTAGGTCACGAGTTCAAATACCTTACTCACGTTGGCGGGGATTGTTGGAAGGTGTCACCCTTCATACCCTTTGTTGTTTAGCGTCGGTGCTCGAGATTCACACCATGGCTTAACTGCCTCTTGTGGATTCATTAACTCTGGTGGTTGTATCAGGTATTAATAGGTCAATCTTTTGGTGCAATGACAACCATGTTTCCAAAAATATGGCATCTCTTTAGTTTGCAAGTGGTGATGAGGTAAAAATAACCTCATCAATATAAGTGACTAAATACCCTTCCTCATGTTTTTCAACCACCTTTAGCTTGCCAATTAATTGTCTTTAGGATTAATAATTGCTTTCTAAAATTGTATAACTTTATATTCTAAAATTGCTTGAAATACGCTAACTTGTGCTAACTTAATGGTTTAGTTTCTGAATTAATGTACAAGTTTTCATACATTATCGGTCATCATGCTTAGCTAGAAGGATTCAACGCAAATTTCCATATGGTTGAAGATTCAATGCATAATTCCATGTGGTTGATGATTCAATGCATAATTCCATGTGGTTGAAGATAAGCGTCGAAAGTATAGGCGCCAAAATTCTAGGATGCATGGTGGATTGAGTTTTTGTAGTTGTTTTGTTATTTCCTGTTGAAGATTTTATGGCTCACTCTGAGCCTCTTTAATATTTTATGTTATGGACTCAAAGTTTGTTAGTTTGTTAAGTTCAATTAAAAGACTTTTTTCTGTGGTACTTTCTACCAACTAAATCATAGGATTCTGTTAAACAATTTTTGTATAAGTGTGAAAATTTTAGAAGTAATATACAACGTAGAAATAACGTTATGTTGTTGTAATTAATTTCTAGACTATGTTTCTAAATTACACTTCCAGTATGAATAAAGTGAAGTTTTCCTTCCTCATTCAGAGTTGTTAAGTATTGCAAATGGAATCATTCTGAATGGAGTAATCTTGGAGTTATCAAGTTTATGTGACCTGACCTAGACGTAGAAGCACCCGAGAGCTGGCCACTCAAGGGACTGTAGAGTAGATAGATAAGTATTTTTACTTTCAAATTCTATTGCTTCTGTTTTGTAAATGATAAAGTGTGAAGTAAAGTTTATTTCATGTGGAGAGCTCCATTAAAGTTAATCCTGTAGGTTGTAGTGAGTGTGTAATATTTAATTATGTTAACTAAAGTTTCAGTGCACCTACCTTCACTGTTAGTTTCAAGTTGTTAAGCTATTTTTAGTTAATTGCTAAATTTTTTATCCATTTCTATTCAAATGTTTCATAGTTTTTTTACATGTTTTTCCTCTTCAACAATTTACACGCGTATTAGTTTAATCATCTCAATGCTTTCTAGTTTAGTTGTTACGATTTTTAGACTAATAATTTCCTGCTTTTTAGTTTAGTGGCCTTCTAGTTTAAGTTTTATTTCAATTGTCCCAACTACTTAATAAATCTAAGAGAGATAGTTGAGGATTTTCCTATTGCATACAACCTTGAACACTACCTGGTTGATATTTGATGCACTTTTCAAACTAAAGAGATAGGATGTAACGACAACCTATCACTTTTTGGCATCGTTGTTGGGGACCTTCCTTTTCTAAGTGTTGGTAGGAAATACCTTTAATACCTCTTTTGGGCACAAAAATAGTCCTCAAGCTTCCTTTTCTGCATCGTCAGGAAACGAGGCCCCCATGAAAGATTCATACCAAAAACCCCCCAAATGATGTACCAACCACAAGTAGGGAAGAAGAAATATCAACTTAATAACTCTTTGAAGAATTGATTGAGCATGATCAACCTGAGACCTTTTTGTATACCCCAATTAGAGAACAAATAGTTGTAGAGGAATACATTCCTCTGCAAACCCCAAAGCCTCACCCATCTAAGTGAACTTTTGAGGAGGAACGAATATCCTTCAACATCATGGGTGACTATATAAATTATATAAATGATGCTCCTCCACCTCTGCACATATTCACTTATCTTATTGCTATCGATGCAGATGACGACATGACTATGAAAAATATTTTACCAGCTTTCTGAGGCGTGTCTTTTGAAGAACCTAACCAAATTATCTTCGATTTTAAAGTCCTGTGTCAGACATATGACTACATGAATGATAACCAAAAACTAAAGATTTTTCCCTCTACTTTGAAGGACTCAACAATTTGTTGGTTCATGGGACTAGCCTCAGGATCCATAGCCTCATGGGATGACATGGAGTCTGCCTTTCTAGATAAATACTAGAGCTACTATAGAGTTAGCAATATAAAGGAAGAGTTGTTCAAACTAAGGCAAAATGATGTGGCAAAGAAGCCATAAGTCTAGATATTTTAAAGACCATATTTCTTAAAGGTCTTGATGAAGATGCTCGAAGGAGCCTGAATTTAATGGGAAAAGGAGATGCGTCCCAATTGGGACTTAATGATATCACTAAATTATGTTGAAACTTCTCTCATACTCGAGGATGGATTCAAAAGTCTACTCTTTTTAAAGGATCAAATGATATAGGAAAACTACGTGAGGATATAGACAACCTTAAAACTGACATCTTGGTTCAGTTAAATACCATGTTAGATGGAATACAGGCTAAAACGTGAAATCCTGAGACCTTATCCATCAATTGCCCTAGGTGCTGAAATAAACATTTGTTAAGGGAATCTCCTTTAGACAAAATTGACAAAATTGTTGTCTATCAGGTTTGTGACAAGGACCATCCCATTGACCAGTGTGAGATTTTGAATGCCATCAAGAATTCTAAGAAAAAGACATCTTTGGTTGAGGAGGAAGTTAACTTTGTAAACCAAAGAACTGGAGGGAATTTTTCCTATGGCCAAAATTCAAACCTTGGCTGGTGACCTCAGAACAACTAGAATAATAATCAATGGACAAAACCTTGGCCCCAAGCATCACCTCAACCATCACCTAATTGGGGGACTTACCCTTGGGGACCGCATGACTGGGCGAATCAGTCCCGGGGAAACCCTCAATGGCCCAACTAACCTCAACATCAGTGGTATCCTTAGAATCCTGCCCCTCAATGGAACCAACCTCATAATTATTTTTATACTTGTCCCAGGAGGATGCCCAATCAACAACAAAATATTTCACCAGCTCCCCAAAACACTCAACAAATTGAGCAAGTTAATCAACTACAACTTCTGGTGTAACCTATTCCAAACCCAAAGAACAATCATCAAAATACTCCAGTGTATTCCATGGAACATGATAATATTACTGGACTTAACACTATACATTGTGGAAATCTATAATTAAGATCTAGAAAAATACTTTAGCCGCCAACTATTGTTGAGATATTGGATGAGCCTATTAAGGAATCTGTTGAGGCTACTAAAACAGCTCTCGCATCTACCGAATGAGCCCCATAAACTATCCAAGAAAAGACCTTTCCACCACCTTCAACTGGAGCTTCTGACCTACCTTAGGAAGGGGAGGGTCAGTCTCCAACCAAGTCTTTAAAGAATTCCACCCCCAAAGACAAAACCCAAGTGCCTTTTTTTGGAGCGACTTAAACAAACCATTGTAAAAGATACTCTAGAAATGCCCTTGTCCACCAAAACTGCATTGATACAAGAAATCAAGCAGTTGCAAATTGAGGCTCCTTTGCTACAAGCCATTGAGGAGATTCCTGAGCTAAACCAACTAATCAAACAGTTGTGTATCAAAAATCTAGGAAGAAAACCAAAATAAATAAATATCATTCACATAAATGGTTATCTGGCCCAATTTTTGGCTGGAAAGACTATTGCTCCAAAATCCGATTATCTAGGTAGTCCACTGATAACAGTAAAAATCAATGAGGTGGCAATACATAATGTATTAGTAGACTTGGGAGCAACCATTAATGTAATTATTGTTGATGTAATGGAAGAGTTAGGGCTTACTGATTTATACCCCATAAATACACTCTTAAAGATGGCGAATCAGGCCATAACCATTCCCAAGGGTGTCCTTGAGAATGTTCTTGTCAAAATCAATGGATGGGAATATTCAGTGGATTTTCAAGTAATTCAGTCTCTTACACCAAAAGACAGTTACCCTATAATCCTAGGAAGACCATGGCTGGCAATGGTTGTAGCCAAAATTGACTGTAGGGAGGGAGGAATGACCATTTCAAATGGTCCAAATAGCAAACACTTATTCTTTTATCCTCTTGCCAAGCCTGCTAAATATAATAAAGTTCAAGTTGATGAACCAAAAGGTACCAACAGACAATTTTTTTTAGCTTCACTGGCCATGGTAGTCATCAAACAGCATGGTGAAGAATTGGAAGATGAATTAGACAACAACATGGAAAATCTTACCATGGATTCAAGTGATGAAGGGATGTTGGACGTAGAAGAGATCTTAGGACAACCCATCAAAATAGGCCACACTGAATTTGATAGTACCAGTTTCATGGGATTGCCTTATCCTCTAGCGAATATCATTCTAAAAACAAAACATTTCTTTGAAGATATTGCTAGACTTCATAGAACCATACCTCATAACTGCCCCCTTAACACTTTGACAAGACCAATGTACACTGTCGCATCCAATCACCCAGGTGTTAAATCCATTATGCTGTTGCTAGGAAAAACTTTGAATATTAACAACTGGTTGACTGAGCTGGAAGAACACAAATTGTTTGATGTCTTGGTGAATAGATCTAAAGATTTTGCCTAGGACTACACAGATATGAGAGGAATAAATCCAAGTGTGTGAACTAATCATATCTACACTGAGAATGTTCGACCTATTCACCAACCCCAAAGGAGACTCAATCCTACCTTGAAAGATATCATTAAAACTGAAATTGAGAAACTCCTACAAGTGGGGTTTATTTATCCCATTTTTTATAGTAAATGGGTTTCACCTTTGGTTGTGGTTCCAAAAAAGAATGGGAAGTGGAGAGTATGTGTAGACTATAGGGAACTTAACAAAGCGACCCACAAAGATTATTTTCCCCTACCATTTGTAGATGAGGTTCTAGATAACTTGGCTAGGAGAAAATGTTTCTCATTTTTGGACAGATTTAGTGGTTACAACTAGATACAGGTGGCAGAAAAAGACCAGGATAAAATGAAATTTACTTGTCCATGGGGGACATTTGCATATCGAGTTCCTCCCTTTGGGCTGTGTAATGCTCCTACAACGTTCCAGAGAGCCATCTTGGCTATATTTGCTGAGTTGATGAATGAGTGTGTGGAAGTGTATATGGATGAATTCACTTTGTATGGTTCAACTTTTGATTAAGCTCTTTAAAGTCTAGACAAAGTGCTGAAGTGATATGAGGATTATCGTTTGTCCCTAAGCCATGAAAAATGTTTGATAATGATAGAACAAGGAATAGTATCGGGACATCACATCTCGACAGATGGAATAAAAGTCAATCCTAAGAAAATCGAGGTGATACAACAATTGGTCACCCAAAAACCCCAGGCTGATGTTAGAAGTTTATTAGGGAATGTTGGATACTACATAAGATTTATAGAAAACTTCAGTAAAATTGCAGCTCCTATGTTTTCTCTTCTCCAAAATATTGTGGAGTTTATATGGACACCTGAGTGTCAGTCATCATTCGAAATCATCAAGGAGAAGCTTATCTTTTCTCCTATCCTTTGTGGACCTAATTGGAACTTACCGTTCCATATTTATACCGATACATTTGATGATGCTATTGGAGCAGTGTTAGGACAAGAAGATGAAAATGGGGGAAAGTATGTTATATACTTCATTAATAAGAATTTGAATCCAACAAAAAAGAATTATACAACAACGAAGAAGGAATTCTTATCTATAATACATGCAATTAATAAGTTTTGACACTACATTATAGGATACAAAGTAACGGTGTACATAGACCACTTGACCATTAAATACCTCATGAATAAATCTGTAGTGAATGGGAGGATAATCAGATGGTTGCTGCTTCTCCAAGAATTTAACGTGACAATTGTTGACAAACCAAGGAAATTCAATGTAGTTACAAATTTCTTATCATGAATTAAACAAGATGATGGTGAATGTGCTTTGGTATAGGATGAGTTCCTAGATGAGAATTTGTTTACCATCTCTACTAAAACTCCCTAGTTTGCCGATATTGCCAACTACTTGGCCACCTCAGAAGTACCACCTGCTTTTACATTTAAATAGAAGAAACACCTTATAAGAGAAAGCACCCCTTTCAAATGGATTAATGGGATCCTATTTTGATGCGGGATTGATATGGTTATATGACGATGTGTTAGGGCAGATGAAACCTATAGTATCCTAAGAGCTTGCCATGATGATCCTTCCAGAGGACATTATTCTACGAAGAGAATGTCCCATAAGATCTTAGGTGTAGGATATTACTGGCTCTCTATGGATAGGGATGTCAAGAAATATGTTCACCATTGTGATGAGTGTGAAAGGGTAGGGAGATCAACAAAATATAATGAAGTGCCCCTTCAACCCCAGGTAGTCCTTGAATCATTTGAAAAATGGGGATTGGATTTTATTGGTCCTATAAACCTGATTTCACAAGGAAAAGAGTACATTCTGGTATGCAACAATTATCTGACCAAGTGGGCAGAAGTTCAAGCTCTATGAGTTGCTAGGGAGGAACAAGTAGTTGATTTCCTCTATAATAAAATTTTCCTCAGGTTTGGAGCTCCTAGGATGATCATCATAGACTAGGGTCCTCAATTCATGTCTAAGTTTCTATTAGCCCTCACTAATCATTTCTAGGTTAGTCATAAGAAATCATCACCCTATCATCCTCAAGAAAATGGTCAAGTGGAAGTCACTAATAGGGAGCTCGAAAATATTTTAACAAAAATAGTGTCATCAGGAAGAAAAGACTGGGCTAGAAAACATCTTGAAGCTATCTAGGCTTATAACATGATGTGGAAGTCAACCACTGGTTTTAGTCCATACAAGCTAGTTTTTGGGAAGAAGCCTCTCTTACCCATTGAATTCAAACTCCAAACATTGAAAACAACCACAGAGTTAGGTATAGATCTTAAACGAGCCTAGGTAGAGGGAGTCTTTCAGCTTAGTGAGTTGGATGAGCTTCGTTTGGACGCCATCCATCAAACTAAACTTGTGCAACAACAATTTAAAGTCTGCTATGACAAGCATATTGAGAGAGAGTTCCATAATGGGGATTGGGCCCTGTTATTCGATTCCAGATACAAAGATCACCAAGCAAAACTCATAACTCATTGGCTCGACCCATATGAAGTTTCTGAGGTATTTTCAAATGGCATGGTACAACTGAAACCCATTGATGGTGATACTCGAACCCTCCTAGTCAATGGACATCGATTACGCATCTACCATAAACCAATCAATAAAGAAGAATTCAAAAAAATGGTAGAGATATAGGGAGAAATCTGATGCATTGACTCTACTCTTGCAGAGTCAATATAGTTTTTATTTTTGTTGCTATATATATATATATATATATATATAAAAAGAGCATGTGTATAAATTTTTCTTTCAAAGCATTTCTTCTAAATTTTTCATCTCTTGGACTTGGCTAATTTTTGTTTCTATTCTCACAGGACTTCATTTTTCATTAGAAACAAATTCTAGTGCATCTTGCTGCGGTGCTCTAGAACTTGTTAGCTTGGTTGCTTTGGTGCTCTGGAACCTGTTGGCTCAATCACTGCTATGCTCTAAAACTTGCACGACTTGTTGATGTCATTCCTTGTTTTGTTCCTGCATTTTGGTGCATCTCTCAACGATGTTCTAGAAAGTAAAAATGCAAAATTATACATTTTCATTTCTTCTTTCGGCTGCATCTTCCAACGATGCTCCAAAAATTTTCTTGCTACATTCTGGCTACATCCTTCAGTGATACTCCAAAATTTTGTTGTTCCTTCCTTCCAACAACATCTTTCAATGATGCTCTAGAACTTGTTTGGTTGCTACTTCAGCTACATCTTTTGATGATGCTCTAAAATATTTTGGTTGTTGCTCTAGTTGCATCTTTCGACGATGCTCTAGAAATTTTGTTGTTGTATTCCGATGGAATCTCTCACAGATGCTCCAAAAATTTTTCTACTTCACTTTTTCCATTCTGGCTACATCTCCTAGGAATGCTCCAAAACTTTGTAAATACTTTTTCTTTTTTAATGCTTTTATTTTTCCAAAGTTTTACACATGCCCATTATCTAAAATTTTGTCATCACCTTGGAATCCACACCATATGTTGCCATCTCGCCCTATAATATCATATCCTTTCATAATAAATGAAATTATTATGACAGTCTTTTCATCATAAGGAACTTTGTCATTAATTGTTGTTTCTCATTATCAAACCATTGCCACCTTCGCCAAATTATACAACTAATCTATTACATTAGCAAGGTAAGTGATGTTCAAGTTAATGACATGACATAAGGTATGTATGCTTTTCGTTTAAAGTTTATAATTATTTTGAATAAAGATTAATTAATTGGCACAAACCTTGTCCTTTCCTAATTTAGTAAATTGTGCCATTGAGTGATTGCTTGAAGTACGACTACACTTGCATATTTTTCCATGCATAACTACCATGATTATACAATAGAGTTCAAGTAAGACAATTAATTACTTCCCTCCATCGGTTGTATCAAAGCTATATTCTATTCCTTTTGCAATTTAGTTGCTTAAATCGAGTATTTTTGAAGTACTTCTATAAAATTGAGCAAAGTGATCAAGGAAGAAAGGAATGGGGGGAGCTAAGAAGAAGTCTAAACTAGGCTCAGTGGAAAAATTGCTAGCATTGGGAAACATTGCATGTCTGTTTTAGAAAGTAGGGTGGCTTGAATTTATCAAGAAGTTTGAGGGATATTTCGAGCAGCTGGTGAAAGAATTTACATTAAACTTTTGAAGATGGGAAAACTATGGTACATGGAAAGAATTTCCAGGTAAGTCCAAATATTATCTCCTGTTGTAACACTCTACTTGTTCTACAGATTAAAAAAAAAGTAAACCAACTACCAGTTTTAGCCGAAGTTTAACTAACTTGATTTCATGCTAGGTTTCCTTTGCAATTTGAACGGAAAGAGAATCAATTTTTAAATAATATCATATTCAATTTCACAACTAACTCATCAATCTTTAGTTTTAGCTAAAAGGAAATGACTAATTGATTTCAAGTATCTGGAAACACAAAGAACATTAACTATATTTCAAGTTTTCCCTTTTTAGTGGAAAGAACAAACAACTGCCTAAATATTCAACTGTAGATTTTTACATATAAACAATTAACTAAAAGGAAATATCATTTATTGCAGCATTGATATTAAGCTTAAATAAGCAAAGGCATGTACCTGGAATTCAAGAGGGAAAAGAATACAAAATAAGATCATCATTATGTTGAATTGCTTGAACAACTTTATCTTTGAGAGAAAGAGAAACATCATCAGGGGATTTTCCGCCCAACCAAGACCTACTGGTCCCCCGAGTTTCTTCAACTAAAGAACCCAACCCTTCATGAGGGTAATCAACAAGGATGAAATTATCATCATGCCATTCTGAGCCTTGTGTTACAAACCTATATCGCTGGTTGATCCCTCCTCTATAGGTACCTCCTAACCAGAAGGATCATTATGACCCGAAGTATATCTAGTTCATGATAGATGACCATTGCCTAACTAGCATCATACCTTGGCCAAGGAATTTTATCTTTACTGGCACTCTCACCCTTGCTCAACATTTAATATTTTTATTTCTTTTATAATTTATATTTTCAAAGATTCATCTTGCAACATGAGTTTCCAATCAGGTATAGTTATTCTAGAATTACAAAGATGAGTAAGGGTTTAAAAGGCTCATACCAAGTTTTCTTTTAAGGAAAACATAAGAATAACCATTCTTGCATCAAGGGAGAAACACATTAACTATTCTCTGCTCAAGTTATTCTCATTTCTTGGTCTAATTCTCAATGATAGGTTTGATTATCATTACCCTTTAGTTCAGGGTTATATCTTTACCATAAAGTTTAAACATAGAGAAAGAGATTCTTACAACATTGAAGATTTTCAAGACCCACATATATATATCCCTTTAAAGACTCAAGTGAGAAAGTACATGCACTTGAAAAATTTTAGATTAGAGGGAAGATAAGAAGAATATTCAGTTTAATCAAGTAGAGCATGTCTTTCAAGTAAATTTCAGTAGTTCAAAAGAATTCCTAATTCAAAAGCATAACAAAGACAGTGATATATTCGATTGCAAGAATAGAATAAGGTTCGGATTCTCCTTTTTGAAAGATCCTTTTTTAGACCAACCCCTGATGATATTAGGAGACTCGTTTTCTTTTATCTTACAGAAAGATGAGAAAGATTATTGATTTTATTTTTCTATACAAAGGATGTTCAACAAGGATGGAATCATCGTTGCAATACACTGAAGAATTATATGCATTACTTTCCTGAATATGAAGATTCTAATACTCGAATAGTTCCAAACTCTTTTCCTCTAAAGAACAGGTTTAGCTACAAAGCCACCAAAACTTCCAAACAAGAGAGAAGGCGTTGGCGAATTCAGGACCTAGCAACCATCTCCTGAAATATTAAACACAAATTATTACCATAAACAACCACGTTCGACTTCTTCAGAAGAATATAAAAAATGCTTGCAGATGAGGATGCAGACAAGAAAGGAAAGGAGACACAAGGATGGTGTGAGCACAAAACTAGAGAATGCGGAAATGGTGAATGTTCCCATGATGACAAGCCAAGACAAGAAAAGATAAGCGTGATTACAGAGTGAGGTGAAAAAACAAAAAAAAATCGTTCCAAGGTGAATAATATTTCAATGCTAATTGAAAAATGATGGAATTCAAGCCAGAGCAAAGGATATGGAAGAAGGAAGGAAAAGAGAGCCAATGATTAAAAAGGGACTCATTTTGAAACCACCCATTCAAGACTCCAGGATCGCACGACTGCATGCCTCCTTCTTGGCTGTTTCATCTAGGAGCTTGATGGAAGGTTGGTGGGGAGTTACTGCCTTCCCATTCTACTGATGGCTCTCACCAATTCAATTAATTTTTGATTTCAAAGCCTTTCAAATATTTTCATATTTGATCGATGACCTAAAAATTATATCCATTATTATTAATTTAATATTAAATAATCATTGCAAAAATATATAAGTAACAAGAATTGGTTCACTCAACTTTCAAGAGGATATAATAAATACTTTAATTATAATATTTATTAACCTTTTGCAATCTCCTTAAAAGGTAATTATTGATATATATTTAAATTGACTTGATTAATCAATAATTATATTAAATTAATTATGGCTAAGGTCATGACGTCGACACAACTGTATTGTATTGACTCTAGGTTTGATGATAAAATTGATCCATTGTTAACCACGTCCTCTCCTAGATAATATTTCCCTTTCTCTCGTGTCGTCGGCAATCCTGCATCCACTGACAAGAATTATGGTTAGATCGTTCTCAACGTATAATATCATGAACACATTCATTTTCACATGAATAGGAAAACCACTCTTAGATATAAGAAAATCATTCTCATTTGAAATTATGACATATAAACAATTATTCTTTCCACAATTTCACATTCTCATGAAAGGTAGTTACTTGCAACTAACATAATGACCATAATTTGAGTGTCATAAACATGTTCATGATAAAGGGGATGTAACAACATCTCTCTGGTCTTGAGAATAGGGGTATTAATTTGAATGAAACCACACAAATTACTTATTAGAGGATGGTAGAATTGTTTCATAGGGAGGGTGAACCTCAACCTATGGTAACTATAAGCACTAGAGGACAAAACAATGGATTCCAAAGAATGTCCATTCTTGAACCCTAGAGAACTGTTGTAGCTTGGATAATTAAGTAATTTACTTGTGAAGGGCAAGTAGCTACAGTAGTAGGACCCCCTTTTTGGTTGCTAACCCATTTGCACCATGGCGCCAAAGACTCCTCTCTTAGGGTTAATGTCCCTGAATTTTTGTGTGATTCAGTTACTAATATGATAGAAAAGTATAAAATTGGTACAAGGCTGCTTAAACATCAGGACCTTATCCACTTAATCTGCAAGTACCATTTCTACAAGAAACCAGAGAAGAAATGGCAGAATTGTTTGCAAAAAATTAAGAATGAGGAGTTTGATAAACCTCTTGAAGAGGGAGAGTCATCAAAACAAGTAGTTCAGTCTCTAGGAGAACCTTCCTTTGAAGCTTTAGGTGTTCCTAAATCTCAACAGACCTCAACAACTCTCGGTGACAATGTGCCAAAAACCTTACCTTATGTCTCAGAAACCACAGGACAACCATATGTAGAAATTGTACATTCCAAAGAGGAAGAGGAGCCTCGTTGCAAGAGGAAGAAGTAAACCAAAGTCACCTCATAGACAACCCCTCCTTTATGGAGAAGCAAACTACTATCTATTGAGTCTAGTGAAACTGTGTCTTATGACACATTAAGTACCCCTAAAAATAATTAACCTAGGACTAAAGCACAAAAATTAGAAATCGATACATAACCCGGTGAAGAGGAAATTAGGGAAAGTGATCAATAGGCTACTCAATCTCCTAGGGTCGAATATGAGAATTTTTCATCTCCAACAAAACAAGAAGAGGAAGGGGTACAATCACCATATTTTGCAGATATTGAGGATGATATTGTGGGACAATTTTCCTCCTTTATTGATAAAATTATTGAGCCAGGTTCATTTGATGTGTCTGATAAAGGGAATGTACATAGTGCTGAGGATAATGCAAATATAGAAAGCCCGAAATCTGCCTTTTTCCAGTAACACAGGGGATGAAGAATCTGATTAGAGAGGAGTGGAATTAGAAAAATTGAAAGCATAAATTGTTGAATTAAAAGGTCAATTGCAAGGAAACTAGGAAAAAATTAGTCAACAACAAGAAGAAAATGAGGCACATATCACAATTATAGGAAAAAGAGATCAGAAATTGTAAATTTAAAAATGCAAATTGAACAAAAAGACATGATTATTGAACAATTGTAATTTCAAATTCAGCAGAAAAATGATGAAGACAAAAAATATGTGTCTTGTATATCTAAAAAATATGGACAAATTAAAAAATTGACAAACAATTTCATGCAAATATTTTTTGCTTTTGAGGAAGAAAAGAACAAACAAAAATTGAACTTAATGCTTATGTAAGTAGGATTGTTGAGTTAGAGCAGGATCTGTAGGAAAGTAACACCAACCCTATAATAGAATCTAAGGGAACATAGAACGGACCAATTGCAATAGAATGGTTCCAGGTACGTATACCTCCATTACTCATGAAATGGATGGAGAGGTGCTACTTTCTGAAGGAGATGGCTAAAGACAATGCTAGGTTGAAGAAGGAGTTGGTTCTATTAAAGGAATCATTTGACAGGATATATAGAGCCAAATAGTATGCTTGCCAGATAGGTGAATTATTGTTGGCTTGTAGAAGACCATCCAAGTTATATGCAATGTTTCTCAATGAATTTTTTTTGAGATGGAAATTATTTAAAATCTACAATAATTAGCCACACGACCTTGATGACAAGGAATTTGTCAAAATATTTGTAGAGTCAATTCCAGATCAACAAGATTTGTTATGTGATTTTTTTGTTCATAATTTGCTTGTAGAAAGATATACATATTTTTATGTCAACTTCTTTGTTGGGGAAGTGCAATTGAGATCATTTCTTTCCACCATGTGATATCAAATCCAATGGAAGGAATAGTTAAAGGAATATTTATAGGCTGAGAAAACTATTGGGCTACAAATGAGACATCCTCACAAGAATCCTTTTGCTTTCAAAGCAAATTTCCTAGGTATTAAGCTTAAAGGGGTTATACAAACTAAGTAGAACAATAATATTCGTCTGTGTTTTGACCATTTTCAAGATCAAGGGCCAAAAATGATAGGGAGGGCATGGCATGCATGTGAATAAAGATACACCCCTCTCCCTATGTATCTCAAGAAAAGAGAGGTAATTTCACCTCTTAACGTCAAATGGTCCTATAGAAGAGCTATAGCTCTGGCTAATATCTTGAAGCAATTAATAACTAATTGGATCGGCATGAGGTACAAACCTCCTCTGCTTCTTAATCCACCTCTTGCATTACATATCAACACAGATCAGAGTAAAGAAATTTTTGAAATATGGAAGGCAAGGGTTACACTTCACTAGGGTTCTCTGAGGGAACCTGATGATTTTGATAGAGAAGCATACAATGCGTATGATCTCAGTGCAAAATATGAAGAACACGGTGGAAATAGGGGAAATGTAGGACATGGGCCACAACAAAGAGTAGGAGGACCCTCTCATGCTTAGGAAGGGGAGGAAATGATGAGGTAAAAATAACCTCATCAATATAAGTGACTGAATACCCTTCGTCATGTTTTTCAACCACCTTTACCTTGCCAATTAATTGTCTTTAGGATTAATAAATGCTTTATTTTTGTGAAAAGTTGTATAACTTTATTTTCTAAAATTGCTTGAAATAAGCTAACCTACACTAACTTAATGGTTTAATTTCTAAAGTAATGTACAGGTTTTCATGCATACTCGGTCATCATGCTTAGCTAGAAGGATTCAACGCAAACTTCCATATGGTTGAAGATTCAATGCAAACTTCCATGTGGTTGAAAACAAGCGCCGACAGTATAGGCACCAGAATTCTAGGACACATGGTGAATCAAGTTTTTGTAGCTGTTTTGTTATTTTTTGTTGAAGACTTTATGGCTCACTCTGAGCCTCTTTAATTTTTTATGTTATGGTCTCAAAGTCCGTTAGTTTGTTAAGTTCAGTTAAAATACTTTTTTAGTGGTACCTTCTACCTACTGAATTATAGGATTCTGTTAAACATTTTTTGTATAAGTGTGAAACTTTCAGAAGTAATATACAACAGAGAAATATCGTTATGTTGCTGTAATGAATTTCTAGACTATGTTTCTAAATTACACTTCCAATATGAATAAAGCAATTTTTGCCTTCCTCATTCTGAGTTGCTAAGTATTGTGAATGGAATCATTCTGAATGGAGTAATCTTGAAGTTATCATGTTTATGTGACCTGAGCTAGACGTAGAAACACCCGAGAGTTGGCCACTCGAGGGACTGTAGAGTAGATAGATAAGTATTTTTACTTTCAAATTATGCTGCTTTTGTTTTGTAAATGATAAAGTGTTAAGTAAAGTTTATTTCATGTGTCGAGCTCCATTAAAGTTAATCCTATAGGTTGTAGTTAGTCTATAATCTTTAATTCTGTTAACTAAAAAGTTTCAGTGCACCTACCTTCATTCTTATTTTCAAGTTGTTAAGCTATTTTCTATTAATTGTTAAGTTTTTTATCCATTGATATTCAAATGTTTCATAGTTTCTTTACATTTTTTTCCTCTTCAAAAATTTACACACTTATTAGTTTAATCATCTCAATGATTTCTAGTTTAGTTGTTATGATTTTTAGACTAATAATTTATTGCTTTTTAGTTTAGTTATTTTAAGCTTTCTAGTTTAGTGGCCTTCTAGTTTAAATTTTATTTCAGTTATCCCAACTACTTAGAAAATCTGAGAGAGATAGTTGAGGAGTTTCCTATTGCATATAGCCTTGAACACTACTCAGTTGATATTTGATGCACTTTTCAAACTAAAGAGATATGACCTAATGATAATCTATCAAGTGTATCCTTAAAGCATTAAAGGGAACCAAGCCTTAGAAGATTTTAATAATGAACAACATCCAAACGACTATCCCAAAACAAGCAAGAAGTTGGAAACAACTTCCTCTAAACGAAATTATTTTTGGTAAATTTCTAGTAGCTCCTATTGGATCCAATGTGTTCAAGAGTATATGGAAAGCATGGGAGGTCATTAGAATTTAGTTTTAAAATAGTGATTTACTAAATCAAATCAAGGGTAATTTGAGCACTGATTGGTCAATTTGGTGAAACCTTGAGAATAAAAATAATCTCCTTGCCTTACTAAAAGGTTTCTCAACAAAAACATGCCATTTAAAAGGTATTAAATGCTTTAATGACATACTGTGTAATAAACAACTAAAGTTTTGGAACAATTTGAGTTTCAAATTTAATCTCCCTCCATCTTATTAGAGGACTTAATCTATTCTTAGGGAAGCTTGCAAGATCATTCACTTTCTTGTTTGTAAAATAGATGACAAGGTGTTTCTTGATAATCCCACTTGGGTTGAAGGCACTAAGATTCTAATTTTTTTTAAGAGAATTTATAAAACATTAGTTTACTCCCATGACCTCCACAAGCACCTAAACATATCTTGGAATCTTGATCTACTTGGGGCACAATGGTCAAAAAAATTCAAAAATATGTGGTCTAATATCTTAGAACCAAAAATTGCTTGCTTCAAATGGTTATTCCTGTTGTAGAAAATTCCCCTCTCTATCTTCTTCCTTGCAAAACATCTATGCAGTTTGTAAGTAGCCTAAGAGTATTAGACACATTTTTTTGACTGTTTATTTGTAAAAGAGATTTAGAACATGTTTCTATCTAATCTAGTGGGATGGGGAGATAAAGGAAAAATTAATTGGCTAAAAATTATATTTGGTTGTGTAGAAGGATTAAGTCATTCTTATAATTTTTTTTGGCTTATTTTTCAACTGACATTTTATGGGAAATATAGAAAGCTAGAAATGAGGATATTTTCAAGGGTAATAGGATAGTACTTACCGAGTCTTTGAGAAGACTCATATTTTACAATATCTTTGTGCAGGTAACAATCACAATGGAGATTTCAAAAGATAAGTTTCTGAAGATGCTAAAGGAAGGGACTATGGAAATCAATAAGGAAGAGGTAAAATATGGAAGACATTGGCCTTTCAATGAAGCATAGAATATTTCGTATATGAAAGTTTGTTTATAATTTCAAAAAAAGCATAATAAGAAATACACAACTTAGACATTGGAGAAAGACCTTAACTCTCAGAAAGGGTCGAGGTATCATGTAAATCCTAGGGAGGACTTCACTATAGAGATGGTTAGATCACTGAGCACATCTCAGAGATTGAACTATTTTGGAATGAAAATGAACCATATGGTGAAAGCAAGAACCTCTAATCAACAGTGGGTAGAATATTTATATTTTTGTAATCTATCTCTGTTATACTTTGAAACTATTTTTTTACTCATAACTCTATTATGTTTATAGATCAGTGTGAAAAACAACATATTATCTATCTATATGTAGAAATATGTCAAGGTGTATGAGGAAAAATACTAATCCATAAGCATATCAAGTTGATAAGACCCTACATGGTCTAATTATAATTAGAACTAGTTTTGCTTGGATTTGTTTGTAATTTTCTATATACAATATTTAATACAAAAAAAATAATGGGATCAAGTGAAGGATAAAATAATTAAATAAATAATGGTATTTGTTTAATTAAAGGTTAGGATAAAATGGGGGAAAGGATGGAATTAAATATTTATTTAATTTATGGATTAGGATAGGGTAAAATTAAGTGTGGCTAGGCATGGGTGATTTTAGGTGTCTACAAATTTCATAATACATGAACTCTTAGCTCTATCCCCATCAATGCAATTGTATATGATTTTGTCACATAATAGTTTGATTGGTAGTTTTAGAAAGGTATACATAGTTTTGGATGATAACACTATGGTTTCAATTGAGGTTCTTAATATTGAAAATAAATTTGAAGGCAAGAGTTTTGATAGAGAGTGTAATGTTTTGAGTAGAATTTGATACAAAAATATGTTTAGAATCATATAACCTTTTTTCAAATCTAAACTTCAAGGCCGTGATATTTTCTCTAGTTCAAAATGGGAGCCTTGATAAGATTTTGTATCATTCAAATGCACCAAGTTCTAAAGGGCAAGTGCATAGCTTAGATTTAATCCAAATATTTAGCATTGTGGTTGAAATTTCAAAGTCATAGAATACCTTCATTTTGTGCAAGTCACCCATTATGATTTAAATCTTGGTACTGCGATTTATGGTGATGATAAAAATGCTTATTTAAAAAACTTTACTATTTAAATATTGTGTATTGGAGACTCTCTACATTTGTGCTCTTCTACACATACACTAAAATAATCAATTGATTACATTGGTCCCAAAACTAGAGTGGATCAATTTACTACTATAAAAGGAGGGACTAAATTAATCAAGTGTATGCATAGCATAATTGTCCTATTTTTTTCTACAAATGATTGTATTTAGTTTTATTTATGTTATTATCCTCAAGAGAGAAGGAGAAAAATGCTTTAAAAATCAACGTATAATGGCATAATAAAATACTAAAATTTTGAAGGGAGATAACCTCTTTATAAGTACCAAAAAAATCCTTTTTCTTTCTTGTTGTATTTTATCATTACACTTTTTTGAGATTGTAATTTAAGTCATTTTTATTACTTAAAAGTGAGCTTTAAATTATAGAATATTATTATTCAAAAAAATAGTAGTTACAAGTTAGTTTTAAAAGGAAAAATTATATATAATCATTTTGAATGAAAAAGCATGCATCCCTTGCTATAAATTTTCTACTCTCAACATAACCATCAAGAAGAAATTGTAAGGAGAATTTTTGGTCCATTTTTTGAAGAAATTTAAAGAATTTTTCTTAACCTTATTTCAACTATTCTCTATTGATCACAAGTTTTCGCTATGTTTGACTTGTAATCATTTTCTTCATACTTTTCTTTTACTTTTGGTTACACAAAGAAATGAAATAATATTTTGTGCTCTATTTTTAAGGAATGAGAAGAATATTTAGAACTTTGTGTCTTTATATTTTTTTCTTTATTATAGAGTAATTACATGTATCATGTGTGATTGATTTCTCTTATTTTCTTGGTACATTGAAGGGGTAAACCATCATAAATCCTCTCTCTCGATAGTGTTGTATACACAAATTAAAGGAATTTATGTCTCATATAGTTTTTGTACGTTATTTATTATTTCCCTTTGTTCTTCTCATATTTCATTCAAGGAATCCTACATAGCATTTTGTATGGACCTACCTAGGTTTTCCCCATGTTCCTTTTTTATTTTTTGTAATTTTGTGTTCTTTTGTACTTTATAGTTAAAAGTACACAAAAAACCCAAAACCCATAACACATGAGGGATCTTCCCCTTTCAAATGCAAAGGAAAATTGATAATGCAATAAATTTTTCTCCAACTATTGTGAACAATTATCATTGCACATTGGACGAGTCATGCTATTTTTGGTGAAATATCACAATGTAATTTTTTTTACTAACACTAGGATAATAAAGGCTACAAGTTAATAAATAAGATAATTTTAAAGAGATGTGTAGATATAATCTAGGAAGGATATATGGCAATGAGTGATATGATGCAAGACACACATCAATAAAGGGAAATGTAGACATGAGGCCTTTGGAGATGACACATGACCATCAACTAAAACAAATATTTGGGCACTTGAGATAATATTATAACAAAAAAATTGAATTGGAAAATTAATAATGTAAACTTGAAACCATGAATCCAAACTTCAAAAATTTAGTCAATTATAAAACAAAAATACCATAGGTCTAGATCACCACATAGTTAAAGATTTTGGCTTACGGGCGAATTCAAAAAGCTAAGTAAGCTATACCTTACTATTCTTTTAATATATATATATATATATTCAAAACTAGTGGTCAAGACTTAACAAATAGTACTTAGGATGAAAAATTAAAATAGATTCCCAACCAACTATAAAGAGGGAGCTCAAGTATGGAAAACAAGCAAACAACACAAATTTGAAATTGACATGGTTTTGAATTTCTCATTTGTTTGTAATGAATTTAAGAAATAGGGTTTAAAATTTAAGTAAAGGTAATAATATATATTGATTGGGAAGATGATTTAAAAAATACTTAGGTAGTGAATTGAAACAAGATTTAAATTATTTGTCATGGTTACACATAGGACTATGAATCATAATAAACAAGACCAAAATAAGGAATTAGATGATATCATCGAAATAAAATCCTACTCACTCGAGTAAACATAATTGAAACTAATCTTATATTGACTATAAATGTAGGTTCAAATATACATCATAAAATCATGGTCACATGGAAGCTAAATCTAATGGGCCCCATTAGATTGATAAATGATTAAGCAAAACATGAGACCAAACATGGATGTCATGTCCCCGAAATTGTAAAGCTAAAACCAAGATATGGAAATACAAATAATCGATCCAAATAAATATCAAAATGTAAATATAATTGTTATCAAACAGATTGCACCCAAATGCTTGAATGGCTAAATTCAACAATCTGTTGAAACATGGGAACTATCTTCAGACTGTGGGTATTCCTACGACGAAGATAGACCTATAGATTCTAGGCTGGTTCCTATATGATTCTCTGATTATGGACTTAAAACTTTGATGGGAAAAGGGAAAAGGACTTAAAACTAATGCTAAAAATTGGAAAACTGAACAATGGTGCCGAAAGAAACTAATGTGCAAATTTAACTCACAAATGATTACCTAGTATTTCTATTTGCACAACTTGATCTAGTAGCTTAATCACCTAAATGTTTTAAACAAAGGCCTTGATTAAATACAATCTTTGAGGGAAAACATGGTTTTCATGACTAAACTGTTTAATCATTTACATGCATAGTGTTTAATCAGTGAACTTAAACTTAAATGCATACATAAATTTATGAAGGAGACAAAAATATTAAAGGTCTCAAAATTGATAACACAATAATCCTTCGATCAAATCCTACACAATAAATGATGCCTGAAATCTTGAAGGCAAAAATTAAAAATACTAGAAATTAAAGGAGTCTTTTGCAAATCATACACTAATTAACATGTAAAAATTGCTGCATAATCTTATTAAATTTTGAAAGTTGAGTTACATGAAGTCTCTTTGCTGAAGGAAAAGGCAGAAAACAAGAACTAAAGGAAAAATATTAACTTTCTCCAATATATACAAAAGGCATGCATAAAGTAGCCAAAAATAGAACTGAAAGCCAACTAAAGTGAAAAACTACATCTCCAATGTGAAATCCGAGCAGAAGAGAAAACCCTGATAAAAATAGCCCAAAACTGAAGCAAACAACACTTTGTGCCCAGAAAACTCCACCTCTCCATGTGCATGATTAATGCACCTCGTGTACTGATGTGGAACTGAAAGAAACTCCAAGTGAACTAAAAATAACCCACCTAATCCTTGCATGTTTGGATAATTGAAATTGAAGCTCCACTTTGTGCATGAGCAAATTTTTTTTTAGTATTTTCAATATCTATCTCCTCCATGCACAATCTAAATCAAGTATCTTTACATGAGCAAAAATTTCTTCTTTTAGTATTTATCCCCCTTTTTAATAATAGTTGATTTCAAAAAATCATTAAAATAATTATTAATATCGTTTTAATAAAAATTTGAAAAAAACTTTACAAATATAACTAAAGGGGAATATAAATCATTTTTTTGCAAAAATTACATCAACTCCTTATGACTCCCCTCCACCATCATATATTTAGCATGTCATGCAAATATTACACTATTCTTATAATCTTTGACATGCAAAGCACCATGCTCGAATCACTTCACCCTTTAGCATATATTTTAATCGACCACCACACTTAGCACATATTAGGTTCCTTGACTTTATAAGTCAATACCACGACAATATAATGAAGTGATCATTATTTTAAAAATTTAGTCAAAAATCCACTCCACTTCGAATTAGGGATTTTGACAAAAACCCATCGAACCCTAAAAGCCCTCATTTCCACTTTGCTTGTCTTTCCTGGGAAACTTCTACTGTTGGCGCCACCATAGATAGGGTTTGTTCTTCCTCTGTGGGTTTTCTCATGGTGAATCTTTGTTGATACTGAGGCCTTTTGAGAGTTTTGATGGAATTTATCTATAGTCAATCGTGCCAATACCGCCTGGTAAGCTCTTCATTTTTGAAAGCTTTTCTTTCTTTCTTCGCAGCTATAAGTAAATTTGTGATACATTTTGCTCTTGCTTCATTTGTCAATATCCTTCTCTTCGAGGCCACCATGATTGTGTTTCTAAAGTTTAAATAACACTTGGTGATGAGTTCTTTGTTGCAAAATATTCAAGTCTCCATCAAGGCCGACAATGGGTAAGCACTGTATTGTTGAATCGCTACATTCATCACTTCTTTTTTTGTTGCAAGAAGCTCAAGTTGAGCACAATAGATGCAAAAATGATGAAACCTCTACATTTCTGGCCACGGCTATATATTTGATTGATTTTTCTATTACAAACCCTGAACTTGACCTACGTTAAAGTATCTCTCTCCTTAAGCCATGACTATCTCTATAGAGAAAGGGTTTCAATAGGCTGCGGTTCTATTTTACATTGTGGGATTTCTATATTTGTAATCCCTCAGTCCATGGCTATCTCTGAATCCATTAAGAGTTTTCTCCTGAGGATTTCACCATACCCTTTTAGGCCAAGACTATAATTTTGTGCCAAGATCTCTGTGAATTCAAGATCTTTTTATGAGTGTTTTGCTTGCAATACCCTCTTTTGAAAAGATTTGAAGGCCTCCTCTTATTGAAAATGGACATGTATTTGCTCACTAAATCCCGCGTATATGCAAATTTCACACTTAAATTTGATATGCGCTGATGTCAATAGGGATAAGGTCACTGTATTTTGGTCACTTGGATACTCATCTGACATACACAATCCATTATATTGAACTGCACCTCCATAACGAATGTCCCAAATACTTAGGAAGCATGGCTTGTTGTCTCAAAAATAAATATTATTGTTGCATTCTATGTGTTTGTTATTCAATCAAGACTGTAATGCAAACCAAGATATGGAAAGTGCTTTCAGTGTGAATGGTTTCCTGCTGTGAGAAAAGTCACTTATACAGGCTTTGCTTGTGTGGATGAATTTTGCATCTTTACTTCACTCATCACCACTACTGCAATCTGTATGTGTTTAATTTTGCTTGTGGTGACCTACCACCATGACAGTCCTATTGTTGTAACTCATGTTTGATGAATGAATCATGCCTTTGTGTTTTCTATTCATGTATATGATAATCCCCTTGCTTTGAATCTCCAAGCTGGAAATGATTTGACTGAGATTCTACTGTCATCATGACAATCCTGTAGAACATCATGATGGGACTTCAATTTTCTAGGAGAATTTAGCTGGGGTTTTAGGGTTCCAAAGTTACTCACGGTAACTTTGATTATCGACCTTCTAAAGTGGACCTCTTGTTATGTTTCAACAGTGACCTGCCGTTAGGGCGAATCGGTCACTTAAGTGAGGTTTTATCCCTCTCAGGTCGTGCTTTACCGGCCCCGTTTCACCTAATTCGTCGATCTTTTGGCATGATGACTTATGTTCTACACCGTTGGGAATTTCAATGCGGGCCCCCACTTCAATGTTCTATCTGAAGTCTAATGAACTGTTTGATCACAGGGGTGGATCTTAGCCACTTCTCGCCGACCTCACGGGTTTCCCTGCTAGCGTCACCAAAGTGTGTGAGGCTCGTGAGATGTCGCCATCTGGTGTGAACGAATGAGTGGGTTTTCTTCCCGAGGTGTTGGATATGATGTGGGGCCATCTTTTCACTAGTGATGGCCATTAATAATAGGGTTAAATATGGTTTCTCGCACACCTCGCACGAGCAGAGTAAATATCCGGGAGAGTATTGCGAGAACTGCGAGGACATGGCACGTGGCTTCTCTTTTCTTGCAAGTGGGACTATGTGGGTCCCCTGTGTGGTTCGGATCTACTATTTTTGAGGGTTTTGATTGGGTATGTTTTTCGAGGGTGCTGAGATGGATTGTCAATATCCATGGACTTGATCTTCGCCCTCCGTTTTGTCACAATGTGGTCCGAATCAGCGGTTCAATTTCAAGAAAAGGGTGTGTGAGTTGTCCACGTGGCATACGTTGCTTGGCCATTGCTCATGTCATTAATGGCACGGGTTTTCCTTCTCCAGAGGATCTCCACCTGATTTCCTCTGGCATGTGAACAGTGCCATTCTACTGGGAGTATTCATGGTTATCTGGGTCACTAATTATTCGAACGCTTGAATCACCTTCAAGTAATCATACCTTGCATGCTGGGCTATTCTATAAATGCTGAATGAGTTGTATGCAATCAGCATTGCATCTTCTTGTATCTGTGTATAGGAAGGTTTCTTCTCCTATGTGTTGCAGAGCTCTATTTCTTTCATGGGTAAATCGATTAAGCGCAGGAGTGTGAGGCTAGGATCCCATGGGTTTCCAGTCATGATGGAGCCTGTTACACCCATATCGCTTGAGGGTGCTACAAGAAATACTGGAAAGAAGCCAGTGCACTGTTCGTCCCCGGTGATCGTTTCAGATTCAGATGAATCTGATACCAATTCAGACTATCGGTGTTACTTGGCCACTCTAACTGAACTCATTGGAGTGAATGAGGAGGCCATGGCAATTGAATCGATAACAACATTGGCACCAGCTTCAGTTGTTAGGGGTGATGCTCGCAAGGCTGATAAGGGAGATGTGGTTCTGTCGCTGTCACAGGCGCAGACTCGAAGCGGTCGCCTGTACTGGGGCCGTGTGTTTTCTTGATAATTATCGGTGGTGGGTTCATTGGACATGTTTTCTCCTACTGTTTCATCGTATGGATGTGGACATAGATGTGTGTGTGCTTTGCATGAAATTTTCTTCTCCGACTGGTTATTTCATAACCGTTTTTTATTCCTTCGATCATGCACGATGTCATCTAATGATAAGTAATGTAAATTTGAATTTCGCATTGATTTGAAATTCAATTTTGTATCGACAATGTAGCCTATTGCTTGTTGCTCTCCTGTTATATAAAGGAGATTTCACAACTCATTGTAGGGTCAGGAATTTTTGGGTCCGAAACTTTGAAGTTTGTACAGTCCATCTTACAGTTGAAGTGTTATGAATATTTTGTTCAGGAAATCATCCCGGGTGGGGATTTGTATACAGATTAGTATCATATGCTTTTTAATTACTGATATCGAAAGAAATCTATAAAATTAAGATGGTTTACTCTCCTGTGTGTGTGCCATGGATTATGAATGGAGTTATCAATGGTTCCTCCTTTCAGTTTCAACAATTAATTGAAAGTGTAATTAGTTTTCTTGCTTTAGCTTAAGAAGTTAATCAAATGCTTGAAGATTCAATTACATGTTCATGGTTGTGTATGCTCAAGATTCTTGAAGAAGTACTATTTTAGTGTACTAAAATATCTCATGATAGTAATGCTATATGAAGATAGGTTCATAGTATCGTGATTTTATTCTGTATGACTCTGTTGCCCAATGGATGAGGCACTGAACAATGTTTGTATCCTTTTGTTGGTTTAAGACTGTAAGCTCTAAGTATGGTAATCCAAATACTAAACATAAACACTTGTTAAAACCTTGTCCTCCTTCGGGAAGTATTCCCTTGTAATAAGTGGGTCAATTCCATTGCTCTTTGGCACTGGTAATCATTCTCTGGTCTGCCAATACCATGAAATGATGACTATCCCTCTGAGCGTCTAGGAATTGTGATCTGTATGTGGGAAGTGTTCTTACCAGTCATGAGGCATTCTTATGAACACGTTTAGGTTTACCCACCTTGGTCCTATAGAGCCAAAAGTGTAGGAGAGTTCAGTCCTCAATTGACTCTCGTTAGTTGGCCACTAGTGGTTATAGTTATCCTTGATATGGGTTGGCTACCTCTTAGAGATCTGCAACATCTATGTGGATTTTAAACACCAACACATCGTTGAATTTTGAGTCTTATACCTGAGATGTATGATGCATTCTCTTTATATAAATATAAATTGTGCCTGCATCCTTCCTTTTTTTTATTCTCTTATAGTTGTTTGTTCATTTGTAATGCTCGTTATGACTACGTCCTTGTGATATTCCTTATGTACCTTGCATAATGAAGGAATGATGGACGTTTGACTATATTAGTTGTCCTTTTCCATGCACCATTGTATTCTTGTAGTTATCAACATTTAAATACCACGGGCCTAGGTAGATTGGCTGCCTCCTATAGCAACATGATGAATGAAATGTCTCTGAAAGTAGGTTCTGCAGACCTAAAAAATGTTTTTCTCTTATAATCATTTGCAACTTTATATGCTGCCCCTACAAATCTTTCTTTATGAGTTGGGCTCAACCCTCGTGGGAGCCACATTTTCCACCACTCATAACACAATCTATTGGTTAAAAATGACTGATTGTACCTATTTCTGCACATGAAACAAACGTATTAGCAAAACATAACAAAGTTGAAATCTTCCAATGATCCTTGTGCTCTTTATCATCTTGTCTCTCTAATGACCTAATCATCTGATGAATGCCTAATTGAATGTGTATTACATCTCTGTTGGTAATATAGGCATGAGGTAGGATGTGATTTTTCATTGCTCTAACACCACCTTTCTCAAATATTACAGATGCATTTGGAGCTTGGAGCTAAAACAACCTAGAGGCATTAGAGACACAACTTGAAGACATCGAGTATAAACGATTCATCATTACAGGCAATGATGAATCACTCCCTTTCTCCTGTTTACATTATCTTCAGTTGTGTAGTTTACAACTTGATTTTGTATTCATTATTTGATTGTGAAAATCAAATTAAGCTATTCCCATGGCTTGTGTGGGACTTTGGTTTTTACAATATGAATAAAAACGACATTACTTATGCAAGCTTATGATATTATTTTGAAATGTTCTTGCATAATATAACTGAAATTCACCTTGTAATCAATCATTGCACAATAATGAGTATTTAGCAGAAAATTTTGTATGTCTTGTGTACCTTTTGGCTTGAATTTGCAATTCAGCTCTACCTATTTTGAGCTGTAGCTAAAAAATAGGTAACAATAATATTTAAGTAATTGTCATTTTAATTATCAGGATAATATTATAATTATAAATACAAATAATCACCATTTAAATATTAAAATCCTAAATACTACTTGTAAATACTAACAACCTAAATATCGTTTAATAATATATAAATATATTACAACTTATTATTGATCAATAAAATATATTACTTGTTATTATTAATAATATTGTAATTATAAATATCAACAATACAAAATATCTATTAACAAATTGATATTATTATAATAATTATTATGATATAATAATATATATAAAATTAATATAAAAATAAACATTTAATATATGAATATAAACCATAGTGATTATGAAAGGTCACTGATTAGAAATAAGTTTTAAAGCTAAAAGTAATATACTCCAAGGGAATCGTAGGATATGAAGAGATACAAAGCAGCAACGATTAATATGATCATTAATAGGAGGTCAACGATTACATTATGCAAATAATAGTTAAGAATTCAGGCATTGATAAGCAAAAGGATATTTCCATTTGAAAGGGATGTTTCTTTTTATTAAGATATGATGCCATATAAGGGTGGGGTGTTCCAGAAAAGGGACTGTAGTAGAAAATACAATAGGCAGATCAATAGTTGTGTGGAAATAAAAAAACAAAAGGATAAGGGAAATAATACATTTCAGAGGAGGAAGTCTCTGTAGCAATTTAGATGGGATAACCTCTGAAAATCAGATTCCATTAGAGGTATATACGAAACAGTATATGTAAGGCAAAAGTCTGAGGTATATGTATCAGGACTAGGAATAAGGAAAGAATCTCCCGCAGATCGAACATATTGCAAAAGCATGCAACAATGAAGAGAATAAAGTATATGTTAGCTGTAAGTTAAATATAATAATATCAAAAATAAATATATATATATATATGATCTAATTTTAGTTTGTTTTTAATATAGTCATGATTGTAGTCAGCACCATTGTGGTTCTAAATTGTAACAAGTGGAATTATGATCTAGAATATAGTAGATAATATAATAGTTCAGATTTATGAACTGATTTATGTTGGGATAAAGTCTTTATGAAGAATTATAGTAGGTTGTTCAAGTAGACTTAAATGGTTCATACACTAGTATATTTTGTGATAATATAATCTTCATGTTTTAAGGATATATAGTTTAAGTATTAAGTTAATTAGTCAATTGTTTATATTGTTACGATCTATGTTTCCACTGTGATGGATAAGAGGGATTGTAAGGAGGAAAGGAAAGAATAATTACAGTCTGCATATTTCAGTAATACTTGAGAAATTACGATGTATTATTCTATTGAAACATATGATAAGAAAGAAAGGCATGGTGATTAAATAAAGGACAAAGGGAGTTCTGCAGATCGGTGGCTGTGAGAATTAGGAAGAGTTCCAGCAGATCACACACAGGGATCTGCGCACACTACAAACATTCCCAAACTCCAAGGTGATCACTCGAAATCAATAGATTAGGGAAAATCTAGGGTTATCACAAAAAGGAGACATTACAAGTGGTATCAAAGCAACTTTCCTACATCCTGTGAAAATGGTGTATGGGAACTTACCGAAGAAGAAGGTATATTCTATAAACATATAGAAACACATTTTGATTTATGCAGATCGAAGTGGTGAGTATTAGGTGAGTGCTTTCATAGCTCTAAATCAGCAATCTTAAATACCTTTATATAATTAGAAAATAATATTTGTTAAATATGTTATGAATGCAAATACTAATGATTGGTAAATATATAATGAATTGGTAATTGATAAATATATTAAGACTTGATAATGATAAAGATATTAATGTAATTATTAATGTTTGATAATTGATAAATACATAAATATAAACATTGAATATCATAAGGGACTGCTGTATACACATTCATATGATAAATAGATTATTTACATTGAACTCTTAATATCTTGTTAAATTCATAAATCCCCATAGCATGGTGTAATTGTGGGTAACTTATGATAATCATTAGATGCAATTGTTTGTATCATCAAACAATCATGTAGTTAGTTGAGGGATGGAACTGATAGGTTGATCAGGTGCTAGATTTCTCCTCTAAGTAGCCCAGGCATGGATGACTGCAGTCTACCATTGTTGGGCCAAGAGGGCTCGCCGTATCCGCTCTTGGGCTTAGAGAGAGTATCTACGAGCCTCCTATGGGAATTATTCCTCCAAACTATCGCATGGTTGGATCAAATTGAGGAACTCTCCATCATTGTAGGAGATGGGGAATAAGAGGTGCATAAGGGATAACAGGTGCTAGGGGCCCTTCCGAGTAGTCCACCCACATGGATGATTGCTTGTCTGCCACAGTTGGGCCAAGAGGGCTTGCGTACCTTCTCTTGGGCTTGGAAGGAACACCTCTATGGGCATCCCAATGCAGTCATCCTATTTGACCATACCTATGATTAAGAAGACCAATAACTTTAGCAAGGTGTTGTTGAGTCAATATTATGTGTGCCTTACAGATATTCAAGTATATACTGAGATAATTTGTGTGTATTCAAGTGTATTCAAAGGTTTACCTTGTGACTTATATGTATGCTTTGTAACATATGTTCAGGAGAATACTTTGTGTATTATGTGTATTCGCTTGTATGCTTCCTACTCATGTGTATACTTGATGACCTTGGGATAGGGGATGGGTCCACGATGTAGTATGGGATGCACCAAATCCCCCTTCCCAATTGTTTGACAGTATACTTCATTTGATTAAATTTGTATTTGAGTATATACTCTATGACTTGTGGTTGTATTCGTATTTGAGTCTATACTCTATGAATTATGATTGTATTTGTATACTCTATGAATTATGATTGCATTTGTATACTCTATGACTTGTGATTGTATTTGTATTTTGAGTATATGCTCTATGACTACAATTGTATTCAAGTGTATATTCTATGATTGTATTTGTATTTGAGTTGACTTGTGATTATATTTGAGTGTACATGACCTTGTATTTATATTCGAGTGCATACTCTATGACTTGTATTTGAATTTGAGATGTATTTGTATTCGAGTGTATACCCTCTAACTTTGTATTTGTATACTCTGAGACTTCGAATTCAAGTGTGTGCTTCATGACAATGTATTAGAGTGTATATGCCATTGTATTTGTTGTGACTTGTATTCGAGTGTATGTTTTATGACTTACATGTATGCTTGTGACTTCATGCACTCATTTCATGTATTATTCACATATATGCTTCATGCTTCTTGTGTATACTCTATGTATGGCATTATTCATGCCTCATATTTATACTTAATGTATCACATATACCTATATGTTACTTCATGTATCTTCAACAAGATGTGTGCTTATAATTACTCTTGGGAATGTGAGGAACATTGTTTGTCAGTAAAATTACTTAAATTGGTTGGTTGTTGCTTGAACTACTTGCCTATGTGATTTAGCTACTCACATGTGTGCTTGAGTTGGTTGCCTGCTTGAACTTTTTGGTTGTTTGCTTTAATTTTTCATTCATGTGGTTTTAAGTTATAAAGTGTATATTATGACTCACATGTATACATGTATCCATGCAACTTATGTGTATTTATGACCCACATGTATTCCGACATATACTATGTGTATTTATGTGCATGCTTCATTAAGTATATCCATGTATTTGCTTCATTCCAGATGTGCCTTCTTCAAAGATTTCTCCATGGGTGTTCATAGTATAAGAATTGTGTCTCTTGAGTTGGAGGTACTTGTCTAAAAATGAATTATTATTAATAACCAAATGCAATAATAGAGAATTGTGACTATTGGAGTAAAAAAAGAAGAAGGTGACTCCCTCAAATTCGTGATACAAAAGGGAACACTTCAATGGGAGAATCCCATTAAGAATAGAACCTTAGTTAACCTCGCAAGAGACTTAAGTTAGACCCTCAAGGATGGGGAGGAAGTGTGAAAGGACGTGACTCCTAATGTGAAAGATGTTGGAATTGTGATTGCTTGAGGACAATCAATCTTGGGTGGGGAGGACTGTCATGCCCCCGAAATTGTAAAGCTAAATCCGAGATATTGAAATACAAATAATTGATCTGAATAAATATCAAAATGTAAATATAATACATAAGAAATGGTCATTTTAATTATCAAAATAATATTATAATTATAAATACAAATAATCACCATTTAAATATTAAAATCCTAAATACTACTTGTAAATACTAACAACCTAAATATCGTTTAATAATATATAAATATATTACAACTTATTATTGATCAATACAATATATTACTTGTTATTATTAATAATATTATAATTATAAATATCAACAATACAAAATAACTATTAACAAATTGATATTATTATAATAATTATTATGATATAATAATATATATATATAATTAATATAAAAATAAACATTTAATATATGAATATAAACCATAGTGATTATGAAAGATCACCGATTAGAAATAAGTTTTAAAGCTAAAAGTAATATACTCCAAGGGAATCGTAGGATATGAAGAGATACAAAGCAACAACGATTAATATGATCATTAATAGGAGGTCAACGATTACATTATGCAGATAATAGTTAAGAATTCAGGCATCAATAAGCAAAAGGATATGTCCATTTGAAAGGGACGTCTATTTTCATTAAGATATGAGGCCATATAAGCTTGGGGTGTTCCAGAAAAGGGATGACAGTAGAAAATACAATAGGCAGATCAACAGTTGTGTGGAAATAAAAAAAACAGAAGGATAAGAGAAATAATACGTTTCAGAGGAGGAAGTCTCTGCAGCAATTTAGATGGGATAACCTCTGAAAATCAGATTCTATTAGAGGTATATACGAAACAATATATGCAAGGCAGAATTCTGAGGTATATGTATCAGGACTAGGAATAAGGAAAGAATCTCCTGCAGATCGAACATATTGCAAAAGCATGCAACAGTGAAGAGAATAAAGTGTATATATATATATATGATCTTTATATATATATATATATATATAAAATCTGATTTTAGTTTGTGTTTAATATAGTCATGATTGTAGTCAGCACCATTGTGGTTCTAAATTGTAATAAGTGGAATTATGATTTAGAATATAGTAGATAATATAATAGTTCAGATTTATGAATTTATTTATGTTGGGATAAAGTCTTTATGAATAATTATATTAGGCTATTCAAGTAGACTTAAATGGTTCATACACTAGTATATTTTGTGATAATATATTCTTCATGTTTTAAGGATATATACTTTAAGTATTAATATAATTAGTCAGTTGTTTGTATTATTACGATCTATGCTTCCACTGTGATGGATAAGAGGGATCACAAGGAGGAAAGGAAAGACTAATTACAGTCTTCATATTCCGGTAATACATGTGAAATTATGATATATTATTCTATTGAAATATATGATAAGAAAGAAAGGAATGGTGACCAGATCTGTGGCTGTGAGAATCAGGAAGAGTTACGAAATATCACACATAGGGGTCTGCACGCACTACAAACATTCCCAAACTCCAAGGTGATCACTCGAAATCAATAGATTAGGGAAAATCTAGGGTTATCACAAAAAGTGGACATTACAATGGAATATTGAAAAAGGAAAAAATGGAGGCATAGACAACATAGCTACTAGTAATGGTATATGTCTTCTCTTAAAATAAATGAACCTTACAACAAGATTAGGCTTTGGTTGAGCATGTTGACGATATTAGAAGAATCTCAAGGATGCTAATCTCAAAATTTGTAAGGATTTTTAGTGATATTCATGAAGATAAGGATATTCACTCTAAAAACTGAGTTCCCATCTATGATTATCCTTATCCTTGGTTTGAATTTTTCCAACAATCTCATGAATATTTTGATACAAAATATATCATGGAAAACAAAGAAGAAGTTAATGATGTTGGCTCAACATTGTTTATGTTTAAATTTTCATGTGAAACCAATGCCTATATTGATTGTATAAGTGTTTCATGTATCTAGCTAGTTGCAACAATCGTAGTTTTTAAAATATAACAAAAAATTGAAGAATTGTGTTCTTCACTTGAGTTGCCGCAATATTATTATTTTTGTGTTAATGGTTTATATTATATTGGAAAATCAAGTGATTATGAGCCAATGATTTATAATATTAGCATTGAATATCATTTTTTTTGATGAAAATAGAATATTTGGTTATCCAATTAACAAGATTGAGTTTGTAAGCATGTAGTGGGACTTGAGTGTAGAAGAGGAAGAAATACCCTATTTGGGTGATTATGAGGAGCAACATACAAACCTTTTCGATTGCTTACTTGATAAAATTTTGTATCTTGATACATGTTGCAACCATGTATACTATTTTAAAATCTATATAATAGATGCAATTTTCATATCATGTTGATTTGTATAAGGAGGTTAACAACAAGGACAATATTGAGAAAAAGTATCATGAGACACTATTTTATCATATGTTTTCTAATCAATATGATGGTGAATCATGTGATATTGTCTTGGAATTTGAATATAATTACGATAATATAGATATTCATGATTCACCTATGTTGCATGGTGATTTATTTGTTTTAGATATAGGATATCAATTTTATTCCGATTACTTATTCTCTAGTTTTAGTTGGATCATGCATGTGTTTTTGTGTATGAAAATTTCCTTGTTTCAAATGGGAAGTAATAGTAACATCCATATGGGTTGGAAAAACTCATCAAGAATGTTATATATGACAAGGGGCAACCATTAGTCCTAAATTTATTTTCTATAACTTTGCACCATAGAAAACATTTATAGATACTTGTTTATGAAACTCTATAGTTTGTGCTATTTTAATTGTATTTGATATTAAGTTTCATCAATATGCACCTCCACATTTAGGTTATATGTAAAAAATTAAACTTTGTATATATGCCTTGTGTTTGTTTTTATTTTCCCATGTCTCTATATGTTGCTTGTGTATATTCATTTGCATCTTGGTCATGTATACCATGTTTTATTCCTGCTTACGTTTTTCAACTTGGTCTATGCATATTGAAGATCTCATTCCCAATTCTCATTATTCTTGTAAGAGCTACACATTTGCAACCAAAAATGATGCTGGCCACACCATGAAAAGGAAAATTCATACCTTCTCATTTTCTCCTATTCTTTATTTAATTAATAGTCAATCTAATTTGACCCATTGTAATTGAAGCTTCTTGGTATTTCCCCTAGTCTTTCCCTAAGTGTAAGCTTCACTATTCTAATAAATTGGTACTTTTTTCATATGCCTTTTCCTATCTCTTAGTTCTTAATCATGGTAGCCTATGTTTAAATTTCATGTCAATGTTAATCCCTACATGCTTTGGTTTTATTTAGTCATGGATTTTCTTAGGCTTCATGTCCTTTCTTATTCCTTTTTAACCCTAATCATTTATATGATAAACTATACTAGGGGCCTCATGTTTGTTATTCCAATGCTTTACTTTTGATCCTTGGTGATATAAAGAAGCTTGGGTTATTTTTTAGCTATGGAGTAATATGCTTATGTTGGGTGCTTTTTCTTGGTATCAAAAGGCATTGATTTTGTTACCCCGATTGCATGTAGGAAATGGAGTTGATCATTGGATGATCTAGAAGCTTCTGCAATAGCTTGTCTCCCTTGGATGCATGTGCATGTTGGTGGTTGTGGAGTTGGCCTGTAATGGGCTTGGAGTTCTTGAACTGCTTTTTCTTTTTATGGATGCTTTGTACTTGCATGGATTGGATTCATGTTCTTTGGATATAAGGGTTTAATAGATTTTTCATAAAAAAAAACTTGTGGTTTTGTGGAGCTACTAGTAAGCTCTATTTTCTAGACCCTAGTTTTTGGGGTGTTACTAGATGAGATAGTTGCAATTATGTTTGCATGATACATGCATGGTATGAGGAGGAAAGATCATTTCTTTGCAAGAGAGTGTTGGTACGTGACTAGTCACTCAAAATTTCTATGGTAATGCTTGGTGAGTTCCTTGACTATGGTGCTCGAGTTGTGGACATGATTGGAAAATCGGATTTGAACTTGATCTAGTGATTGATTCATGTTGTCTACATGATTATTCTCTTTGAGATATTAGTTTTGTAGTTTCGAGTGTGATAGTGGGTTTGCATGCTATATTGATTGGATCTATGGGTTATGCGAAATTGTGGGTTGTCTTTACCTACATGTTTGTTGTGGGACAACTCGGAAGTGAATTGTCAATATCCATGAGGTTTGATTTAGTGTTGATGCAGACTTGTTAGTTGGACTTGTCTATGGTCACTTGTGCATTGGTGTAGTTGCTTTGAGATGAGAGGATGGATGATGTTGAGTACCTAGATAGTCCATTATGGGGACCTGTAACATGTGTATCTTGATATCATGAATAGATTGGATACACAATCTTGTGTAAGATTTTGATAGTGATGGTATTTTTGCTTAGTTTGGAGATCTTGGTGCCACTTGGTATTATTGTTAGATGGACATGTTGATGTGTGGACTTGGAGGTTTTTCAGATTGGCAGATGCTTGGAGAGCTCGGTTGTCATAGTTAAGTGGGAGATTTAGCAATGACTGTGAGTGAGTAATCTTCTTTAGTGTTGTAGATGTCACTATGAGGGACTCTTAGTTCTTGTTGTTGCATAAGGGTTCTTTTGCATTTGCATGGACACTCTTTAAAGATGTGTAACATCTTAGAGCCATGGAGGAATTTTGTGTGCTTTGGGTTGAGGTGTTGGTGATGGTTCTTGATAGGTGATGTTGGTTTAGAGTTTTGGCATGATGCATTAATCTTGAGATCGTGGTATATTCACTTAGAGCATGGGATCTCCTAAGGGGGATGGTAAGATTGTGATGTCATGATAAGTTCCTGATTCAGATGATTGGAGCTTTGACAATGGTCTAGTGATTCTCTTTGTTTGGGTGCATTGGTCATATGCCATGAGAACTTCATGATAGTGCAGTGATGCATTTGGATTTTAGCATGAGATAATTGTTTGTAGGTGCTCATGAATACTTGGAGAATAAGGTGAGCTTGTATTTCACTTGAGATGAGAGAAGTGTTGTTGAGATGGGTACTCTTGATGAGATCTCTATAAAAAGTTTGAGGAGCCTACACCTTGGCTGGATGTGAGTTCAATAGAGACCTATGAGGAGATTGTTCTTGGAGTGAGTCATGATGGCTTGTATATCTTGGAGGAGCATTCTCATTCCCCACTCTTGGTCTACTCAGTGGCTTATCACTTGAGGGGTAATTCCCATTGTTTCTATCAAGTGTTTTATGCTTTCTTTCATAGACATGGATCTTGAGTTGCTATTAGATGGTTCTAGGAGATTCATTGTGAGAGATGGATAGCATGGTTATCTCCTTGGGTTTTCATTTTATTTTATGATGATTATAGGGGATGGTAGTGGGCTGATTTCCTGAGATGGGAAATGGAGTAGTTTGATCTTCTTTGAGAAGCTTACATCCATGTAGTTACATGATACATACGTTGTGTTTGATCTCTTGAGATTGAACAATTTTGGGTGTTATATATTTTCTCTGGAGTTTGTGAAGGAGATCTTACTTGATAGAGTTGGCACTTAGAGGTGTATATAGAAGGGCATGCTACATGTTTATGATTTGCAGTTTTTCCTCTTTAGTCTAGTTCTTCTTCCTGTATGTTGTGATTCGTATGACTTTAGATGTGAGATTTCTATGTGGAGCTATGATGATCACTTGTTTTTTGTCATGTGTTTTCATTTGGGTGATGACATGGAGGTTCTTGTATCTTTTTCTTTTATTAGATATGGAGAACATGGGAGAGATGTGACAATTTATTGAGAAAGATGTTTCTTGCAGTAGTTGGTTGCATGATTCACAGAGCATTGTGGGTGGTCCTTGGTACTTCATAGATACACTCTCTATGTGTCAAAATTGGTATGCTTTATGTCTTTGATCTTTTCAGATTTGGCATTACCCATGCAATGGGAGTTCCTAGATGTGTTTGGTCTTCTTTGATTGGTTGGTACATGGAGCTTGTATTTGTAGTTGTTGGGTTGGCTATGTAGGTGGAATGAGTTTGCTGATGTGGATACCTTCGAGGTATAAGTGATTGGATGGATTAGAACTTGCTTTGGGTGCTATTTTCAGTCACATGGGTTGGTCAGTTGGATGGAAGTAGTCAATGTTTTGGTTGTTGTTCTAGCTGATGTTCTATCTTATTTTTTGGAGGATTTCTTCACGATTGTGTTCAGTTTGGGGGCTTTGAATTTGAATTTGTTGATGCTTTTGTATAGATTATGAGAACAGTGCAGTGGTGGTAGTATTTTGTAGCCTTTTTTATTAGTTGGATCTGATGCTTGTGTTCTTTAGACTGGTGCATATACACCATGGCTCGTTCCTTTGGAGGATGGATGGAACTGATACTTGAGATGGTGGACATCTTGGATGTTTTTGCAGGTGTCTAGGGTGATACAATGACTTAGATAATTGATTGAGAACTAGTAAGTTCTTCATCAAGTGGGAGAATGTTGAGAAAAAGGTATCTCAAACTTACTGGCTAAGGCTCTATGAAATCAGGAAAACACAAAAGTTTTACAATTTCAGAGTTCAAGCTTTGGGCTTGTCGCTTACCAAATACATGGTAAAATCCTTAGAAGTTTTGCAGGTAATCAGGCATCGGCCTTCAGGCTTATCACTTACCGAATGCAGTTGTAAATCCTTAGAAAAGTTGAAAAGTGTTGGCAATTAGATTTTGGAGTTTCGTCATATGCTTTACTGGTGAAGTCTATGATATCGAGTATTGAGAAACCCCGAGTACCAACCTGCAAAAGGAATTTGTTCTTTGGTGTTGCATTGGTGGTAAGGATAAGTATCATCATCAAGACATGTATATGTTGAAGGGAGTCCCTAAGAAGTCCCCTCGATATTCTGATGAGACTGCATCTAGGTGACTTGTTGTTATCACTGAGACCTTGAATACTATCCCCTTGACATCACGATGGGGGATTGGGGACACTTGTTGGTAGGAGTGGAGAACATCACTGGGACATAGACTATACTCCCCTTGATGTGCCATAGTGCATTGTTAAGGTGGGACCAATCTATGTGGAAGGTGACAATAGTTGTATGATAGTGACATGGATGTTGTGTAGGTGATGGGGACCACTTGGTTAAATGCTATAAGCTTTGTTGACAAGATCTCTTTGTATCAGAGGGAGGTGTTATGTTGTTCTCTTAAAGTCCTGATAGTATGAGGTAACAACAGTAAGAAATATGCATATTGGTGTGATAGTAAGAGTTTGGAGAGACATGGTTTTGGATCTCCTCGACACTCCAATATGACTTCAACGATGGGAGAAAGTATTGACGGTTAAGTTGTTGTGGCCATTCGTCAGTTATGGAAGTTGAAGAGTTGGTTCTCCTAATACACTTGTGAAGTTGATATGTAATATAGTAGTAAAAAGAGAAGAGATCGAGTTTTGAAGGGGTTTATGTTTTTGGACTATCTCTAGATGGAACAAGATGTAAATATCCATGTAGAGGCTTAGAGCCTGCAAGAAATTGTGACATTCCACACCATGACACATGTTCATACACTACTTCACTAGTAATCTGATGGTCTCCCATGCTATAAACAACCTCACACACATGACATTTGTGCATTATTTAAATTACTAAGTTATGGAATGGGAACATCAACCATTAGTAGCTGGAAGGTCAAATGGTTATGTAATGTGAATAATTCATCTTCTTATAACATTTCATAATGATAATTGGTATAAGGATTTGATAACAAAGAATAGTCTAGACAAACAAATTTGATATAGCCATCCCTTTTTAGCCATGGGAATTCTCATTATATGAGTCTTGTTGTGTGTAACAATGAAAGTGTCCTATTCATTTTGCATTTGAATAGAAGTAGCACTCTTAGTGTTAAACTAATTCTTTGCATCCAAATATTTAGTGAATTGTCTTTATTTTCCTTTCCATATTCTTTTAATCTATCTTTCACTAAGATGGGATTCTTCCTTGAACCTCCTAGGATCTAAATTAGTTGGCCTATGCATGGAGACAACATACTAGTGGGATGATTATCTAACACTTCTATTTCTTACAAATGGGAGAAATTTATGAGAGTAGACAGAAAAGACAATGTGTTACTATTGTCACTTATAAGTTGATTGGTGTGTAGGTAATGTTAACCAAGGAGGTTCAATTTCCACCCAATAATTTTGGCGCTTCCTCTATACTTTCCACCTAAATACATGCATAATGGGTGTCTTGATCATTAAATTAGACTGTCTAAAAATATAAACAGTTAATAAAGAAATACTTGAAGATATAGAAAAATCCTATATCATAATTTTCAAAGAAATTTTGCCTCCAGAAGATGATATGACATTTGTGTAGTATTAACTTAACCCTAAATCTTACACACTGTGTGATAGCCTATTTAACAAACATGTTCTCACTACTTGATTGGATTCAATTCATCAGAACTGCAAATTCATTTTAGAAAATTAAAACCTTTATCCAAAGCCAAAATGTTACATGATAGTGAGTCTTTGCACTAAGTGACATAACTTAGGAAATCTTTAGAGAAGACTGACATTAAATCCAACTCAAGCCATATTGAAAATGCCAAATTATCCTTTTTACCAGGTGTTTTGCAGAGTGACATGGAGATTTCTATTATATTGCAATTAAGAAAACTCTTCAATACTACTATACAAGGTCCAAAGGCTAATACTTAGGAAAGCTTGTGGAAGCTTGTAGTAGCTAAAAAAATAAATCAACTTCTGGATATTATGAGAGGTTACATGTTTTGGGATATCTGTCTGCCTTGGTTGATTTTGGATTGGCATTAAATGATTTCTTAAAGAGGTGAGAATGGTGCCTAATAATTTATTCCAAGGGTAAAGAACCCGGGCACTGACTATCCAGCCATCAGGATGCACCATGTGCATCTGATGGCTGGTACAACCGTATCTGCAAATGTTCACTGTTCTTTGTCAGCGTCGTATTGTCTGCCATGCCACATGTGACAACTTTGTCGTCTACAAACTCTATTTGTTCTAGATGTCATCACACATAATGAATATTTTAACTTGCTTAAGATTTTTATTTTTTTACACATTCGATGTTTTATTTAAAAAATAAAATAGGGGAGAGGACCCAATAGTTGTGCACCCTAACTTCGTGCTTCTAATTATCCTACGTGGAAATTTCAAATCACTCCCAATTTTTTACAACAACTTACTTGGCAAGTCCCTTGCTTATAACTAAGGTTTAAGGACCACATCATCAAATATGATGTCACATTAGCATGCTTTTTGTCAAGGTGTCCAAAAAGGCCCAAAAAAAAGTGAGACCAATACTTGTGCATTCACAGCATGTTTTATTGAGCGTTGATGTGGAATCACATGATTGGTTGCTTTTTAGATCAAAGGAATACATTTTGTTTAATTATGAGTAGTCATCATCAACACTAACAACTTTAAATTCACAACTATTGGTCCAATATTGATAAAAATATTGAGCATTTTATAAACAACTACTATCACAACTATTGAAACATGCTACATAAGATTTTTTTAGAATATTTTAACGCTGCATAAGATTTTCACATATATTTTATTAACATATTTTATATTTTATAAATATTTTAACGCTATATATATATCTATATATATAAATTTATAATATATTATTAAATATTATTATGTTAACTTATATTTAAAAATAAATTTTTACTTGATTTAATTTTTCACTTATCTAATACAACAGTGGGAGGTGATCAAGGAGAGCATTAGTCCACCAAGTTGCAGTGCCCTTGCCGGGCATGAGGGCAAGCAGAGGCCAAGTGACCCACCGAAAAGCATCTCCTACACCAAAAGGGGAGCCTCATAGATAGAATGCTAGTTTCCAATATCGAGAGAAATTAATAATGATAGATTAAAATAAGAAGGTTATGTAAAAGAGGGCAATATTAACGCTTATTAAAGATAGTAATGATAGCAATCATAAAAATAAATAAGTTGTATGCTAGAAGAGATATTTGTTTTGATATTAAACAATGCAATTTATAATACTGATAGCTGAATTCTTGCTAGTAAACATATAATTAATAATTGTATTATCAGAAAGATATAAATGATTATAAAAATATAAATATATTAATAGTAATAATAATATATGAACAACATATATTATACCAACAATGATATTCTTAAAGGAGATATTAGTTTCTACAACTCACCCAGTCTTAAGTTTGATAATTAATAAAATGATAGATTTAACATGAGGAAATAACATTTGGAGTTAATGATAATAATAGTAAGTTCTTAATGGATGTAGAAAAAAACATAAATATGATATTAATAAAAATATTCGTATTAACATTGTCGATAAAATAGTAAGATAATAATAGTAATGAGTAATAATAGTATGGAGATAAAATTAATACTAACACAATAAGACTTTAAAATAATGGGTCACCTCAACATCAACAAATGTTGGAATTTATACCATTAAGAAGAATGAAATTATTTTATATTTTTAAAATTGTGGTTAATTGATAAAAAAGGAAAAAAAAAAAAAACATAAAGGAAGAAGGTCAAGATTTTGGGCAATGGAAAATAATTGATTTCTTGGACGTATAAACAATAATAATATTTAAAATTATTGAAGATTTACAAAGAAAAGTATATATATTTTAGGGTCTCAAGTATTAATAACAATATTGTATTAAAAAATAATTTTCTATAAACTATAAGTTTACTATAAGAGTGTTGATGGAAATAAAATCATCCTCAATACTATTGAAAAATGAGGTTGAAAAAGGATAATAACATTATGGGTAATCCTGAGTTAATTTTAGATAACATAAAATCAAATACTTAGCTAGTATCACCTTACACCTTAGCGATTGTCACATTGATACCTATATGGCACTTACTCACAATATTAATGCAACTAACGTTTAGGCGAAGTAATGTTCAATCACTATGGTTGAACAATAATATATTTATTAAGTTAAAAATGATGATTAGATAATATTAAAAAAAAAAAATAGTTGAATTTTATTTTATTTCTTTTTGGTTAAAATTATAGGCATGACACATTTGTCTTATCTTTTAACTTCTCGTGAAAATGTTTTATTCTTTCAATTGTAAACTCTTTTCAAAATCGGTTAAAACAATCTTTGCTCCTTTGGTCAAAATATTTAAATCATATTATATTCCCCAATATTAATGGCATTGTGAATACAAAATTTCTTTAACCACCTATATTGTAAATAAAATAAAATAATCCTTAAATAGTAAAAATTAAAATAACTCTTAAGTAAATAAGATAACCTAAGAACCTAATTAGAATATTAATTGACTTTTATTTACAACTATTTTCATTTTTCTAATTTTATTTACATTTTTACAAGAGAATACTTGTTAACCCACCAAAAATATATGTAATCACCATGTTTTCAAATGGAAAAAAATAACATTAATTATTTATGAACAATAAGTTGGTAACTATCTTGACCTAATTATATATTTTGTGTCTAAATGGATCATTAAATATACTAAAACATATGTATTCAAAAATATGTTGAATAAATATATAAATTTTATTTAATTGATCTAATTAATCAAAGTGTTAAATGTTAATAATACTTTATTTTTAACATTGAACTCAAGTGTGAAAGTGGTTTCCATTTAACTATGTCTGTTTTTACATCAAGCTTTAATCACATTAATATAATGTATTAGTATATCATGTTATAAATGAAAACATATTAGTTTAATTAAAATATATCATTAAATTATAAAGGGTATTGTATATTTTTTTTTCAATTAAGTTTAAACCTACACTTTATTTTTTCATTCTCTCTATATATTATTAGTCTTATTTTTCCATATAATTTCTTTTGTGATTTAATCCTATTTACTACTCATTTTAACTCCTTGCTCCTCTACCCTTGCTTTTTTATTCTCTTTTCACCTCCCTTCCTTTCAAGAGGGTTAATGTGCAATCTATATCCTTCCAATCCTCTTCTAATGCACCCATAATTGTAATCATAAATTGAACTCTAATTCTCTTGATTATTATATTCATATTAGGGTTAAACTTAACGTAATTATTATATTCATATTAGGGTTAAAATTAAAGTGATTATAACCATTAATCTATATTTTTGGGCAGCCCATAATTTATTAAAATTGAATGCAGCCCTAATTAGATTAAAAATTTATTCTAACCTTAATCCTACCCTAATCGTAATTCTAACCATGGTCCACTCCCTATAAATTATTATATTTAAAATATTATAATAATATATTTAATCTATTACTAATTGAACTGTAACCTAACCAAAATATAAGCATAATTCAAGGCTAACCCCATCCCTAACCCCAAATGAATCATAATGTCAAACCTAACCCTAATCCTCATTGAATTGTAATAGTAATTGTAACACTATACAAACCCTAACCTTAATTCATCCTAAAACCCTCATACTAGTCTAACCCTAGCCTTGCAAATTGTAATTCTAATTGTAATTAAACATAACAATAATTATAAACCTATAAGAACCCTAACCTTAATTAATCATAGAAATCTAACCCTAATTGAGCCATAACCTTGCAAATTGTAATTCTAATCCTAATTAAACATATAAATAATTATAAAACTATAAGAACTCTGACCTTAACTAATCTAAACCTAGCCTTAACCATAATTGAACCATCAACGTAATTGAACTTTAACCCTAATTGAAACTTAACCTTGACAAAATTATAATCTTAACCCTAATTAAATTATAATCTAACCCTAATCATAATAATATTATATCAATTATTTTAAGAACTTATTTTTATTTGTTATCATAAATTTATTATATTTTCTTCGTATTTAATTTTGCAAATTTTTAAAATGATTTTAAATGTGTACTTATTATGAAAAGTCTTTCTATTAGGATGCATATTTAAGTTGCTATTATTTTGTACAATAAAATATTTAGTGAAACCTCAAATTTATAATATTTCTTTATAAATATCTATTGATTTTGAATAAAAATAGAATATGAATTTTATTTTTTTAAAATATTTTTCAATTTAAAAAAAAAGAAATTGAATATTTTTTATGATTTAAATATAATAATTTAGAAACATATTTTTATGTAATTGTAAATTTAAGATTTTTTTAATTTAATTTTCTAATTTCTAATTTTAAATAGTTAATTTAGATTTATTTTTTAAATAATTATTGTTCATTCTTTTATAATTTAATTATTATTCTAGTGTGAAAAAATATTGTATAATGATATCAAAGAATATTTTTGCTTTTAATTTTAGTATATTAATGTATAAAATTATATGTAATAGTACATTTAACAAAGTTTATTCATACTTAATTATCTAAATTTTACAAACCTCACATATTTTTCAATATTGTATCATGATAAATAATATTTTTGATTGAAAAAGATTGCTTAAACAAGTCTATATAAAAAGGGATATCCTATTTTAAAAAAATCTTGAATATTTTTTAATTTGAAGTCTATTAATTTCAAAACTTACTTTTATAAAATTTAGTAAGTTCTTTTATTACATTTCTAGCCCCCTATTCTCAAATAGGACACGCCTTCTGCCTAATTAACATATTTTATATTTTATAGATATTGAGTATATGAATATTTTAACATTGAATATAATATAATATAATATATGGATATCTATATATAATATAAGTTTATATAATATATTAACATATTTTATATATTATATATACATATTCATATATTATATTATAATACATTATTAAACATTATTATGTTATCTTATATTTAAAAATGAATTTTTTATTTGATTTAATTTTTCACTTAAATCTAATGCAATTATTTTTCCTTTTCAAATAATAAAAAAATTTGTCCAAATGGTTATATATTTTTCAAAATTATGTTAATTTTTTTATTATTTGAAAATAAAAAATAATTGTATTAGATAAATGAAAAGTCAATTCAAGTAAAAATTTCATTTTTAAATATAAGATAACATAATAATATTTAATAATGTATTATAATATAATATAATATAACATAATAATATTATTATATTATATAATTTTATAATACATTATTAAATATTATTATTTATCTTATATTTAAAAATGAAATTTTTTACTTTTCAAATAATAAACTTTTTGTGTAAATGATTATAGATTTTTAAAAATTATGTTAAATTTTTTATTATTTGAAAAGAAAAAATAATTGTATTTGATAAGTGAAAAATTAAATCAAGTAAAAAATTATTTTTAAATATAAGATAACATAATAATATTTAATAATATATTACAAAATTATATAATATATATATATATATATATATATATATATATATATATATATATATATATATATATATTCAATGTTAAAATATTCATTTATTCAATATTTATAAAATATAAAATATGTTAATAAAACATATGCTTTATGGAGTATTAACCTATTTTATTTTTTAAATAGAACATTGAATGTGTAAAACAAATAACTTAAGCAAGTTAAAATATTTGTTGCCTTGAGTCTTTGGCCCTTAGCGAAGAGGTTCACCCAAGAAGGCTCATGCTCCGTATCGGATAGCAAAAAGAATTTGTGGATACCTACTATGCAGAGCCATCAGGATGCACACATGGATGCATCACCAGAGGCAACGTCTATCCAGCCCCAGAATGCACCCATTATGGATGTATGGGCATGGATGCCATCCGCCTCGTTTCTAACGTTCCGTGCAAACTGTCCGTGATTATTCTGCCTTCCATATTTATTTAATGGTAAATGTGCATTGTACGTTCATTTTCATTAGTCACACTGCTAAGCGCTGCTGCATACTCTCCTTATGTTTTATTTTTATTTTTTTATCTTTTTCAAATTTCATTTTTAACATTAAGTTTGTTTGATTAATAATTAAATATTTACTTAATGTTAATTTTTTAATAATAGTTGTTTTTAGAATAATTGTTTTTTTATAATATTTTAAATTTTATTTTGTATATAAAAATAAAAAATAATATAAAATTTAGAAATATCTTAATCATTTTATTTATTATATATAGTTTACATAAATTTTAATCTTTTAAATTATTTAATTTTTTTAAAAAAATATTTTTATTTATTTAAAAGTTATTTTATTTTTATTATTTTATATTTCTTTAAAGAACTATTTTTATTTATTTTATTTTATTTACTTGTTATTGTTTTTGTTTTAGTTTTTAGGTAAATGTTAAAACTAGGATATTCATTTTTAGGAAAAAATATGTAAAAGAGGTATGATATTTTTAATTGTCTTTTATATAATTTTTTTAAAAATGTGAATGAAAATTATTTATTTCTTTTTTAGAAACAATAAAATAAAATTACTATATTATAATTTTCATACCATTCAAAATAATAATGTAGAAATATTTAATTAAATTTATCCTTTTACTTTATAAATCTAATTATAATAGTTTTATATTACTATTATAAATTAAAATACAGTTTAATATATGCAATACATAAATTTTACTATTTTAAATTATTTTATGTTATTTAAAGAGTTATTTTTATTTATTTAACCTACCTATTTTGAAGTGTAGAGATAATATCTAATGTGAGACATTCTCATCATGCAAAGTCTAATAACTTAAGTATAGCTTTCAAGATGCTATTTCACATTATTAGAGTATTATTTCAACAAGAGGTTATTCAACATTAGAGTATTTAAACTAATTCTCACATTATACTACTAGACTAAAATTATTATCTATAATTTCATAATTTTAGAAATGCATCATGCAATAATTATAAAATAGAATTATACTGGACTATGGATTTAAAAACTATTTTTATTTATTTAAAAGGTGATATACAAAAAACTAGAAATGCAAGATATATTTGTTCTCTAATGTAGGTATATGTATAATGCTTTAGATTATAAAAGTATATGTATAATAGAATGAATGTACTATCTATGCTTAATATGAAATAAATATAATAGATATTTAAAATTATACATATACTCTATAATCTATTTCCAGATAAATAGAATATCTTAGTTTTAACATTTACGTAGAACTAATTAGATACACTAGACATCCATGCATCATCCATGATAATACATATAATAATTATTATCTAAGAATTAATTTTAAATAAAATGCATAATACATTTTTAAATAATGCAAATTAAATTAATATTTAAATATAATGCAATATATAATTACTATATGTATTATTGTGTTTTGAATTATATTTATATATTAATTTAATATATATTATATAAAAATATATTATTTATTAATTATAATAATTTTAATAAAAACTATAATATATAATAATATATATTTTATTAATTATTTAAATTATATTTTTATTTAATAATTTTTAATATAAAATATAATCTATAATAAATATAATAATAATAACATTTAAAAAATTTAATTTACATTATATAAAATATTAAAAAATAATTTGACATTATTTAAATAAAACATATAATAAATATATTTAATTTTTTTAAATATAAATGATTTTTTTAAAAATATAAATACAATCATATATATTTTAAATTTCTTAAATTAATATTTTCCCTCTCAAATTTTATTATATAATATTATATATAATGCTATTATAATTTTTATACATATATAATTATATAAAATATAATAATAATAATGTTTTAAAATGTTAATTTACATTATGCAAAATATTAAAAAATAATTTTACATTATATAAATATAACATATAGTAAATACATTTAAATTTTTTAAATATAAATGTTATTTTAAAAAAATATAAATGTAATCATATTTTCCATCTTTTCTAACAATTATGTTTTAAATTTCTTAAATTAATATTTCCCCTCTCAAATTTTATTATATTAGATATAATACTATTAGAATTTTTTATGTATATATAATTATATAAAATATATATTGCATAGTAATTATGTGTTGCATTATATTTACATGTTAAATTAATTTGTATTATATTCAAATTATTAATTATTAATTATAATTATTTTTATTGTTAAATATAATATATATTTTATATTAAGTATATATTACATTATATTTTTATATATACTCTCCTTATGTTATATTTTTATTTGATTTTTTTTAATATAAATATAATATTTAAAAAAATAAATTTGCATTATATAAAATATTAAAAATAAATTGACATTATATAAATATAATTAATTATTTCTAAAAATGTATATCTTAAATTTAGCATTCACCTAAGAACTAAAACTAAGACAAATAGATAAAATAAAATAAATAAAAATAGTTCTTTAAAGAAATATAAAATAATAAAAATAAAATAACTTTTAAATAAAAATATATATTTTTTAAAAAAAATTAAATAATTTGCAAGATTAAAATTTATGTAAACTATATATAATAAATAAAATGATTAAGATATTTCTAAATTTTATATTACTTTTTTATTTTTATATACAAAATAAAATTTAAAATATTATAAAAAAACAATTATTCTAAAAACAACTATTATTAAAAAATTAACATTAAGTAAATATTTAATTATTAATCAAACAAACTTAATGTTGAAAATGAAATTTGAAAAAGATAAAAAAATAAAAATAAAACATAAGGAGAGTATGCAGGAGCGCTTAGCAGTGCGACTAATGAAAATGGACGTACAATGCACATTTACCATTAAATAAATACGCAGAAAAATCACGGACAGTTTGCACGGAACGTTAGAAACGAGACGGATGGCATCCATGCTGAGTGCATTCCTGGGTCTGGATAGACGTTGCCGCATCCTGATGGCTGGATAGCCAGTGCCAAGAACCTGCAGGTGAGTGTACATGCCTAATTCAGGGGAATGGTACCTGTCAGATCATTTTCTGCCAATTTCAAATCTCTCAATTTTGAGAGATTTCCTAGGAATGGTGCCTGATAGGTTATTATTCCAAATGTAAAGAAGCTGCAGGTGAGTGAGCATGCCCAATCCAGGGGGGAATGGTACCTGTCAGATCATCTAATGCCAATCCCAAATCAACCAAGGCAGACAGATTTCCCAAAACAGGGGGAATGGTACCTGTGAGATCATTGTATCCCAAATACAATTCAACTAAGGCAGACAGATTTCCTAGAGAATGGAGAATGGTAGGTACCTGTGAGATTGTTTACTCGTAAGCAAAGATACTTTAGACTTGTGAGGCGACTCAGTTGAGGTGGACATATTAATATGTAGCAGAACTTATAATGTTGGCGGCATCGTATAAAATATTTGTTAGCCGATGAATTAATGCATGGAACCATCTAATCCAGCCAAGACTCTTGACTCTGCCTCTATACCCTCCACCAAAATATATGCATAATGAGCATCCTGAACATTAAACGACTCTCTCTGATAATATAAACAGTTAATAAATAGGTAGTTGAAGATATAGAGAAATCTTATAGCACAATATAAAAGAAATTTTGCCTCCTTTATAAATACCCATTGGGGCTGAAATGATATTGTACACAACATCTGTGCAGTATTAATTTTATAGGCGAAAATATTAGAAGGTTTATATTTATACATTTTCCATAATCTTACACAGGGCGTGATAGCGTACTTAACAAATTTGTTCTCACTGAGATTGGACTCAATTCATCAGAACTTGAAATCCATTTATGAAAACTAAAACTTAAGTCTCTGCATAACTTTGGAAATCTCAACTCAAACAATAGTAGACTGGCCTTAAATCCAACTAAGACCATGTTGCCAAAATAAATTATCCTCTTTATCAAGTGTTTGGCACAGTAGCATGAACATTTCTATTACATTGCAATCAAGAGAGCTCTTCAATACTGCTATCATGCTATACAAGGTCCAAAAGCTAATATTTAGAAAACTTTGATGCAATTGATGTAGTGTACGACGTATTTTGTCAAAATTTGAATCTTCAATTAAAGAATATATTCGTTTATATTATATTTGATTATAGGTATAAATTTTCAATGAATTCGGTAAGCAGCTCCACGATCCATCATTTATTTAACTATTCCAAATTATTCAGACAACTTAAAAAATCGATGATCTTTAAATTATTATTTATGCTTTAACCTCCTCGGCACATATATATCACCCTTGATACGGCATCCAGATTGATCTCATGTTTTTGTGCTCGGAGATTAATAAATATCAGGAGAGTGTTATATATAAGACAACATGTTACACGTTTTGCAGTATTTCAGTAAGTATACAGATAACTTTACGATTAGGGTAGATTTGACGACACGCTCATGTCTGATGTCGGCACTATGCTCTTTGATTCTGGTGCTAAATGAGTGACCAATTTCCCTTATATAAGGAGTGCCACATGAGCAAACAACCTTATATACTCCTGAGTCAAGGAAGATGTCCTTGGAGTCTTTGAGGGAAGGGGTACGATTTCTTAAGGTTGTGAAGGGCTTGAATGCGCAATGGAGGCCTTTCTTAAGGAGGATCTTAGAGATTTTTTGGGATATGCCCTCGATATAAGGGAGGGATGCCCTCGGGAGATCCTGATGCTGGTTAGGTTTGGGGACAAAGAGGAAAAATTCCTTAGCTTGGTTAAAGGCTTTGGATATTTGTTTGCTTGAATACCCATTCAATTTGAAAACTTGGTGCAAATGGGTCAACTCAAGATTTAAGTTTTCTTCATCACAAATCTTGTAGGCACGTAATGCTAGGGTTTTAAGGACCCCGCTTTTTTGGTAAGGGTGGTGATGAGAAGAAGAATGGAGGTAGAGATCAGTGTGGGTAGCCTTGCGAAACACACATCTACCAAGAGAGCCATCTGGTTTTTTGAGAAGCAAGATGTCTAGGACAGGGAGTTGGTTGTTTGATTCAATCTTGTAAAGATATGAAAATCTTAAATTCAAAACTTTGACAAAATTTTAAATAATTTCATTTATATTCAAAATAAAGTTGGCAATTCATTCATTTAGACATCAAAGAAACTAGTCGATTCCAAAAACACGACTTAAAGTCGATAAGATAGATTCAATATATAATTCTAGTTTAAATAGATACATGTGTCAAATATACTTCAATGATAATCATACATAAGAAGTTATTATATCAATTACAATTCGAGACTTAGGCATTCAATCGCCATAAGCTCTTTAATGCATATTCCAAGAAAATATAAAACATAAACGAAGATGACATCCTTTGATCTTCAATCCAACAACAAATCTTCAATAATGAAGATAAAGAGACAAGGATCCCATTTGACAATCTTGTATCTAATTTCTCTCTCTTACCCTATTGATTCTAATGAGACACAATTACTACTTACCCATACCCTGAATGCAGTAAAGCACTAACTAAAGCCACATTTGTGCTATGGGTTAAGAGATTCCCTATAAATTTGCTATTAAATTCAACACATTTTCCCCAAAAGATGGAAGCCAGAGAGCACCATAGAGTTTCCAAGTTTTTAGGGCCTAGCAGCCAACTGCAGATGAATTGTCTCACTTAGTGGGAGCTACCCAAACCATATTCAGATGTTGATATACCTGGAAAAAAATCATATAATTTATTGTTCTAATATGTGTTGCATTCCGACAGCATTGTCGTACGTAGAGAACAATTGACCACTTGTTTAATTTTTACCTTACTTTTAAACATGACCGTATTGAAAAAAAAATTAGTGAGCTCCTTTGGATCTCATAAGACAAGAGATGATACAAGAATAATCAATATTATTGAAGATAGTAGAGTTGGTCTAGATTTTATTTTTAATAATAGAAGGGCATTTAAAAATATGATATTGTCTTCAGTATCTATGTTATATTTGGCCCTTCATTCTGTCAAATTATCGATGACACCCAATTTCATGTTGGATCGAGATATCGAAAATTCATGGGCCAATAGAGACTGAAATAATAAGTTAGAATTATAAGGCTATGAAAAAATGATTGCCCTTTCTTGAAACTATCAACATTTGAACTACTACAAACTAATTTAGAGCTAATACAGAAACCTTTAATACTTGTCACTTTGTTTTTGAAATTGATTGTATCTTCAATCTGATATTACTAAAACTAACCATCTTTCAATGGTAACTTGAAACAATTGGATTCACTACCCAAAATGATTTATTATTTAGAGTCCGTCTATTTATTTTAAACACTCAAATCATTTCCTTTATATTCTATAAAAATTAAGACATACAATAACTTCTAAAGATAATCTTATAGTTTTATTTGAATTTGCAATATTGCAACCACAAAACAAAAGCATGAATAAGGATAAGAGAATAATTGAATTGATAAATATACTTTCTATGTTGTCTTTTGTGAGATTCAGAGCCAAATATCACAAACTAAAACTAAAGGATTTAACAAGACACCTTACAAATAGATAGAGTGCCATCCAAGAATTTATTTTCTTATGTAAAATTATAACTAGTTCAGGTTACCACTTAAATGAGTTCCCCAAAGTAGTAGTAAAAATATGTAATTGACTATAATAAATACCATAATAAGGGCACTTCCTAAAAGCTTATATTGCACAAGAAAAGAGCACTACCTGTGAAGCCAAAAAATTAAGGTAGAAAGTGGAGGGTTTTCACAGGCTTGGTTGACTCTTTTAGTTGACCTAGATCATAATCCATTGGTTCACAACTCTCACCGCTTGATAGTATGAGCCTAGAGTCCCAGAAAACAAAGTAGATATCTCCATCAAGGTTACTTCCTGAAGTTGTATTAGGATGACGCCTGAGGCCCTTCTGAGGGAAAACCAAACAATCTACTAAATGATGCAATCCAAGAGCATCAAATGCTTATAAAGTTCAAACATCACCAGGATGTAAGCAAGGATTCTTGGCTACAATCACCTTTCCTTTAATTACTGTTGTACTTGTCCCCCTTTCTCCAAAGCTTGAACCAGTTTTGAGAAAGCCATCCACTGGAATATTTGAAACCTTTATAAAATACTAGCCATGTTTCAGCTCCCTCGTTTCATCCAGACAACCCATTAGGGATAAAAGATCCTACGCTTCTTCAGCAATTCTTCTAACTAGACAACTCTTGTCGAAGAAAGCATGTCCTTGAGATGTGGTTCTGTTTGAGGTTTAAAACCAACACTTAGCATTAAAGTAGCAGTGTTTTGTAGATCTCCTGTGCAGGATATTGTTAGTATGTCAAATGCCACTTCAAAATTTTCAATCATTTGACTGATCTTATGCACCATTGAGTCTTGTAGTTCATTGAAAGCACTGTCAGGAACTAAGAACTGACGGAGATGATAGCAATGTAATTATCTGCTTGTTCAGAAAGAAAGGTAGGAAGCGTTTCCAGGTGATTATTTCAAGCATGTCATGTTGAGATTCAATCTTTCTCATGCTAGGCCTTAATGAGAGCTTATAGTTGCTACCAGTTTCTTCTTCCCACGTTGCAACCACACCTTTGTAGCCACCATATCGGATCTGGTAGGCTGATGAAGGGTTGATCTATAATTTATGACTAGCTTCCATGGAAAGATCTGGTGTGACCTTTCCTATACCATCTGAGAATTCATAGCTATTCCTTGTAATGTCCTAAATGTTTTCAATCTATTCTTTTGGTACCCATACTGTGCAATAGGTTGAGGAGAAGCTTGACCCATTCTTGCAGCATGCTTGGCAATATTGTATTTAGGAAAGATTCCCATCCGGCTCTTAATTTGTTGGAATTCAATATCTTCTGCATTTGCAAAGAAAAATGTAGAACGGTCTCTCAAATGATTGGCAAAAAATGCAAGAAATGAATATTTATGTCCACACAGCTCAAAGACACTATGCATTATTTGCTTCAATCACCTATAAATAGCAGTCCTATGTGCGAGAGGACTGGAGGAAACCTGTTTAACAATAGGTGCTATGTGCACTGTTAATACCCCAGAGGACATGGATTCCATGCTATCATCCATAAATATTACTCACCTAAATATATTTGCATACCTCTTGAAGTGCCTTATGAGTTGCGACTCAGTTTAACAGCTCTATTTCCTGAGGAAGACAGTAGGCTTTTGTAGGAGTTATAATCAATCTACTTCTCAACTGTTTCCTCTGCAATCTTTGGGGTTCTCAATATCTAATCAATCACAGATTTAAGTCTTGTTAATGCATCATAAATAGGGTTGGTGTAGGCAAATATGTGCCTCAATGCCATTGTGGACAGTTCAGTGGGTGTGAAAAAGCTCTTCAACATATCATAGAACTCGAGGATTAATCTATGTTAATTGACAATGCTCTTATGAACAAGAGCATTTAGGAGGTACATGATATCAAAGTGAATTTCTCCATTTGGACAAAGGACCAAAAAGAACCCCTTTGTAGCAACAGGAGGTTCATTCAGAGTCCTCAGTCTAAGAAATTTTACATCCACCAAACAGTGTTGTTTGAAATTTACTTTGGCTTTTTCCCTGGTGTGACCCATACGAGGAGATAGTGAAATCTTGTACACCAAGCACCTGCCAAGGGCATTGTTAGGAGTAATTCCAAGGTTCTAATCCAGGGATCATCTTCATCTAACAGAGCATAAGGATCACGTACATAGATATCATCATCTACAGTCGTATAACACATACATGGAGGCACCCAGAGCTGTAGCAGCATAACCAAAGTACCCCAAACCTCACATGCCTAATGTCTCTCACAAGAAACTCAATCTAAATTCACATTTTAAAACCTGTGTAAGAAAATGCATGGTAAAACCACCATATATATCTATGATTAACCTGTCCAACAACTAAACAAAGGCGTTCAGTAATATTTGCCTCCACAAATTTAATCCCAGATAAATGTTAAAATCTCAATGTTAAATTTCCAGAATCCCAGCTAAGAACAACATATTTTTTAAGCACCAAAAAAAAGAAACATATTTTTTAAGCCAAAAAAAGTCTCAATGTTAAAATTATATATTCTTAACCCATTGCATACTTCTGGGTCCAGCTCCTCGCAGTTGTCTCATATTTAGACCTGTCCGTCTTGTACATGTGAGCAATCTCGGGTGCAAGAGGATCATCTGGGTTTGGATCATTCAATAAAGAGCAAATTGAAAGCAAAATCTGCAAAAAATCCAAGCATTCTTTGTTATACACCAAACATTATGCTCAATTGTAAAGATTCGAGAATCTTTAGTAGGGACTGCAATTGAGAACAATCAACTACAACCATGCAAGAAGGTACACTACAGTAATTATTCAAATGCCCAATTTCTGTGCTGGAATGTCCTAGTCTTGTTGCAACTCTTGTATATTTCTTTACAGGACCTATTCATTCTATTTGTAAACTCGTTGGATGATTATGTACAATATAATGCATAAATGCATTTGCCAGCCACACAGACTGCATTAAGAGAAAATTTATGATAGTTTAAATCATATCTGATTTGAAGGGACATCCTCTACAATATATTTTCCAGGTGCAAAGAATGCATCAAGAACAAATTCAAGGAAAATCAAATCACAACTGAGGATGGTCGAAGGGGCATCTGATATGATGTCTTTAAGCTATCCAAAACTTATTTATTGGCAACTAAACAATATTCACCAGTGTGAGACAACTTCTCAACTCAAACCTCACAGTACATATCAGCTGATAATAACTAGCAATCACACTTTGGTGTGCAATGGGTACGCCGAAGAGTTGTGGAAGATCAATTTGGGAAAGTTATGATCTATTTTTTGTAAATTGTGTTGTACACAAGGTCAATTAGTAGAGAGATATAAGGGTAGATAGAGGGAGAGAGATGGAGAGATAATGAGATAGAGATGTATAAAAATATAGAAAAGGAAATATGGAGAGAGAGAGAGAGAGGGAGATAGAGAGAAAAAGAGAGATATAGAGGTCTAGGAAGAGGGATGGGGAGATGGAGAGAGGGAGAGAGGGAGAGAGATGGATGGATAGAGATGAAGCATGTTTAGAGATAAAGGAGGAAAGAGGAAGATAAAGAAAAAGATGAAGATAGAGCAAGAGAGGAAGAAGACAAATAGATAGAGAGGTAGAGAGAGGTAGAGGGAAAGATAGAGAGATACAATTAGATAGAGAGTGAGAGGTAGAGATAGAGAGATATAGAGGAAGAGGGAGAGATATAGAGATATAGAGATAGAGATAGTGTAACATCATAGATTTTCTACAAACTAGAATAACAAAGTTAAATCCTAATCTAAAATAACAATCTAAAATCTAACAATAAAGAACGAGGAAATAAACTAAACTAATAAAACCAAAATGATCTCACGGAATATGCGTTCATCCCTTCAAATTATTTTGATTGTTCTTCTCCATTTTGCTTTTTCAATATTCTTGCCCTCAGATTTATGTGTTTGAATGCAAGTATAACTTTGTCGAGTGTCTAAGCAAAATATCGAAGTTGAATCTCTTCTCAAAAGTATGTGATTTCGGGAGAGGAGGAATAATGATTATGACAGGCCATTTTATAGAATTTGTGTTTTCAAACGATCGGCTCAGATTGAAAGAGAGATCGACGGATGAGATTGATGAATGTCATGCGATGTGAGTTATGTCTCAGATAGAATGTGAGTTATAACATGAGTCAAGAAAGACTAAAAATAGAACAAGATCTTAATCTTCAGTTAAGAATCTTCGAAAATAGAAGAAATAGACTTTGAATGTCAAAGACAAAGTCAGAACTCGAAGATGAGGAATTTGAATGCATAATTAAATTAATTAATTAAATAAAAGATATTTAATTAATAGATGTATACATGCATATGAGTTAGAACTAGTTAATCGACTAGTTGTGACGGAGAGTCCTCTTGCAGAAACAATCAGATGTTGAATCCCGAGATAACTAGAGAACTAAAAATAGATCTCGAGTCAGAAGGTGAGTGAATGACTTAGATAACCGAATGATAGAGGAATGTGACATAAATAATTAAATATGAATTAAATGTTAATTTAATTCAACATTCGAAAAGTAAGAGGCTTTAATTAAATAAATAAAGATTTATTTAATTGACTTTTGTAAAGGTGGAATTGAATAATTAAATAATAAATATTTCATTATAGATAAAGGGGGTTAAATGAATAATTAAATAAAGATATATAATTATAGTTGAAATATGATAAAAGGGGGGGTGTAATTAAATAATAATTATTTAATTGATAGATAAAGGGGGAATTAATTAGTTAGCGACATAATTAAATAAATATGATTTATTTAATTAATTAAGTTGAATAAAGGGTTATTTATGAATTAATGAATTAATTAAAAAGGGGTATTTAATTAATAAAGGAAATATGTGTTAGAAAGGTTAATTAAATAATTAACATTATTTAATCATGACCACAGACTATAGAAAATTATGTCGAATGTGTACTCTCAGGCCTAGACCAATTTTCGGTATCTACAGTTTACCCCTCTTTGATACAATGTTGTTACGGCGTTGTGTCAAAGAAAATATGCCCCGATCGTGCCCCAACATGAAATAGGTTAGGGTATGCCCCCTCGGGAAAATTGACATTTTTTAAAAAGTTTCAAAAAACTCAGGAAAAATTCCTGATAAGTCAAGATGACAGTTAGAAATGCTATGGAGTCGACGGAATTGAATTTGGAGATGTTTCAGACGAATACGGGTTGTTGGAAGTTGAAAGGTTAAGCGGCCAATAGAGAAGGGCTGAAGAAATGCCATTTTAACCCACCTATAAATAGGAATTAGGGCTAAAATCAATTCATTTGCACCCGGAGGAGATAGAAAAAGAGGATTTTTTGCTCTGACTGGCTGACGAAATGGCTCCTATTCCATATACTAGGCATCGAGGATATCGGATCCGGACATTCAGGAAGCCAGCCGACGCAGGATCACTGATATGTACCTGAAAATGAACTTGTCAAAGTTATTTTTGCACGCATTTTTAGGTGGTTGAAAAGTAATTAAGCAAATGCGGTGCATCGTAAATGATGTGTATGCCATTGTATTCGCCGCATATGATCGTGAAACGACGCATTTGCAAAAACTCGTTAGGGCTAGTTTTGGGCGGATTAGGGAATGACCGCATGTGGAGCATTATGCACCACATGTTAGTTATGCAACGCATATGCATTAGGGATAGACGCAGGTGTAATTGTGAACCGCATATGCATGTGTGAGACACATATGTTGTAGGTTGGTAGACTGAGGAAAAATGCACCGCATTTGGAAAAATACACCGCATGTGTAGTAGCCAAAAAGGGTGTGTGGAAAATATGCGATGCATATGTAATGTGCACCGCATGTGAGGCTTTGGGCAACGCATTTGCAAAAATGCACCGCATCTGTAAAAGTGAGCCGCATTTGACAGGTAAAATTTTTGAAAAAAAATTCCAAGGAAAATTTGAAAAATGCTGACATCATGGTAAAATTGCAGGTGGTGCTAGATCCTATTTATACGCGAGAGTCACGACCAGATACTTTTGATCTGAGAGAGTGTTTGACGAGTGCAGAGATTCGGCTTCTATGGAAGCTAGGCCTACATCACTGTTTGTCGACGCCTGCCATTCGGGCAAACAGGGGGATGCTGATGACACTTTGCGAGCGATGGCATTCATAGACATCGTCGTTTCACTTACTGACTAGGGAGGCCACTGTCACATTAGAGGATGTGTATAGGATTCTGAGATTACCTATTAGAGGTGAGCAAGTTATGTATGATACCCAGCGAGGATTGACGGAGTTAGCACGGTTCTATCAGGTGGATGACATCAGTAGGCTCAGGATCGAGCATTATGAGATTAGATGGCCAGTCCTAGTAGACAGATACAATTGGATCGACTGTATCCTATGTACCTTGATTGGGGGTATAGTTCTTCCAGATAGACGAGGGCACGAATTTCCAGTAGGATGGGGAGCTATGTTGGTCGGCATGTTGGAGAGTGAGATGAGATATACATGGGGTCCATGTCTACTTGGGATGTTGTACTTCCATTTACATGACATCGCTTACAGAGATACACAGTCGTTGAGTTGTGGGACGACACTATTGATGGTATGGAGTTGGGAGAGGATAGCTGTTTTTCGTCCTCCAATTACAGTAGAGAGAGAGGAGAGACACCCATATGTGTTTCGATATGCAAGACAGATTACACAGACCCATGTGGGAGACACAGGGTACTGGCGACACGCCTTGGATATTCTTGATCAATTCACATGGAGACTTACATGGATTGTGAGGAGTGTGTGGACGAGGATATACATTTTCCATTCTGCAGGCAGACACAGTATCTCATTGGGAGGACTGTTTCGAGTGTTCACATTATTGAGCGACATCTGCCAAACAGAGTTCTGAGACAGTTCGGGGAGGTTTAGGATGAGCCTCAGAGTAGAGCAGAGTTTGCTCGATCATCAAGAGAGGTTCCATGGTGGGGACCCATGATTCCAGTGGCTACAACGGAGACAAAGATACAAGCACTTCAGCCAGTATAGTGGGGATGGAGAAGTGGATTAGCAGATCCAGGGACCACGGCTGCATATGAGGCATGGTGGGCAGAGCATCGCCCGATTCCTTATACAGATCCTGACCAGCCAGCACCAGTCGAGAGACGAGGCACAGGGCCTAGAGGACGTCGGAGAGGTGGAGGTGCCAAAGTGGGTAGAGTTGGTGGTAGAGGTGATGGAGATGACGACAGAAGTAGAGGTAGAGGCAGGAGACGAGGATGGAGAGGACAGAGAGGGGGTTAGGCAGGTGGACATGCACCTATGCAGGCAGTAGTAGCAGTTGATGTACCGATGGTAGATATCGAAGGGAGAGTGGATGTATAGGCTGGGGGTGAGCATGTTGTAGTGGAGGTAGTGCTTGAGGAGTGTGCAGAGGTAGATGTGGGAGTAGAGGACATTGCAGAGGATTTTGATGTAGACATGGATGTGGCTATAGACCCTCTGGGTATTTTGGCAGGATATGGAGAGGAGGATATTGAGGATGATGTTGAGGATGATGTTGAGGAGGAGGCACCGATGGAGGAGCAGGAGAGAGATCTCAGAGATTGGATTGTAGAGGGGAGATAGGATGAGGATGCTCCTAGAGATGGTGATAGGGAGGCTTTAGAGGAGAGACTTAGACTTATGACTGCAGAGTTTGAGGCGATGAGACTAGAGAGAGACAGTGCCTACACAAAGAGGGATAGTGCCTATGCAGAGAGGGACGGTGCATACTCTGAGAGGGACAGTGCTCTCATGGAGAGAAACCAGGCTATAGCTCGGAGACATGAGATAGAGCAGTAGTTCATAGAGGTTAGATGCCTTTGAAGTGGGTCCTCATATGATGGCATGATACGAGAGTTGATCAGATCGGTGGAGAGAGCTACGTACTATAGAGATCTTTATGAGGTAGCAGTGCCAGCAAATAGACGAGGTCCTACATTTTCAGAGGTGCATAGTCAGAGCAGGAGTCATACTCAGAGTCAGAGGACACAGAGTACCAATGGGATGATAGGACCATCGAGGATAGGTCCATATGAGAGGCCTTCCACCTCACAGAGGCCACCTTTGAGTCTTTTCCCACCACCATCACCATGTGACAGCAGGGGTAGCAGGACACAATGACAGGGCTTCAGATACTTGTGGACATTTGTATTTTTGATCAAAGAGCCTGTGAGCTCATGTTTTATTTATGGTTACATTCGGAAATTATACCGTGACACTATTTTTGAGCGATATATATATATATATATATGATTTTGGCGGCTTCTATATGATATGAAATTCTATGTTATGGATGATGCTTTATTTCTACATGATTTTGTTTCCTAAATGATGTATGTACATGTGTTATGAATGAATGTTTCTATATGTTAACGAGTTATGTATTGAATAACGATGTTATGGATGCCTTATTTTACTTATGATAGTGGATGCAATGTTCTACTAATGCTTATATGTGATGGTAATATGTACATGCAATGTTTACATTATGTATGTTATGATGATGCAATGCCTATTTTGTCATGATTTCGAATGTATGTAATGAAGATGAATGGTACTATCTATATGTTGAAAATGCAATGCAACTATATGAAATGTTTATTGAATGGATGCAAATGTAAATGACCTAATTGTTTTTTTTATTGTGTCACAGGACTTTATCTTAATGTCAAAGAAGAGAAATGTTAGGATGAAAATGAATTCAGAATGGTTAGTAAGAAATAATTAATGTTGGTGTTTGAGAAAACGATATAATGATGGTTGATCGATTGAGAAAAAGATATAATCTTCGATATTTTTCCAAATACACTATACTTTGCTTTGTTATCATCATCGGGCGGGACATGACACAAATGGATAGTACACACTATGATATGAGATAGACCATAGTGTAAAAAGTTATCCACCTGTGAAAAACAGACAGTCATAAACAAGGAGTGTCTTAACTCAGACTAAGGACAAGATGCCCCAGTCATTTGGTCAAGACAAACCACAGACAACAGACAAATAAAAGACAGGTCATGAGACGTCATTGCTCCTCTAAATCCTTGATAGGACATCCTTGAGGAAACTAGTAGCATGACTCAAAAACCAATGTTAAAAAGATAGTTGACAGACAACAGCCAAAGAAAAAGAATCCTGAGACATCATTGCTTCTCTAAATCTTTCAAGGGACATCCTTGAAAAAGCTAGTAACAGGATCTTGCACAAATCGATAAAAAGATAAGACAAAATAAGATATAAATTCATAAAGCCAAATAAATGTATTCGCCAAAACTTGATCTTGTGGGATTATTTGATGTTGATGTTTGGCATAGCCTAATGTGAGAGAATGACACATAACGCATAAGCCATTGAGTCTGATTTCGACTTGGTGACTTCTGTATAAGGCATGACAAAGCTTGGTTTCAGAAAGACACGTGTTGTATAAGATGTTGGAGTCTGATGACGTTGAAGTGACAAGCCACATGAGACTATGACAATTTGATGACGTATGTTGACAAGAAAGACATATCTTGTTTAAGACATAGGTTGATCGCTTTGACAATGTGTTTGATATTGACTTGATGACTGTTTGAGATGTTTTTCCTTGTTGTTGCATGACTTGCTTTGATTTCCTTGACTGATAAACTATGTGTGTGTAGACAGTGTTTGACATGAGACAATAACCTAAACTATGATATGCAACTTGTGTGATACTGATTGTGAATGAACCCTATTGGACTGACCTAGTGTGGTCTCGAGAACTCATCAATTGATTAGCCTTGCCTATGTTGTACATGCAGAGACCTCGTAGTTCGACATGACCAATAATTTTGACTATACAAAGCGTCATGATTTAAATGTGTGTGATACATGAAAAAACTAGACTGATAGACCTAATGCCTCGGGGGCACATCGATTGATGGCCTTGCCTACGTCCCAGTCACAGAGGCAACATAGTTCGACTATGTCTATGACTGACTTAACATGACCGACTTGACATGATTGACTTGACATGACTGACTTGACACGATTGACTTGACTCTATTTTTGGGATTTTCTGACACTCTTTTGATTTTTTTGGATTTTTGGAGTTTTCTAATGTTTTTGGGATTTTTCAGGATATTTTCGATGGTGTGACGTTATGTACAAAGTGTTAGGGCACATAACAAGGATTTTCCCCCAGTCAGGAACATGATTTGGAAGATGGAGTGGGTAATATGACGGAATGGAATTTGATGTCAATCGTTCCAAATGATGGATAGGACAACCATTTATTATGAGTGATGGTGAAAAAGTCCGATTAGAATGATGGTAGACGGAAGAGCGAGCTTGACTACACATGGCGCCTATTTGCCAAGTTTTCACCATGGTACTTATCCATAGCGCCACCGAAGCGGTTTTCACTAGTGGATGGATTTATTTCTCTTTACTTTTTTGATTTTCTCAAATTTTTTTGGTGTTACAAAGACTCTTGTTTGCCAGGTTTTCATCAAGGTAACCATTTTTTTGTATTTTTCTAGATTAAGATACGGATTCTCAAAGACTTAAGTGTAGAACCTCTTTAGATATAGACTGTTGATAGGGGAAAAAAGCAGTTCTCCTTCAGGAGTAGACAGTTGGTATGATCCTAACCCAAAGGCTTCTGTGACAATATACGGCCCCAGCCAGTTAGTTTCAAACTTTCCTGGCTTTTCTCATTTAGCTTGGTTCTTAGGATTCTCCATTAATACCAGGTCACCAATGTCAAAGTTTCTATTGAGAACCTTCCTATTGTAACTACGACGAAGACGATTCTGATATGCTTGCAAATGATCTAATGCTTTTTGTCTTCATTCATCTAGCAATTCTAGCTCTTGTAACCTAGAGACAGGGTATTCTTCATCATCGATATGACCCTTCAAGGAAACCCGTAGAGAAGGTATTTCAACCTCAATAGGTAAGATAGCTTCAGACCCAAATACGAGGGAATATGGAGTGGCGTCGGTGGGAGTACGGATGCTTGTGCGATAAACCCATAAGGCAGGATTAAGCTGTAGGTGCCAGTCACGACCAGCTTCATTGACAGTCTTCTTAAGGATTCTAACAATAGTTTTATTAGATGCCTCAGCTTGGCCATTGCCTTGTGGGTAATATGGGGTGGAGAAATGGTGTTTGATGTGAAATTCTTCACATAAATGGCGTACTTCTTGGTTCTTGAAAGGGCGGCCATTGTCTGTGATTATGGATTGAGGTACACCATATCGACAAATGATATAGTTTACGATAAACTTAGATATTTGTGTGCCGGTTATATATGTCATGGGGATGGCTTCGATCCATTTGGTGAAGTATTCAGTGGTAGTGATGATGAATTTGTGGCCATTAGATGATGAAGGGTGTATCTTACCTATGAGGTCAAGTCCCCATTGGGCGAAGGGCCATGGTGAAGTAAAGGATGAAGCTCCTGCGCTGGCGCTCTTATCAAGTCTCCATGTATTTGACATTGTCTATACTTCTTTACAAAGACGTATGAGTCTTTCTCCATTGTAGGCCAATAGTAACCTAGTCTCATAATCTTATGGGCTAGAGTAGGACCACTCGAATGATATCCACATATACCCTCGTGTACCCCTCGCAAAGTTGTTTGTGCTTCCTCAACATTGAGACATCTCATTAGGGCATTATCTAAGGTACGTCTATACAGGGTTTCTTCGATGATGGTATACTTAGCTGACTTTCGGATGAAGGTTCGACGTTGGTTATTGGACAAGTCTTGAGGTAGGGTTTGGTCAGTGAGGTAATCGAATATGTCTTTATACCAAGGAGATGTAGGACCAACAATGGTACACACTATCGCAGTATCAGGGACATCATAAGCGGGGATCAAAAATTGTTCAACCAGAAACTCGAACTTAGGCACATTACTTGGAATATCCAACAAGGAACCCATAGTTGCCATAGCATCTGCAGCTCTATTCTAGATACGTGGTATTTGTTGAAAAGTTATGTCATTGAAATACCGTTTGAAACTATCAGCTATTCGTTTGTAAGGTGCAAGTTTTTCATCCTTAGTCTCGTAATCGTCATTTACCTGTCAGATTACTAGTTAAGAGTCGCCAAAGACATGTAGGCTCTTAATGTTCCACTGAGCTACCATTTTCAAGCCTGTCACTAAGGCTTCGTATTCCGCTATATTGTTGGTACAAGGGAATGCAATCCTGAATGATTTAGGAATGGTATCACCTTGAGGTGTGACAAATAAGATACCAGCCCCTAAACCATGATTTGTATGTGACCCATCAAAGTACAATTTCCATTTGGTTTTAATGTCAATGTTGAAGAGAAATTCATCTGGAAAATCTGCCACTAAGGGATGGTCTGCCTTTATAGGTGCATCAACTAGTTGATTTGCAATGACCTGTCCTTTTATTGCCTTCCTTTCGACATACTGAATCTCATACTCACTAAGTATCATAACCCATTTAGCCAATCGGCCTATTAAAGTTGCCTTACTTAGGAGGTATTTAAGTGGATCAATTTTTGCAATCAACATTGTTTGTCGATTGAGCATATAGTGCTGAATTTTTTGGGTAGCAAAGACTACTGCAAGACAGGCACATTCTATGTTGTTGTAATTAAATTCATAGCCCACTAAGGTATGACTGATATAATAGATGGCTCTCTCATGACCTTGATCATCGTGTTGTGCGAGAAGAGCCCCTAATGCCGACTGAGTTGCTGAGATGTAAAGTATCAATGGTTTTCCCTTTGTAGGTGGTATTAAGACTGGTGGAGTAAGCAAATAGTCCTTGATTTGATGGAAGGCCTCTTGACATTTAGGTGTCCACACAAATGGCACTCCTTTCTTGAGTAGATGCTGAAATGGGTGTATTTTATCCGCCAGTTGTACTATGAAACGCCTAATGGACTGTAATCTCCCCTCTAGTGTTCTGAGTTGACCAATGCTGGTTGGAAGAGGCATTTCTATGATAGCTCTTACCTTCTCTAGATCTACTTCAATGCCTCTTCGAGAGATGATATACCCTAATAGTTTCCCTGATTTCACTCCAAAGACACACTTCTTCGGATTTAGCCTGACATTGTAATTTTCTAGCCTCTGGAATATCTTGTCCAATACCTTCAAATGATCTTCCCTTGTTTTTGACTTGGCTATAATGTCATCTACATAATCTTCCATGAATGTATGTACAAAGTCATGAAAAATCGTAGTCATTGCTCGTTGGTAAGTGGCTCCTGCATTCTTAAGGCCAAACGGCATAACATTCCAACAGTATGTGCCCCATGGACACATGAAAGTTGTCTTATGTTGGTCTTTAGGTGCTATTTTTATCTGGTTGTATCCAGAGAAACCATCCATGAGGGATAGCATCTCATATCCTGCAGTAAGGTCTACTATCATGTTGATATTCGGCAAAGGGAAGTCATCCTTATGACATGCCTTATTGATGTCTCTAAAGTCAGTGCAAATACGAATGCCCCCAGTTGGTTTAGTCACTGGTACAAGATTTGATATCCAATTTGCGTAATCTATTGTCCTTATGAATCCTACATCCAAAAGTTTCTTAAGTTCTACCTTGACCAATAGAGCAATTTGTGGATGCATCTTCCTCAACTTTTGTTTGACTGGTTTGATACCTGGCTGTAGTGGTAAATGATGCAATATTAGGTCTGGATCTAGCCCAAGCATGTCAGCATACGACCATGCAAAGTTTACCTGTCTCTTTTTGAAGAAGTCCTTGAACTCATGTTGTTATGTCTCTGTTAAAGAAGCTGCAAAATATACTATCTGAGGATTCTCTTCTATTCCTATGTTGACTGCAACAACCTCTTCTACTAGCATGGGTGACTTTTCCTATTCAAAGGGGAGAATATTTAAACCTCTATCCTTGGGTGCCTCTAAGAGGTTTTCTCCCTCAGATACATCCTTTATTTTGACTTTTTCTTCATCCAAAGACGCCTTTCGATTTTCACCTAGGGACTCATCATTTTTATTTTCATTCTCATTTTTGCGACTAGAGGTGTAAATAGACTCCCCAAAATATGCTTTATCGTCCAAGTCTATGGTAAAACCTACCTTATGATCCCCTCTTGGTATGCCTTCTCTAAGTCCCATTAACTCAACAATTGCTTCGTCATTCTCGAATGTATCTACGATAGGTGTACCTTGTTGATCCCAGTTGATAAGTTCGGGATATACAAGGGGCATGTCATCATCGAAGTTTTTAAAGGCAGTTGCTGACAAGGTGAATATGGAATGGTTGACATGGTCACAGAAGTTTTGGACTAACTCCTTCTTATTCTTCTTCCTAGGTGGAGATATACTCTAATGTGGGACTATAGTAAGGGCGGATTCATCAGAATATGGATTGTCAGGTGCCCAAGATGCATGATCAAGGGTTTCCCAATAATAGTTCTCTTGCCATTCTTTTTTGGACAAGTGCTTCTTAGGATGAAGACTAGATAGTTTTGGTACGGGTTTCACGTTTAGGTCCAATTCTCCAAATAAGGCATCTATGTTCATGGTACTAGTAGATGAGAGGGACTCCCATTCACCATCACTTGAGTAAGGGGATTCATCATAGACTAGAGGTTTGTCATAAACTGGAGGTTTATCATAAACTAGGGGTTTCTCATAAACAGGGGGAAGTGTTTCATGAGATATCTCGATGTCTGCACAAGCAATCACTTCCTCTTGAAAAGATGACGAAGTACCAGGAAACCCAATTCTAAGCGGTTAACACCCTAGCCCTAGATATTTCGGTCGTGGGTAGACAGTAATCAGTTTCGTCCTTCCATTTTGATATAGTCCTAACCCACTATGCCCATCATAGCCTTCCTTTTGCATTATCTTAAATCCTTTTCCATATTGGTCTTGGCTATTTGAATAGACGGGGAGGGGTATTCATGTTCTTCTTGATACAACCAAGAATCACCTTGATCCACAATTTCTTCACTTAACTCTCCCCATTTTTTCAATGTCATTGTAGGGGGACCATGAAATGTGACCACTGACTGTCTTCTATCTGCCATGGGTAGGCCATATGCCTTAGGTGGAATCAGTTCACTAACACAGTATGATGCCTTTATATTATATTCGCCACAGCCCTTGTCTTGGATCTCGAGTTTTGGAGTGGATGATGGTGGTTTGAATGAAATAGACTTAGTGAGACATGATGGATCAACGTATTGAGATAGAGTGGATGATGAAGCCTCTTGATTAACAGGCACTTGTCGTTGTGGAAGATCCCTTAGGCTTGTACAATACTGGAAAGGATCTGGATCACCATCAATGGTGATCTCTGTGCCATTATAGGGGAACTTGAGACATTGGTGGTATGTTGAAGGTACAACTTTCATTGCGTGTATCCAAGGTCTACCTAACAAAAATTTGTACGGAAGGGTGAGATCCAAGACTTGGAAGCTGGTGTTCATGATTGTTGGGCCAATTTGGATAGGGAGTGTGACAACTCCTTTGGACGATCTTTCCTCATCATCATAAGCCTTGATGACTATACTCTTAGAGGTATCTACACAGTCTTCCAAGAATCCTATTGCCTTAACCAATTCAAGGGTACACAGGTTCAAACCTGCTCCTCCGTCTACCAAGACTCGTCAGATTTTGTTTTGATGGACTAAGACTTCAAGATGTAAGGGGTCATTATGATCTAACTTTTCAGTTGAGTAATCTTGTTGGGAAAATGTGGCATGATGCGAGTTGGTCAAATATCCCACCATCTCTTCGAAACGATTGACATCTAAGTTTGTAGGAACAGGTGTGTTCTGTAGAGCTTTGTGAAGAATGGATCGATGTTGAGGTGATAAGGTCAACAATTCCAAGATAGATATTTGCGCGGGGGTTTTACTCAATTGATCAAGAAGGTTGTACTTGAACTTGGAAATTTGCATAGATGGCTCGGAAGGACCAGGAATAGTAACCTTAGTTCTGCGTGTGTTTACATTGCATTCTAGATGCTTCTTAATGGTGAAAGTATTGACATTCTCGTTTGCGGCTCGGAGGTGGTTTATGATCGTTCCTTTACCATAGTCATACTTGGTATTGTTATAGCTAGCCGATGGATTATTTTGGGGTCCCGAACTAGAGGCTTTTCCTTTTGTGTGGTCATGTAACGGGTCCGTGAAGACCTTATGATCACTGTTCTTAGTGTTTTTCTACCCACCAACCTCTATGGTTCCATTTTCAACAAAGTCTTGTATGATGTTCTTTAATTGGCGACATTGTTGGAGGTTGTGCCCTTTCATTCGATGATAGTCACAGAAAGCATTATCGTCCCACCATGAAGGTTTGAACTATCCAGGATCATACTCTCTTGGTTCTAAAGGTTTGATAAGATTATGTTTGACCAATTCTTTGAAGACTACCTCGATTGGTTGCCCTAAAGGTGTAAATTCCCGCATGGGAAATCTCCTTTGGGGTCTTTGTTGTGAGTTCTAGACATAGTTAGTCGTTTGATCAGGATTGTTCATCATGTCTTCTTGTTGGTTGTATCCTCTAAGGGAGATAACCGGTCTAGTATGTATGTGCTTAGCATCCACAATTCCGTCATTCGTGACATTCTTGTTCCTAGACCAGAACTTGTTTCTATCATTCGACACATTTGGATGTTGGACAATCGGGATCTTTCCTGGTACTTTGATTTCACCTTTGTCAATAAGGCCCTTTTCAAGGATGATCCCCTTTTCTACCAAGTCAATGAATGAAGTGCAACAGTGTACCCGTAAGTCACCTCTCAGTTTGGGGTTGATGTTTTCGAGGAAGATAGTGACCTTTTGTTTTTCAGGTATTTCGACGAGACGGTGGCTAGCTAAACTTCTCCATCTCTGGAAGAAAGCGATGAACGTCTCACCATCTTCTTGTGTCGTGTGGCACAAGATTGCTATGGTTATTTCGTTGTCTATGTTAAAGGAAAAATGTTCGATAAAATTTTTAGCCAATTCCACCAAAGATCGTATACCATATGGCAATTTGGAAAACCATTCCAACGCTATCCCTATGAGGGTTCAAGGAAACAGGCGCATCAAGTAAGTGGGGTCATACAATATGTCCATGCATGCCATTGAGAATTCTCTAATATGTTCTAAAGGATTCTTCCTCCCATTATACTTAGGCAAATTTGGTATAATATATCCATGGGGGAAAGGTGTCATATAGAGTACTTTGTCGAATGGACATGGACATAGGTCTTGTGCTGATATAGTTCGTTTGCCTAACATAGACATGTCATCCATCTTTTGTTGTAGAGTCTGCATTTGGTTTTGAAGGATGTCGACTTGTGTCAAGGACATGGTGTTCATGTTATTTGGATCAATGTAGATGTTCTGATATGCCATGTTTTGTGACGAGTTATGATTAGGCGAGGGAATATATCTTGTCAAAATATTCTGATTCGGGATAGGGATATTCCCTGTCTGAATGGGCTGAGTAGGTATCGGAATGCTTCCTTTCTGAATTGTCTGATTTGGTATAGGGATGTTTCCTATCTCAATGATTTGGTTTGGTATAGGTATATTCCCACCAACTTTGGATCTCTTACCAGTAGTGTTGGTGCCAAAGGGGTTGGAGGAAGTTGCTCCTGCAGTGAATTGTAAACCTTGTGTTATGTTGAAAGGGGTTGTTTTTACAATTGACGATGTTTGTGTTGATATACTTGTTGGTATCACTACGGTTATTTGGGGAATAGAGACAGTAGATGTCGTAGTTTGTGTTGGTTGAGTTGACTGTGTTGTCAAAGTATGAAGATCAAATCTCGGGGGAACTGTGGCACCTTCTACTAGCAATTTTGCTAAATAACGTTGTGGATCATTTAGCAAACACTCATCCATGAAGGATGCAAACTCAGGATTGTGAACTGCTGCGTCTATGTCTTCTATGTAAATTTGCCCATTGTGTCTCTAGTGACATGTTTTTCAAGTAAAGGCTTGTGTGGGCGTTTTCTTCCTGACGGTTGGTTTCCAAACGGATTGATGAATTCGTTGGGGTTTGTCATTGCTTTGTTTTTCTTTTTGGACCTTGTTTTGACCATGAAAAAGTTGCTCAAAATGGGTAATGCAGACTATGTCTAAAAACTGATATGACCTATGTCTATGTTTTTGGATTTTTTTGACAATAAGGATGTTGCTAAAGATCTAAAATGATGTATGACAGGACATACAATATGCAAAATTCTGAGTGGACTAAAGATGATAAATGGGTCTAAGA
>CM021100.1:3872173-4069316 GCA_007115665.2 Sequoiadendron giganteum | reverse complement strand
TGACTATGACTAAGACGTATATGACACCTAATGATGGTAATTAGATATATATGACACCTAATGATGCAAGGTCTTTGAGAAAAATTTAACCAGTTTCTAATCCAAGGTTGATCCTAAAAACTTAAAGCAAATAGTGATAATAATGTTTCAAACTCAGCTCATGGTTTTTGATGTTTTCTGTTGACAGGAAAATGCGGATCACCTAACAGTTGCGGTTCAAATTCTGAAAGATGTGGTTTTACTAACAGTTGCGGGTTTTCCTTTGACAAATGTGATTTACTAAGACACATGCGGTTCAAAAACTGACATATGCGGTTTACAAAGACACGTGCAGTTTTAAGACTGACAGATGTAGTTTGCATGCACACATGCGAATCACAATGTGACAGTTGTGACTCATGATATGTAGACTGAAAAGTGGACTTTTGACAGACAGATGCAGTGTTTCCCCTAACAGATGCGACTCGCTATGACACATGCGGCGTTTAAACTGACAATTGCAACTCGGTTTTCTGACAGTTAATTTTTTCCCGAAAGTTGTTGACTGACTTTGTTTGTTTGATCAAGATTTTGATGAATACAACAAAGAGAAAACACAGCAATCAATATATTTTCAATTTTTCTGATGAAAGGACTGTTAAGACTCGAAAAACAATTACAAGCTAGGCTTTTAGGACAATACTTGTTGAATTCTTACTTGGATTTCTCTAGCTATGCATATTTATGGCGAATGACTAGTAGCTTGACCCCACTGGCTCCCCTCCATGACACTCACTTATACAAGGTAGTCAAGCTACTATATCCATGAAACTCCCATGGCATACATTTCATTTCCACACATAAACCGTAAATATGTAAGACGTCTTCATAGGGCCGACCCTGCTGCACCAACAAGTAGGTAGGATTTTGGTAACTCTACAACAAGGTGTTTAATAAGGGCATTCCATTCGTGGGACACTATCCAACGTCGACGGGAGTCCATTTATGTCCATCTCGTCAGAATAGTGCGCGTGATTCTTGGGCTTTCCCTAAGAATCCACTTTTCTGTACCGGCTGGAAGTTGCCTGGCTTTAGCGTGCTATCGATCTGAGTCGTCTTGAGGTGAGTAATTTTTCCCACCAAGACAGGCCCAAGTTCTAGAGTCAGCAACTGTTTCTCTTACACCCAAGATCACATGACTATGCAAGGGGAGATGATACTTCAGTGTACTGAATCGTAAGGGTTACAAATGTGTGCAAAAGCACCAGACAAAGAAGACAATGGTTCTTTTTAATCCAAATGATGATTTTCTATCTATCAAACAAAAAATTCATTTTAATCCCACATGATGATTATCTATCTACCAAACAAAAGTTTGCTTAAATAAATAAATTAACACAAAAACATTAGGTCCTGCATGCAAATTTATTAGTAGTTCATTGGTCTTAAGCTTTCATCCTGCAGAAAATTGTCTTAGGTTTTTAAATGTTTCTATGCTTCGTCCTGCAAACACTATGTTATTCCACCTAAACACAACTGAAACAAACATTAGCGAAAATCCAAACAACCTAAAAAGCAAAAACGAAAATATGGATGCACGAAAATCAATAAAAAAATGAAAAATTTTTACTAGGCAGATGCGACTTTTTGATCCACAGATGCGGTTCAACTATTGACAGGTGGATGCGGCTCGCAAATTTGTTGACAAGTGGATGCGGCTCGCAAATTTGTTGACAGGCGGATGCGGTTCGTGATGATGGATTCGTCGTTGTTTTTTACAAATGCGGCTCGTGGATATAGATGCGTCGTTTACCTTAACAAATGTGGTGTGCCGTACGAAAAATCTGCAAAAAAGAACAGAAAACGTTAAAACGGAAAGACGAAAATATGTGCGGATTTTGAAGCGTGTTCACGTCGGGTTCACCAAATGTAACATCATAGATTTTTTGCAAACTAGAATAACAAAGTTAAATCCTAATATAAAATAACAATCTAAAATCTAACAACAAAGAACGAGGAAATAAACTAAACTAATAAAACCAAAATGATCTCACCGAATATGCGTTCATTCCTTCGAATTATCTTGATTGTTCTTCTCCATTTTTCCTTTTCAGTATTCTTGCCCTCAAATTTATGTGTTTGAATGCAAGTATAACTTTGTTGAGTGTCTAAGCAAAATATCGAAGTTGAATCTCTTCTCAAAAGTATGTGATTTCGGAAGAGGAGGAATAATGATTATGACAGGCCATTTTATAGAATTTGTGTTTTCAAACGATCGGCTCAGATTGAAAGAGAGATCGACGGATGAGATTGATGAATGCCATACAATGTGAGTTATGTCTCAAATAGAACGTGAGTTATAACATGAGTCAGGAAAGACTAAAAATAGAACAAGATCTTAATCTTCAGTTAAAAATCTTCGAAAATAGAAGAAATAGACTTTGAATGTCAAAGACAAAGTCAGAACTCAAAGATGAGGAATTCGAATGCATAATTAAATTAATTAATTAAATAAAAGATATTTAATTAATAGATGCATACATGCATATGAGTTAGAACTAGTTAATCGACTAGTTGTGACCGAGAGTCCTCTCGCAGAAACAATCAGATGTTGAATCCGGAGATAACTAGAGAACTAAAAATAGATCTCGAGTCAGAAGGTGAGTGAATGACTTAGATAACTGAATGATAGAAGAATGTGACATAAATAATTAAATATGAATTAAATGTTAATTTAATTCAACATTCGAAAAGTAAGAGGCTTTAATTAAATAAATAAAGATAATTTATTTAATTGACTTTTGTAAAGGTGGAATTGAATAATTAAATAATAAATATTTAATTATAGATAAAAGGGGTTAAATGAATAATTAAATAAAGATATTTAATTATAGTTGAAATATATAAAAGGGGGGGTGTAATTAAATAATAAATTATTTAATTGATAGATAAAGGGGGAATTAATTAGTTAGCGACATAATTAAATAAATATGATTTATTTAATTAATCAAGTTGAATAAAGAGTCATTTATGAATTAATGAATTAATTAAAAAGGGGTATTCAATTAATAGAGGAAAAATGTGTTAGAAAGGTTAATTAAATAATTAACATTATTTAATCATGACCACGGATATAGAAAATTATGTTGAATGTGTACTCGCAGGCCTAGACCAATTTTCAGTATCTACAGATAGAGATGGTGAGTTACAGTGATAGAGGGGGAGAGATAAAGAGATAGAGATATGGAGGGAGAAACAAGGAGTTTGTGTGTGTGAGAGAGAGTGAGAGAGAGATATAGAAATAGAGATAGGGATGGAGAAATAGGGGTTGTGTGTGAGAGAGATATATATATGGAGATAGATATAGAGAGGATGATATATAAATAGATAGAGAGGAAGGGAGAGGGGAGGATTTAAATAGACAAAGGATAGAGGAGAAGTAGAGATATATAGAAAGAGGGAGTGATAGGGAGAGAGAGGGAGAGATATGGATAGAAAATGGAGAGATAAAGAGATAGATATATTGGGAAAGATAGAGGGGGAAGAGAGAGACACGAGGAGATAGAATAGGGAGAGATAAAGATAGAGAGGATGGACATGGACATGGAGAGAGAGAGAGAGGAATAGGGAGAGGGGGGAATAGAGAGAGAGAGAGAGAGAGAGAGATGGAGAGATGGAGAGATGGAGATGGGAAGTTATATATAGAAAGAGGTAGAGAGAGGGAGATATATAGAGAAAGATCTCTTTATATCTTTGTCTCCCTCTATATCTCTATGTTTCTCAATCTCTCTTCTTCTCTCTCACCTATTTCTCTCTATATTTGTCTTACCTTCTATTTTCTTCTATCTATCTTTTTCTATTTTCCCTTCTCTCTCCCCCTTACTCTCTTTTGATATCCCTATTTATGTCCCCCTCTTTCTCTCCCCATCTCCCTCTTGATCTCTATACGTGTGTCTCCTACTCTTTATCTCTTTATCTTTTTCTCTCTATGTGACTTTATATATGTTTTTCCTCTTCTTTCTTTTCCTCTATCTCTCTCTTTTTATCTCTCTTACTATCTCTTTATGTTTCCCTCTTTATTCCTCAATATCTATATCTATCTCTATATTTATCTGTCTCCCTCTCTATCTCTCTATTTCTCTCTATCCCTATCTTTGTTTCTCTCTCCTCTCTTTTTTAATCTCCCTCTATCTATCACTCCATTTTTTATCTTTGTCTCTCTCTCTCTCTCTCTCTCTCTCTCTCTCTCTCTCTCTCTCTGAATTTAGATTTTAAGTTGGAAATTCTTTTATTATATAAATTAAAATATTTTTTTCAAATATAATTTAATTTACAACAACGAAAATTTCTATAAGACACATACTAATAAATTAAGTTAGTTTTATTATTTTTTAATCATTATTTGCAATTTCATAAAAAGACATAAATAATTAAAATAAATTAAAAATTGAAATAGAATAAACTAAATGCAAAATCTAAATATGAAAAAAATTAATTTTAAAAAATAATAATAAATAATAAACTTATTAAGTTAATAAATAATTAAATAGAAAAATAAAAATATTTTTAAAATTTATTGAAAGTAAATATAAATAAAATATGATAAAATTGAATATAAATAAAAGTAAATTTTTAGATAAATTAAATTTTAAAAATTAAAATCATACTTCACATAGAATATTAAAAATAAAAATAAGTTTACTTTTATATTAAAAGTCACAAGTAAAACCAAACTTAAAAAATTAAAAATAAATTGAAATATATGAAAAAGTAAAATTTTGATTATGTATGATATCATAAACTCTAAAAGCTTTCATAAATTAATATTTAAATTGTTTAAAAAAAAATTATTCAATATTATAAAATAAAAATATTAATAATTAAATATAGTAATAATGAATATTTTAATGTTATTCAAATTAATATAAAATTTTAAATTGTGATTGTGTGATATCATAGACTCTAGAAGTTTTCATAAAACAATATTTAAATTGTTTTTAAAAAAATTATTCAATATTATAAAACAATTGTAAAATAGAAATATTAATAATAAAATAAATTACATATAATAATAATAAATATTTTATATTTTTTGATAAAATAAGCACCATTGCCAGGATGATGTACCCTTTACATTGAAAGTCCAATGGGCCAAAAAGAAGCTAGTTCAAAATAGGAATGAACTAGGAAAAGATGACATACCACACACAAAAACAACTGACAAATAGTTGTCGAACCATGGATGAGGACTAGACAACCCTAGAATCTGAAGGGACTAATCTGAATCCCTTAAACCTAGGCCACAAAGTTGCAACAAATCGAGGGAGTCCCTTCTTCTTTCTTAGCACAACAAACCAGGAGGACTCAAAATCTAAGTTCACCAAGCGAGGCGAGAGAAGCGAATCCATAATAGCTAGCATGGGCAAAGAGCCACCACACAGCGGGGGAGTCGACAACACAGGAGAGGAGACAAGATCGATCGATGGACCAATAGAGGCATTCGACGAGGTTCGGGCAAGCTTAGACTGAACAACATCAACAAATCAAACCAATAGTGGCTCCACGAAAGGAATAACTGGAAGAGGAGCCAAGCAAGACACAGGCTCCCAAAAAGACTCAATAGGGTTGTCCTTCGTAGAAGAACCTTCTGAAGGAGGAGAACCCACCATGAGATGATCTGAGAGAGCATCCTTCCACCATGTAGTAGTGCCCTTGTGGCAGGCATGTGGGCAACCAAAGGCCAAATGACCCACATAGAAACATCGCCTACACCAAAAAATGAGACCCTCATAGTCCAAGAGTTGCTTCTCAGGTCTATCCTCCACCAATAAGACTACATCACCATGGAGAGGTTTGGATATGTCCAAATCAGCTAATATACGAGCTACCGTAGTATTCCCAAGCTCCTGAGTCGTAGAGTCCACCATCAAAAAGCATCCAATGGTGTTACCAATAGCTTCATAACATGAATCTTCCCAAAACTAAAGAGGGAGATTCGACAATTGGACCCAAACTAGTCTGGTATTCAACGGCTCCATAAGGGGATTGAAAGAACGAGACGAAAGCCTGATGGACAGTGAATGAATACCCCACATCCACACCCTATCAAACACACGGTCTCACTCAATGGAGGAGGTGAAGGTTGCTAAAAAGAACCCCCTTGCACTGGGATAGAGCTCGATCTGCCCAGAGACCATCGACTTCTAGGAGACGAAAAATCCAGTCATGGAGATCGAGAAGAGAGGGCCATAAGCCATTAAACCTATTGCTTCAAATAGTAATCCTCATTCTCATCAACCTCAGGTCCACACACCACTATAGGGGAAACACAAGCACAAGGCAAAGGCTGAACTTGAGCCTGAGCAGGAGGCCAAGCACCCACTTTAGCAGCCTCAGAGAAGGACTTCACCCGACCCGAAGAAGGAAAGCCCCCAGCAACCGGACCAAGAGGAGGGACATCCACCCATGCAACATCACCAGGAACAGAGCTCACGATAGCCTACGTAGCATCTCCATACAAAGGAGGAGAGGCACACCCAACCTGTTGCCCCCAACCATCCACAAAAGACCCAAGCACACAAAACTTCGCGTCCTCAAAAAGCACACAATTCATCACGTCCTTAGGAAGCACGATGACCTTCCCATCTGTAGAAGACCATTGCTCGGTGAGAATAGTCTTCTTCTTCCCACTCAATGACATTTCGAGAAAAAGGTATTTAATTAATATTTTAATGTTATTCCAATTAATATAAAATTATAAATTATAAATATGAGAATTATAAAGATTTTTTAATAAAGATAAAATTTTAAAACCAATCATTTGTCCAAACCAAAAAAAAGTGATTCAATATTTTTCTATCAATTATTTAATTTATTCTATATAAATTAAAAATTTATCTTTAAAATTGATTTTAGTGTATTATTATGTGTAAAAAATTTAAATGAAAATAAATGTATTTAATCACCCTAAAGCATTGGGGCATGGCCTAACTCGATTGCTAAAGCATTTTGTTGCAAGCAAGAGGTTATGAAGTCTAGTCCCTCCATTGTCTTCTTGGTACAAATATAAGAATTGGAAATTACAGAGAAGGATGTAAGATGATTGAAATGATCTCAACCATCAAATTTTCTAAAATATTAAAAATATAATATATAATTAAAAAAAAACCTACACTCTTATCCAATCTTAGTTTTAAAGTAGGGAAAGGCAGGATAAGAATGCATTTTTTTCCTTTAAAAATTTTCAAACTTAAATTTTTAGATTTCTTAGAATAATATATAGATAATAAACTATGTGTTCAAATATTTTTAGATTTAAATTTAAATTCAATTTAATAATTATTTTATATGTATAATAAGTTTTTAATAAATATAATTATTTTTCCAATATTAAAAAATTAAAAATTATGAATTGACTTTTAACTTTTTTTAATAGATTTCATTTTATTTTTAACTTTTTAAGTTTGGTGTTACTTTATTTTTAATGTAAAAGTTAAAATCTAGCTTTAACAACTTTAACATGGTTTATTTTTATTTTTAATATTTATTTGAAGTATCATTTTCATTTTTAAAAGTTTTAACTTATTTAATAATCTAACTATATTTATGGTTAATTTGATATTATTATAATAACTTTTTTATTTGTTAATTAAGTTTATCTTTCAATTAATGTTAATATTGTTTGTAATATGTTAATTATCTTTTTTAGATACATATTTTATTAATATTTTAATTTATTAAATTTTGATTTTTTTAATTTAATCATTTATTAACTGTTTGTATTAGAAATAAAGCAACGAATACATAGTTTAGATTTACATCATATAGTAAAAATTATATGACAACAAAAGGATGAAAGCTACATATGCTATATCTCAGCTGAATGTTGTATGGTGTATCCTTCTCTTCTATACAAATCATTCAATCCTTCGTGCAACATTAAGAAACACTCTGGGTGTGTTCCCCCACAACCCCTCCTCTCGTAACAACATCATTAATCACTCTCTAAAACACTCTCAATGCCTTGGGAAAAAACTCTGAGTTGTTGTGCTCATGATGCCAAGTACGTCCACCTTTCACCTCCAATTTGTTAACATCTCCATCAGTTATGAGTCTCTTGAAATTTTCCATGTGTATCTTCAATGCTACTGTAACCTGCATAGGCATAGCCATAGTGAAAAATATGAGTCTTTTATTGGACTTAGTAAGCCCTCTAGCACTCCCTTGGAATTTTTCCTCATTCCTAGCCCTCCAAATGAACCACAAGATTTCAGTAGTGAGACAATTCCAAAATTTATTGAATTCCTTAGATAGTTTTTTATCATTGAAAATTACATCAAACCATCTAACTCTACCATTGCCATCCCAAATTAACAAATGATTACAAAAAATATTCCAGTGCATATAGACAGACAAAAAATATATGCATTATACTTTCAGGAGTCTTGCAAATAGTGCAAATATCAACATCATTATGGATGATTTTAAAGGGTAGCTTGTGCAACAGTAATTGCCATCTGAAGCATGCTTTTTTTGGTTCTTCCCCACTCTGCTAGATTGCTATGAGAGTTTTTTCCACCTGCTTTTTGTTACCTTTACATCCCAACAAAGATTTACATGCTTAAGAATAGATTCATTCTTAGTAAGTTTCTTGTATAATTTTTTTGCTTTAATTTCACATAAAGGTGAGCCATCAAACCAGACAATATCAACATTAAAGTCACAACTTGCAATATCAACATTTGAAACAAAAATATCCTTACAGGCATCAGTAAGAATTTTGTATGTTCTATTATTAGGGTTATCCAGCCTAAAATTCTCAACCAGCTTGTCCATAGGCTTCAATTGGCCATTATCAAGGATGTCTTGGAAGGTTTGGATGCCACCATTTTTTAGCTAAGCACCCCTGCAGCAGAGCTAGGGGTTTATTGAGGTGTTCCAAGCTCCACCACAGTGAGGAGTAGGTTTGAAATCTCTGCCCATTACCAAGGTCAACATTACCATTCTTGAACGACAGTTTGTGCTTAACCAACTCCCACACCTTCCACAAGCTAGTGAAAACAGGTGAGCCCGTAGGTGCCATGGATTGTTTGCTAAGGAGGATGTCACAAAGGGGTAAATTCTTCCAAGACTTGGCCTTCTTGGGTACAACCTTACTGATGTTATATCTTATCAGAACCTTCCAGGGTTCCTTTCCTTCCATGGCATGTGCAGTCCACTTTATAGCAAGTGTGATGCCCTGAATTCTTAGGTCCTTGAGCCCCATACCACCTTCCATCTTCCCCATACAACACCAATCCCATTTAACTAGGTGCTTCTTCCTTTGACCTTTTTCATCAGACCATAAGAATGCCCTGATCCTTTTTTTATTTTTGTTGACCTGATAGTTATTAAAGAACCAAACCAATGCAAAATAAATGCTATATGAAGAGAGAATTTTCTAACAGATTTGGATTCTTCCTGCAAAAGAAAGATATTGTCTACTCCAACTGCCAAGTTTTTTTTTTCAATTTTTCACTTATCCATCCCCACATTTCCTTTAAATTAGGATTGATGGGAAACGGAGTTCCTAGATATCTTACCAGCTTATTGGGTCCTCCCCATTGGAAATCATACTTTTGTAGCCAATTGGGTGGGGTTTCCGACCATCCAAGGAAGCTGGATTTAGTGAATGATATTCTAGCTCCTGAAGCTTGACATAAAACCTGGAGTTTTTCCATTAACCTTTCAAGATTTCCTTCCTCCAACTCAATAAAGATTGTAGTATCATCTGCAAACTGGATATTGATTAACTCAGTTTGATCTGAGAGGCATATCCCCCTTACTCGAGGAGAGAGGGTTTGATCCCTAAGTAAGTAATGCAGAGCATCCGACGCAATAACAAAGAGTGAGGGAGCGAGGGGGCATCCCTACCTTATGGATCGACCAAGTGAGATATCCTCTGATGAGTCTTCATTAACATCAATCTAAGCCACCGCATCCCTTAGCAGGGTATTTACAGCTTTACAGAAGTAGCTTGGGAACCTGAAGGCTTCCAGCATAGATCTCAGGAATGCCCATTCAATTCTGTCATAGGCTTTTTCAAAGTCTAGAAGCAGCATTGCAGAGCTTTGATTCTAGAGTTCCTTGACCAGTCCATGGCCTCCCAACTTGTAATCAGTTTTTCTAAAATCTATCTCCCTTTAATGAATCCGGTTTGAGTGCTATTAATGAAGCTTGGGAGGATATCCACTAATCTTAGTGCAAGAATTTTGGCAAGTATCTTGTATGACACATTTAACAGGGTTATGGGCCTCCAATTTTTTACCAGGGTCTTGTCTCCCCCTTTTGGAAGAAGCTTAATAATTCCCTTATTGATGTGTCTTCCCAATGAGCCATTTTGTAAGGCCTCATGATAGACCTGTAACAAATCCTCACTTACCCAATCACTGAGGATCATTCTCTTTATGTGCTCTCTTGCCATCTTGTTACTTTCTTGGGAGTCTTCTGAGGTAATTTTTTTTTGATAAAAAGCATGGAATTGTGCTAGAATTTCTTCTTGGGAGCTCAAGAGCTTACCATCCTCCTAGATTTGTCCAATCAGCTCTTTCCAGGCCTTTTCCATTATTAACATTTTAAAATTATTATGTTTATTGATATTTGGATTTTGATATATTTTTATTTTGCATTTAGTTTATTCTATTTTAATTTTTTATTTATATATAAGTTTACAATTTATTATTATTATTTATGTCTTTTATAAAATTACAAATAATAATTAATAAATATTAGAATTAATTTAATTTATAATTATTTGTCTTATTTAAGTTTTATTATTGTATAATAATTTTATTTCGAATTTTTATTTTAATTTATATAATAAAATGAATTCAAACAAAAAATTTAAATTAAAAGTTATAAAGTGTGTGCCAAAGAGAAGATAACTTTTGATTAGTCATTTCATGCCAACAATCCAAGGATAGTACATGTCCCTAGGGATTTATGCATAGGGTAGCCTATCATTTGATTAAAGATGATAATTCACCTTTATAACATCTTTAGTGTACTCATTGCACACTTAAGGAGGAAAATAGATAGAGAGGGAAAGAGAGAAGGGAGAGGGAGATGGAGATAAGATATAGAGGCAAATAAAGAAAAAGTAGAAAGAAAATAAGAGAGAAAGAGAAGGTGAAAATGAGTCAAAGGAGGAGAGATGCATATGGACAAAGAGAGATAAAGAGAGTTAGATAGAGAGAAACAAAGCTAGAAATAGAGGGATAGAGAGGAGAGAAGAGAAAAAAGATAGAGATAGAGAGGGAGACAAAGAGATATAGAGAGATAAAAAGAGATAGAGATATGGAGATGGAGGTAGATATATAGAGGAATAAAGAGAGATAAGAAGAGAGATAAAGAAAGAGCAAGAGGAAAAGATAGAAGAGGAGAGACATAGATAGATACAGTCACATAGAGAGGGAAATAGAGAGATAGAGCAATAAAGAGAAATAGGAGACAAAATATATAGAGAGAGGTAGAGAGATAAAGAGGGAAAGAGGGAGAGAGGGGGGAGATAAATAGGGATAGCAAAAGAGAGTAAGGGAGAGGGAAATAGACAAAGAGGAAAATAGTGAAACATAGATAGAGGTAGAGAGAAGGGAAGACAAATATAGATAGAAATAGGGTAGAGAGAAAAAGAAAGAGATCAAGAGATAATAAGAAACAAGAGATAGAGATATAAAGATATCTTTCTCTTCCTATATCTCTCCATATATCTCCACATTTGTACCTCTATATATATATATCCCTCTCTCTACCTCTCTCTGTATATAACTTCCTATATCTTTCTATCCCTCCATAGATCTCCCTCTCTTTGTCTCTCCCTCTTTATATCTCTATTTCTCTCCCTCTCTCCATATCCATCTCCATTTCTATCTTTGTATCTTCCTTTGTATCTCTCCCCCCCCTCTCTCTCTCTCTCTCTCTCTCTCTCTCCTAATGTATATCTCTATATCTATCCCTCTCTCTCTCTCTAATGTCTCTCTCTCTCTCTCTCTCTCTATATATATATATATATATATATATATATCTACTCCTTTATCCTCTCTATTTATCTCCCTTTCTCTCCCTCTATATATCCCTCTCCATCTCTATCTCAATATCTCTCACTTTCACACACACACACACTCCCTATTTCTCCCTCCCTACATTTCTCTCTCACACACACACTCCCTATTTTTCCCTCCCTATATTTGCCTCTCCCCCCCTCTCTCTCCCTCTCTCTCTCCCTCTCTATTACTTATCTCTCACTCTTCTCCCCTCTATCTCTATCTTCCCATCTCCCCCTCTCCCTCACTCTTTATATCTCATTATCTCTATCTCTCTCACTTATTCACTCAATCTCTCCCTACATCTCTCCTACTCTATCTCTCTTTATCCCTTTCTACCTCTCTCTATATATCACTTCCTATATCTTTATGTTGCTCTCTCCAACCCCCCTCTTTCATTGTCTTCCTCCTTTTGTCTCTATTTATCCCTCTCCCTCTATATATTTCTCTTTGTCTTTGTCTTTGACTCTTTATATCTCACCCCCTCTATCTTTCCCAAGTTGTATCTATCTCTCCATCTCTCCTTTCTATCCCCATCTCTCCCTCTTTCTATCTCTCTCTCCCTCTTTCTATATCTTTATACTTCTCCTCTTTTCTCTCTCCTCTCTCTATTTTTCTCCTTCCTCTCCCTCCCTCTCTATATATTTATACATCACTATCGCCCTCTCTCTCTCTCTCTCTCTCATGCATACACACACACACACTCCTTGTTTCTCCCTCTCCCTATCTCTACCTCTATCTCTATCTTATTATCTCTCCATGTCTCTCTACCCATATATCTTTCCATCTCTACCTCTTATATATATATCACTCCCTATATCTGTCTTTCTATCTCTCCCTCTCTCTCAGTATCTATATATTTATGTCTTACATCTCTATCTATCCCTTTATCCTCTCTCCCTCTCTTCCATCACCATCTCCATTTCCATTTTCATTTTCATTTCCATCTCTATCTATATCTCCTTACCCCTTTGTCTCTCTCTCCCTCTTTCCATCCCTATCTCTCCCTCTCTCTCTATTTGAAGCATAACATGAGCCTATTGGTAATGGAGCTTGATTATCTTCTTGATTTAGAGTTTTAGTTTTGATTATATGGGAAAAACAAGTTTTGAAGGGACCCGAAACCCTTTACAATATTAGATACAAAATGATGCTAAAAAGATGGGCCAAACTAAACCAACAACATACCAACACAAAGAAACCAAGGCAAAAAGAGTGTTGAACAAAAGAAAAAACAGTGAACCAATAGCAACACTCAATAGTGACAAAACAACAAAACAACAAAACAAAAAAAACCACCAAGGACTAGGAGAAGAAAAACAACTGAGTAAACACTAATTCATATTGCTTAAGGTGTTGAGCACCTCAAGCTCCTGGTTGCATACTAATTTAGAGTTTTTGTTTTAGTTGTATGTAGATCCTTTAAGTGGATGTGTAATTGATTTGAAGTGGTCACTTTTCCATTGAAATTTTAGACCTTTGTTGCACAAACAACACCATTTTCTTAATGGACTACCAATTGACCTCATGTATACTGCACAAATGTATACAAAAAATAGACCAAAATTTTCCCTAATTTACCTTCCACACAGCTTCGGCGTACCCATTGCACACCAAGGTGCGATTAGTTATTTTGTAATCAAAGATCAAATTTCAAAATCAATCATTATCAAAACCAAAAAAATAAAATTATTTAATGTATCGCTTTCTTGCAAGCACATAAAGTGATATGTTTGAACAATTGGTCTTTTACTCTTCCATTTTCCTCTAGTTGTTCTTACATTTGAATCAATTAAAGTGCACTTGCAAAAACATTTGAACCCCTTGCAAATGAGTAGTTCTCTCTAAAGGAAATGGGCCCTACATAACGAACAAAAGAATGTAACAAATTGTATCACCAATAGACATTTCAAAACAAGAGGTTCAAATTTGCAAGATTTCTAGATTAACTATCCAAAATTAGTTAGCCACATTGTGTTATTATAAGAAATATATTCTAGACAAGTATTTGGAATTCTAGGAGACAAATCAATGAGTACATAGGTGTATATCTATGTTTTAATTTAGCAAGGAGATGGGTGAGAGAATGAGATAGTTCATTATTAAATTGAATGACAGACAATAACACTTCACAAAGCAAAATTAGCAGGATTTGTTGTCTGAAAGGCTATCATTGGCCTTATAGACATAAAAAATATTCTACTCTATCAACCAACAAAATGTCTGTGTAGGATAACATTTTATCATATTTATGTTCATATACCACCAAATTTAGGTCAATAGAACTCAAAAATTACATTAAGCTATAATAGAGAAGAGTAGAGTTAAAGGATCCTTGGTTGTGAAAAATAGAGCAACTGCGAACTAAAGAAATGCAAACATAACATGATGATAAACCCAAAGAGGTGAACTTCGAACCACAAAGACTAAGTAAAAATAGTCTTAAATGGAAAGGATCTTCCAAGGAAGCATTGAGATGACAAAGAAGAAAGATGGGAGCAACGATATCACCATGTTTGTAGCTCACATAACAACAACCAACAATGTTGCCATCTATCACCACGAAAAGACCAATGCAAGATATGATTATGCCGAAAATATGTCTAAGAATATGAGGGTCAAGATTAACAATACTCAAAGCAAGCCTCACACACATCCTAGAACCTTTCCTAACATCCACAACCAATGAACCTCTGGTATATAAAACAGAAGTATACAAAACCAGACCCCTCTAATCATGCCATAGATAAGGGATTAGCTGACTGCAACAAGACAGCACAAATCAGGGTTATACCGACTGAAACAGGACTGGATGAATAACCACAAATTTAGCACCTCTTAAATAACTCTCTCTAAGTAATCTAACTACCAGTGATTTCAGCCAGTTACTCCATACAATATCTTCCTATGTTGGGCCCACAGGGTAGAGGCGGGGCAGGAATAATTCCCAACATTTGAGAAAATACTTTACGAAACAGGTGAGAGCATATATATTACATAGAAGATGGAGTGAATGGACGCTACTACAACATACGGTCCTCGGAAGACTCTTACAGAGGAAAAGAGGGAAGACAATGCATACGTTATAAAGATTATAACCTAATCCCTTTTTCATAATTTTATTTGTATGGGTAGCTTTATGTGATGATAAAGACTGTAACAGCTTTGTGATTTTATTTCTTCTTTGAAAGGTTGCATACGTTATAAAGGATATATTTGATGAATATACATATTTTTATATAAATTATTCTACAGGAAGATTCTATTATGTGACTTTGGTAGACTGAAATATACATTCGCTTTTGTGTACCCCTATTGCACTAGCAGTCCAAAAGTGCATAGTGCAATAATAGGAAATAACCAATTGGAACAAGATCTGCATACATGCATGTAGAAACTGTCACTCTACGCTTCCAAATCTGAAAGTGCTAAATACATGATCAAAGGCGATATCAATTGTCAATCAGGGTCTTTCATACTTCATGTTGCAACAATGTCATCAATAGACTTAAAAGCTCTTCATAATTAGGACAAACAGCATGGAAACTGTCAGACATCATCTGTTCTATTTAGTAGACATGATGCATAAAGCCAGAAGCAACATTTTACAATTTTGGAGAGGGTATGAGCTCCCATTTTTAAATCACCAGATGGTCCCATAAAAGGTGACAAATTATGGAAATAATAAACATGAATCTGCCTCCATTGAATCAGGAGCATTTACTATTTTGGAGGAAAAGTAGCTGCTAATATAGGGGGGAAGCCAAAAGTATGCTTTAACTGCTCAAGATATTTTATTGTCACATTAACATATGCTTTCATTTTCCAATTGCATTTCTGATTAGTGAATGCAACATTGGCAATGGTTACATGGACGAAGGCTATGCTAATTTTCTCAGATAATGTTGCAAAAAAATAGCTGTATATGCAACAAATTTGTCTTCTGAAAAAGAAACTTCTAACTCTATGAACCTATGTTTAATTTATTCCAGAATCTAGTGAGAGAAATTTAGAGACAAATCACCATAAAGAAGCTGTCATTTGGGAAAAATATAATTCCTAAATTATTTGAAACAAATCTGCGAAGTTCTAGCTGCTCCTTCCCTAGACTACTCAAAGTTTGCTCCCAAAGCAATTATGGATACAATTCTAAATTTTCCTGTAATCTTATTTCAGAGTTTTCATGGGATCGCCTGAACAGTGAAACTGCGTGCAATGTGCCCACAGTGGGGCTGCATCCACACTGCAGTTAATGGTGCTATAATATGATATCCATGAGACCGATTCATCACAAAGAGATCCTGAAATTTATGAGAAGAACCATGGTAAAAGCTAAAGCTATAAAACAAAGTTGAAAAAAGTTTCATCCTTAAGAAATATGCCAAGTTTAGTTGTAGTTGTGCTGAAAGGCAAAATGGTTTCAAATGTGCGCTCTATGGCATTTCAGATCCAAAGTAGATGCACCATAGTTGGAAAACTCGCCCCAAGAAAAAACTCGCCAAGCCAAAAACTAGAGAGTTTTTAAAACTCGGCAAAAACTCGGCAAAAAAACTCGGGAACTTAAAAAATTGCATAAATTTCATTAGAAACACATTTTTTTTGCAAAATTCAATGACAAGATGAATCCAATGAATCCATAAATAAGTACAAAAGTGTTTTCTATTAATTTTGATTGACTTCAAAGTAAATTGATTACAAAATCGCATTCTTATGCGGAATCCCAATGGCTAAAAGCCTGAAAGTCTAATACATGAAAGCAATAAAACTAGAACTAGAAGCAAATACTAAACAGTAACTAAATACAACATGCTAGGCTTTCCTTTTCCCTAGTCTAGTAGCAGTTAGGGAAGAAGGGGTGGGTCCTCTAGCCCTCCCGCGTGTGCGTGGAGGTCGTGGCGGTGATTGCACTCGTGGTGCTACTGCTACTGCTACTGGCTCCTCGGTTGGCATGGAAGGTTGTGTCTGTGGCTCTGGCTGTGGCATGGAAGGTTGTGTCTGTGGCTTTGGCTCAGGAATGTCCTCCAACCCTACATCTCCTGATGCACCCACATCCTCCATTGCTTGTCTCTCAAAGTCAAGGATCTCGTCCGCGCTAAACAATGGAGGCTGCTCATCTCGCCCTGTCCAATCACTATAAGGATCTATCTGATCTAAATCAATAGGATCCAGTGATTTTTCTTCTACTCTCTTTGTGCGCAACCGAAGGTTGTATTGCACAAAGACAAGATCATTCAGGCGCTTTTGTGCTAACTTGTTCCTCTTTTTCGTGTGAATGGACTCGAACAAGCTCCAATTGCGCTCACAACTGGATGCACTACAGGGCTGACATAATACGCGGAGGGCAATTTTTTGAAGATGTGGGGTTTTTCCACCCCAATTTTTCCACCAAACCTCTGCAAAAAAAATAAATATTGAAGAGTTAGAAAACAAAGTCAAAGACTCAAAAGTCAAAAGTAAAACACATTTTATCAAATTATATGATCATGATGCATGTGAAATAAACTTAAAAGTTAAAGACTCCCAATTTTATACCTGGTGGCAGAGTGTTTCTTCCTCTAAGAGCCATCTCTGAAGAAAAGAGATTACCAGTTGCTTCCCTGTACATATCCAACTCCATGACGATGTGGTCTCTCGCTGCAACCTCGGATTCCATCCTCTGAAAGCATGTCATGAGCCCCTCCATAACCTCTCCATTAGGATCGGAGAAGCTCTCTGAGAAGAAATAATAAGGGTTGAGGAAGTACCCTGCTGCATGGATGGGTTGGTGGAGTTGATTGTTCCACCTCCTATCAACAATTTCCCATATGGGATCAAATTTCAGGCTGTTCCCCATGTAGTAACTTTTGATAGCCTCTTTGGCCCTATCCATGGCCTCATAAATATATCCCATGGGGTTTTGATCCCCATCTACCAAGCGAAGGACTCTTACCAAGGGCTCCGACACCTAGATTAAAAATACAAAAAGATCAAAGTTCGAAATTTATAATGAAAGGCTTAAAGTTAAATTAAAAAATATATATATTTACATTCAACTTGAGTTTAAAATTAAAATCAAAGTTTTGAAGTTACCTTCACGATCTCTATAGCTTTTTGTGCAAACAAGTGGTCAAAGACTATTGCAGCAACTCTCTCTCCTTCGGGCTTCTTTGAATATGAGGAGTCATTCCATGCTTGACTCACAAACATTTGTTTTAAAAAGCCCAAAGAATCCAAAATGCTTTGCAACGTTATGAAAATTGTTGCAAACCTTGTGGCACCTGGTCTCACCAACTCCTTCCCTTGCGTATGATCTCTCATCAAGCTAAGAACCCAAGGGTGATTGTAGATAAATTTTGTGATGCTCCTTGCATGATCTACAATCGGTGCCACCCAAACAAGTTTGCCTATGTCCTCCAAAAGAAGGTCAAGGCAATGTGCCGCACAAGGTGACCAAAAGAGTGATGGATGTCTAATCTCAAGCATTCTTCCTGCTGCCACATACGCTGCTGCATTATCTGTGATAACTTGCACCACATTAGCAATCCCCACCTCCATCACAACTTCTTCCAACAATGTACACAATGTATCTGCAGTTTTTATCCTGTTGGAAGCATCTATCGACTTCCAAAACACTTCACCTTTGCAAGCAACCAAAAAATTAATGATGGTGCGGTTTCTCCCATCCGTCCACCCATTAGAAAGAATGGAGCAGCCATATTTCTTCCATTTAACTTCTTGTTGTTCAACCACTTGCATTGCCCTTTGGGTTGCATTTGTGAGCAACCTGCAGGTACAAAGTAAAATAATTAAATAAGTACAAAATTGTAAGTTTTAAACAAAAAATAGCTTCAATTCAACATAAATAATAAATTATAAATTAATTTGATTTAAAGAACATAAACTTAGCATAAAATTTAAATTGACTTTCACCTACCTCCCACTCAAATCTTTGCGAGAAGGTGGCTTGAAGCCTTTTCCCGCAACTGTCAATGCAGTGACCATATTGTGCCAATAGGGACTACTCGCCACATTAAATGGTATGTTATTGAAATACCAAAAGTCAGCACATGCCGACTCGGCATGTTGATGCACCTCCTTGTTCCACCCTGTAGCCTCCAATGATACCTCTGCTCCTGGTGTGTTTCGAGGCACAAAAAACTCTGTGGGTTGCGTGAAGATGAAGGTGGTGGTGGCACTGGCACTCTAGTCGAAGTCGAACTAGAGGAAACAGGGGGCCTAGAGGACAGTACAGCTGTGGCTGTGCTATGAACGCGAATCCGTGGACCACAAAGAGAGCCAACAATGTCAATATCTCCCTCCTCATCTGACTCTATCTCCATGTGCTCAGCCTTGTGCTCCTGAGTTTGGCCATGGGCATGCGCATGTCCACTAGCTATGGCAGCTGCTATGGCTTTTTTTGCCCTCTCCCTTTGCATTTTTCTTTCCTCGGCAATTGAGAGTAGTGCAAGCATCTCTCTTCTAATCTCTTCTTTGGGCTTCTCACAAGGCTTGGCATCACGCTGAGGAATGCCTGCAAGATGGTATTTGAGGCAATTTATGCCTCCATGATATGTTTTCTTGCACTCACTGCAAACAACTGTTCCAAGTACGTGCCCTCTCACACCATACTTCCATGTAGGGTCTCTAGCCCCTGCAGGACGAGTGCTTGGAACCCATGATGATGGTGTAGACGAGGTGGAACATGGTGGGGCGGGGTTGGAGCCTGATGCTGAGCCAGAAGCCATTATAGTGTGTATTCAATGCTCAATGATCAATCTACACACACAAAAAATATGTACAACATATTAGTTTTTTAATACAAAAAAAATTTAAAAACAACCTAAATCATTAAAAATTTAAAACTTAAAAGATATAGAGTTAAATTTGATTTAAACTGATACAAATGTGTTTAAATGAATTATAAATTAACATTATTAACTAATCTTATCATTTTACACAAAAAATGAACCTAGGTCTGAAAATTTCAAAAAACAATGAAAAAAATGAAAAAAATCAGCAAAAATCAACAAAAAATTGTGATGAATCTTGTTTTTTGGATTGTAAATGCAAAAAAATTGTTTCTTTGTGCTCTATTATGACTTTTTTTCAATTTGGAATGAGTATTTTGCAAGAAGAATGAAAAAAAATGATTAAGCAAAAATAAAAAACAAAAACAAAACCCCTACCTGTGAATCGAATTTCTCTTCAAAATCCACACAAAATGGCGTTTGAATCTGCTCTCCTCGATGGCAAATCGTTGGAAATGATATCTCCTTGCTGGGGGGGGGTTTTGAGCTCTTCACACAAACTATCATTCAATTTCGAAATGAAATGAAACTGAAAAAAGACGTTTTCTGCTTTATGTTCTACGCCGCTGAGTTTTTTTGTCGGACTTGCGAGTTTTTGGCGAGTACTCGCGAGTTTTTAGTGGCGAGTTTTTCAAAAAACTCGAAAAAACTCGTTTTTTAAAAGATGATGAGTTAACCTCGTAAAAATTTGCGGTGGAAAAATACTCGCGAGTTTTTGAAAACTCGGCGAGTTTTTCGCGAGTGTGCCAACTATGAGATGCACCATCAATTTTTTCACAACTTCCATTTGACCATCAGCCCGAGGATGGATAATCATTGATGTGGTCAGGTTGTATCCATCATAGATTTTAAAAAATCCATTTTGTGCATATCCTGATTGCAATCCATGAGATAACCTCTCTTCAAGGCATTCTGTCAAACAATTCACATGCCTTTCTATGCTTCCACATTTCGCATACATGTCTACTAGAGCATTCCCAACTATAATAACTGAAAAAATCCTCCTTTCATGATGCTTTCATGGATGTCCATACCCTGTTCCAAAGCTCCCATATTGGCACAGGCAGGGAGGAAACTGGTGAAGGTTGTGAAATTTGGCTTTACACCTGCCAATTGCATATTCTTGAAAGTTTCTAAAGCCTTTTTAATTTTTTACATATCCTGCAATCATTAGTCCATGAGATGACATCTTTTTCAGATATTCTGTCAAACAGTTCACGTGCCTTGTTAATGCTTCCACTTTTTGCATGCATGTCTACTAGGGCAGTTGCAACTATAATATCTGACAAAGTTCCTCTATCCTTTTATGCTTCGATGGATTCCCAAGCTCCCATTTTGGCAAGGGCAGGGAGGATGCTAGTAAAGGTTCTGGAATTTGGCTTTAAACCTGACAATTGCATTTGCTTGAAAATTTCTAAAGCAGGCAATTTATTAATTATTTATAAACTAGGCAGCAGGCAGAGGTAAGAGAAAAGTTCAGTTTATTAATTATTTACAGTAACTTGCAATGAAACCAAGAAGAATAGGCATCTCAATCTCTAATCAATTTATTTCTTCTATTCATATCACTCTAACTCTAAAAAAGTTTCATCTGATCCCTCTCAAATGTAGACCAATGATGATTGATGTGCAACCTCAGAAAATAGGGTTCCACAAGTCGGTTCCAAGGGTATCATTCCATATGGTCTTTTACCATGACTTAATCCTCTTATCAACTAATCAGCAATTTCAGACTCACATTGCACTGTCTCTATTTCATATTGTTTAAAAGCTAAGTTGCCGAATCGGGTACGGGTACGGGTGCGGGTACGTGGGTACGGTACGCCGATACGGCAAAAAAAAAAATTGGGGGTTGGGTACGTTTGGGTACGTCCGTACAAAAAAATATAAAAATCATAGATATATACATATTTGTAGCCTAAAAAATAAAAATAAGAATTAAATTTGCTATATATATATATATATATATAAAATTATTATATTATATATATTAATAATTATAATTAAATTAAATTATTGTATTATATATATTAAACTATTATATTATTATATTATGTATTTAATATATATTATGAATGTATCAAATAATTATTTATTTTAAATTTTTAAATATGTGTATTATATAATACTAATTATATTATTATTATGCTAATAAATAAATTAATAATAATACATATATTATAGATTTAAATTATAATTAATAAATTATAAATTTATAATTATAAAATTATAATATAATAATAATTTATTTATTTTTTAATGTAAATCATATAAATTTGAAGTTTAAAGTTTTAAATTTATTCTTTGTAAACCAAGAAAAATTAAAAAAATAAACGAATACTCATCCGAACTGGGAATTTAAGTCAAATGATTGCCAGTGGGAATCGGTTCTGAAAGCGCCTTTCAAAAGAAAGAACATTTTTGTAACAACTATATCCACGCGCAGCGGCAGGGAAAAATGAGACGTGCCTCCAATTGCGTCGAACTGCTTTGTGCCAGAAACTCTGTCGTGCCTCCAATCACCCGCAACCGCATCGTTCCTGCAAATCTCATTGTCTGAACTCATTCGTCCCTACAAAACTGTGTCTAAACTCATGTTTTTCGCAGGGAAAAACAAACGAAAATGACAAATGAAATCTAAGTTAGGGTTTTCGTGTTTCGTTTTTCATGCAATTAAGTTTTAAAAGTTTTTGAACCCTACGCCAATCGCCCCAGAATCATTGAAAAACGGCACGTCACTGTTGGAAATCGCTCGGATTCGTGAAGTTGAAGACTAAAACATGTTAGCCTCCTACATCACGAATCCTGCAAGATTCCACGGAGATTCCAAAAAGTATCCGATTCCAAATGTCCCGTACCCGGAATCGGCAAGGTAAAGCCACGATTCCGGTAACTTAGTTTAAAAGAAGAAGCTTCCAGATTTCAATCACAACAGAACTTTGAAAAAATGGCAAAAAAATGAATCTTGAGGGATTTATTGGAAAAAAAAACTGCTGTCATTTCAAATAATCTGGCAGTCTTCTCAAAAAAACAAACATTTTTCAGATTTTACCAGTTTTTGAGGTTTGGCCCAAGGGTTTTTCCCAGGTTTTACTACTATGCCTTAAACTGGAGCCATTTACAACTGTTTCATTGCATCATCCATAAACATAGGAATTATTTCCATCACCCCAAGCATAATCTGTAGCACTGAAAAACCTTTAAAAACAAACACAACTTGTCTGAAAAAAAATGAAAGTTTATAAAAATTGAATATGTTTATACATGTCAAAAAAGTTAAAACCATGTCACAACCAGTCCCATAGAAATTCTAATCAGTCTGTAAGTAAGATTCTGAAACCATGCAAGTCCACACTGTTTATTCCTACAGGAGATTCTAACAGTTTCTTATAGTAACCCCAAAATCATTCCCTGTCTGTTCCCAAAGAAATTCCAAGAATCATGTTACATAAAATCAATGAAATAACTTACAATTTGAAAACTGGGTACACCAAACTAAATTGAATGTATATTCTCAGGCAGTAAAAACCCCATCATTTGTCTCAATTATCACATCTAAACCTTAACAATTCCCGGAAAACCAAGCTCAATTTAGTGCTAAAGGAAAATCCAAATGCTTGGTAATAAGTATATATTTTCAAATTAAATGAAATAACTGAAAATCCAATAAAAGTTTAAGGTACTACAATCAATTCAGCGGGGACTCCAAATCAACAAAATCCAATCGTTTACTTATCAGATGCAAAGTCAAACCCTCACAAAAGTCCAAGATAAAGCATTACTGACACAGGAGCTTATTAAAATCAGGCTATTAGGTGATGTGGACGTTTTCCTGGAATAAATATTTCTTTGGAAGCAACAAGAGTGGAGTTATTCAGCATAAAGCAAAGAAAGGAAGACAGGTTTTATTTACTTTAAGGAGACCAAAATAGAGGATGGATGATAGCAATTAAAAAATACAAAGGAATATGGGAAATAAATTAATTAATTTACATGTGGATGTATGTATTCTGAAGGAAGCTCTATATAAAAGATGACAACTAACAGAGCAGACAAGTATAACTGGTGAAACTTGGGAACTGGATGAACAAAAAGCTACAGATTAATAGAAGTGATGAGATCGAATCCATAAAATGGGCATTATCAAATTCACATCCTGCAAATTCCTCAAGTTTATTTCAAAGCAATGGGTATGATAAAAATCAATGCCAGAGCTTAAAGTTCAAAATTATGTATATTGAAATCAATTCAAAATGCATTTCTCAGAAAGGAAGACCACACGGTTGCCTTGGTTATCAGATCCAAACTACAACAAAATCTCAATACATTTAGTCCTGAAGGTCGGTCCAACATTTATTTAAACAAAGAAACATATCAATCCTAAAGCCATGCCTTGCCAGCTCCATGACGAAACTTAAAGCATTGCACCACTGAAATCAAACCAACAGCACTTCAACGTATAAGGTCCGCTCTTCAGCATCCGATCGAAGTGCGTATACGTCTTGTGCTTCTGCTTCCCGCCCTCATCCAGCAATGTCAATTCAAACAAAGCCCTAACGTCCGTACCCTCACTGGCCAAGGCAATGAAGAGCGAAACATTAAGGCTGTTATCCTCGGCACTTTTGCCATGTGGGTAGAAGTAAATGGCCCATTCATAGCCACCCACAACAAAAGTTTCACTGGCAATGTATTTTCCGACTCCCATACCCTTGGAGAGGGAGTAGCCATTGATTGTGAAGTGGTGTGAGCCGTTTACGGTATCTGTAATTGATGTAGAAGTTGTAGTGGGTGAAGCCGCAGAGGAAGAGCAGGAATTTGAAGGAGCTGCTGACCCTCCTGCAAGGCCCCCTCCTTGGCCTCTGCAGGACTTCGGCACCGCCATTATATTTACAGCTGGAATTTTTTTATTCTATGATTTGGGTGAGAAATTTTTCAAACTGATTGTTCAAATTTATATAGGCCATCTTTGAGGCACCTTGTCAAACACTTCAAGTGCCTTGACTATGCTTCCACATTTTGCATACATGTCTACCCAGGCAGTTGCAACTACAACATCTGGAAAAAAATCTCTATCTTTTATGCTTTGATGGATGTCCATACCCTGTTCCAAAACCCCCATTTTTGCACAGGCAAGGAGAATGGTAGCAAAGGTTGTGGAGTCTGGATTTACACCTGCCAATTGCATTCGCTTGAAAGTTTCTAAAACTTTGGCCATCCTTTTGATTCAACACGGCAGAAAATTGGTGGGAACCCTGTCGTGGTGGATGAGAAGGCCGAGCCTTGCACAGCCGCCAAGCCACAAGCAGTAGCAACAGGGGTGGAGATGAGAAGAGCACGGGGGCAAGCAACAAGCAGAAGTCGGCAAAGATTCAATGGTCCGGATGAAAACAATCGTCTTGCATCCTCCCTCGACCAGCCTGCACAGTAGATGCATTAAGTCAGCTTGCTACACTTCAAATTGGATATGCCTTCGGCGTAAACTATCGGATAATAAGTTTGGGAATGGTAAGTTGTTCCTTTGCAGGGGGTTTTCAGGTAAGAGACATGTTTCTGGCTGAAGCCCCGCACTATATATAGCCTATCGGCTACAAATCTTTGAGATTTTCTGTAACATCTTTGGGTACGTCCCCAAGTAAAAAATATAGAGAAGACAAATTAGATGTGGTTAGTGCTTTAAAATTCTTCTTTTTCCCAAGGTATCCACTTCATGTGTTTGGAGAGTACCCTAGACTTCTAAAATTAGGTAACTAAATTAAATAGCCTTGGCTTTCTTGAATTTGGATCAATTTCTACTCTCAGGCCCATTTCTGCAATTGCCAATGTATTTACAGAATTTTGCAGCTCCAGCTCAGCTACTTCTTGCTGGTTCTCTCTATTGTCTTCTAGTAAATTTCTTACTGCCCATAAGCCCCATTCTCTTAAGAAAGGATTTTTCTGATCAACTACACAATGTTGCAAAACTATAAATAAACCACCAAATTCTCGAATCTGATCTTGGACATGCTTCCTCCGAAAGCTAGCATTAGCAAGGACGGATACAATGTCTCGTGGATAGCCTTTGCAAGGGCACACATCACCTGTTTGATCAGCATGAACTGTTCTGTCTTTATCCCCATCATGTAATGAAGAAGGGTCATCACACATATCTTCTAAAGTGCTTCTCACGGTTTTGCTAGGACTCCCACCTGTCATTTCTTTAGACTGATTGAGATCTGTTGGACAAGGATTTGAAATTCCTGTGGTAGCTTGCCTCGTGGCTTTCTTTACAGTCTCAGGAGAACCAACCTCCCTAAGCAAATCTATCATCAATTGTATGAGTTCAGATGAAACCAGAGAGTTTCCCACAAATAATTTTCCATTTTCTTGATTTTGGTGTATATCTGCAGATAAGGTGGGAGAGTCCTCACATGCACAGATATCCCCGAGTATATTTAAGGAATAACCCAATACATCAATAGTAGGCAATCCAGTTGGAAGTGTCGTTGGGTTGACAGGTCTGAAATCAATTCTTCCCTCAAATTTCCGTACAATCTCAACAATAAATGTTACAAATTCCGTCACAACAGATTTGCATTCCTTTGAATTCACTAACAGTGAGAATTCTTCCATTTGGTGATTCGCAAATTTAGCAATCACATATAAGAGAAGTGCCTGTTCTAAAGAAAAGATTTCTCTTCCATTCCCTTCCCTGGCTGAAGAAACTTCTTGTGAACTTAGACTAGCAAACAATTGTACAAAATATGGTTCAACATAGCATATCTTTGTAAGGAGGAGCTCCAGCCAATTGCCTTCAAACCCAACTGTATCCAAGGCACAACAAAAACATAGAAAGTTATATTTCAATTCAAACAGATGAAAAAATCTAATTAGAAATATAATCAAAATTAAATTTGTATTATTGTAAAATTATAAATATTGGTTTTTTTAATACATTACTTAACTATCCATATTTCTAGAAAGCCTTGTTGTCTACCCCATAAAAAAAATGAAACCAAGGAACATATCCTTATCACAAAAGAAAAAGAAAAAACATTAAAACCCATATTTCATTCATTAATACAATAGCATAATTTAAACAGGAATAAAAAAACAAAGAGGAAAAAGTTAAAACTGATCTGAAATGAAAAACAAACAGTAGAAGCATGTTTGAAGGACATACCAAAGACCTCAAAAGCACCAAGCATCATCTCAAGACATCAAAATGACAATGCAAAAGACAGTACAACCCAAACAAACATACCCAATCCTGCAACATCAGACCTGAAATACAACATCCAAGATTACTCGAGGCACCACCGGACATGGTGGAACTGTCACTAGTTATAGATTACATCAGCAGGATGGATGAAACTGTCATTGTTGTCATAAATCACTGAATAGTCATTTATTTAATCTGGAAATCAGTAATACACCAGTCAAGATGAGTTCATATAGCTTCAAGGCTTTGGTAGCTGGAAGGTGTTATGCACGTTTCCATTTACAAGGGGTGATTTAGATCCATCTCCTTAATTTTTTTATCATGTTGGTGCATGAAAAATAATCCAGAGGGATTAAGAATCTTTTGAGCGTGGGGTGAATGGTGCAAGATGCCCCAACACTAAGAGGTGGTGGGATGAAGAATTTTGGGGCACCAGAAAGCACCAAGAAATATCTTGATTCTCAACAGATTTCATACATAGCAGTTGAGGTAGATAGAAAAATTGGGGAATAAAAGCATGCTTTGCTATAAATCAAAATACAATTTCAATTGTAAGTTTAGTGGCGCAAAGAGCATTTAATTGGATTTTGAGGAAGTACCTTATAAGTTATTTTTAGTTGGTCAAACTTCCATGGGAAAGATAATAGTTAGGTAAAGTGCGAAAAGTCATAGCTCTTCTGTCTATCAATTAGTGGTTGACTTATCTGAATGGAGACACTACTCTATCATAAATCTTAGTGATTTATGCATATAAATTCCAATGATTGCCGAACTTAGTTCTTTTCCAGGTATCAAGCATCGAATTCTGCCATTAATTCCTGTGCATCTCTCAATATATTTGGAGAAATTTGCAGCTCCAGTTATGTAATAGAAAGCATTGCACTCAAAGTTTGGGGACTATGCAGATTCTCTCCCAGTATGATATAATTTAATCAAAAAATATAACCACTACTCAGTTAAGCTGAACTGCATCTGGGCAGGCAGGTCTATATTGTGAGTCAATACAGGATATGCACTAAATAAATAGAACTGTTGTGAGGCAGGTCTATATTGTAAATCAATACTGGATATGCACTAAATAAACAGACGTAGATCCCGAAATTCGATTAAAAAGGGGAAAAAAATTAAAATTAAAAATTTAACTTTAAGACCCTGCTTATAGAAACCCTTGATAACCCTGATATCAAAGGGAAAAATAAAATTCTAAATGCTGTTCATTAAAATGAAAAGAGAAGAGCAAGTGAAAAACAAACCAATAAATTTGATCAAAGACACTTAATAAAAAGAGGTCTATACCTTTCTGTGATGTCCTCAAAAGGCCTGCAAAAATTGGGCATCCGTTATTTCCACAGATCTCCTTGAGACGTCCCTGGCTGTCCTTACAACAGGTGCATATGACCATACACAAAGGCTCGTATATTTTAGCATTTTCAATTGATGTAAAACCTGCAAAAATGTGAGGAAAAAATGCTCGCCATACAGCAGATTGTTGCTCCTCTCCTGCCAAGCAAACGTTCCCCAGCAGCTGCAAAATCATCTGGCAAACATCTAAGCCTTCCCAAGACGAATTTCTCCCAAAAGTAGGGTTACGAGTGCACTGTGCTATTAATTGTTTCGCAAGAGAAACCGTGATTTCCAACCCCTCGTCATGAATAAACGAGGTTTGGTTTGTGATTTCTCCAGCACAGAGGTTTCTTAATATCTTCAAAACCGTGCAGGTGAGTCTATATGAGTCGGTTTTCTCATGGTTAAAGGCCTCACTTAGGGAGGAAAGATAGTTAAGAAATAGGGAAACTGGTAACTTTTTTCTGTGTATATCTGAGCGAGAAGAAGATACGAAGAATTGCAGGATTGCGTTGATATCTGAAGGTGGGTGGGCGGCAATAGAGAGCGCAAGCTCTCTCAGAGTATTTTGATCACATTCCATTCAATTTCTCTTGTAAAAAGCCTTAGGAGATTCAAACTAATATAACAGGGGTTGAGGTTTACTGATGAACTGTACTAGGTTTGGAAACAGAATGACAGGTAACATAAGACAACGTTTTTTTTTTTATGATATTGAATGAATAGCATTTGGAACTTTACGAGGTGCAAGGCATGTGCTAATGGGAAATATAAGGGAATGTTTTTTAAAAAAAAATTAAAAATTACTATTTCAATCTTTATTTTTTTTAGGATTTTATGGAACGAAAGTAAATACATGTAATTATATAATAATTAAATCACTATAAATAAGAATTATAAAAATATTTTTCAATGTCATTTTGTAATGAAATATAAGAAATATTAGATCATTTTAACATACATAAATATTACTCATTCTTAAGAACTTAAATAACTATATCTACATCTAGAAAATACAAAAATATTTATTAGTATTCTGACAATCCATTCCAAGCCACAATTGTTTGGATTAACATCATATTTTTTGTTAGTGACATGCCATAACAAAATCAATAGATTTAATAAAAAAGTTAGACAAGCTCACATTTAAATATGGTCTTTACATGGGCCCTTTAATTGCTCATGGTTCTACTAACGCATAATGATCAAATAACATCTGAAAATGATTTGACATTAAAACCAAGTTACCTTACCATATTAACATAAAGTTGTATATACATCTTGAATCTTTGTTGAACTAAAATCCATACTAAAAGTTTATAAATGTCATAGGAAGAAACATGACCATATCAGCAACTTAGAGGTAATGGATGTACTATAAACTAAATCTCTTGCAAGCATATCATAGGAATTATCTCAATTTTGGTAAGTGGTGGAAGCAATGAGAAATTTAAACAATCAACAACTCTTATAGTCGCTTCAAATCAATATTAACAATTTCAATCATTTTCTAATTTTCAAGAGTAATCTATTATGGTTCTTTTTTCTTTCTCAAAAGTGAACTTTATGGATAGAGGGACACATTATTTTTCTTAGACATGCCCACAACTATTGACTTTCAAGGATAAGATGAACCTCTAAATTGTATTGCAAATACATATAAGTACGAGACTTGAAAAAATATAGAATAAAGTAATTAAATTCTAGGAAATTATTCTACCCTACATATCAAGATCTTAACAAAGTGAGTTAAGCCTTGTGATCTCATAGAGAGGACATGCAACAATTTTATGTGTAGGTCAATGCCTACACTTGTATTTCACAAACAAAATAAACAAATTAACTTATTTGAAGTAGTTGTAAACTCTCAATACCACACTGCTATTGGGGGTTGAGATTGCTCTTCTTAAAATCGATACACGATTTTAAAATATATATATTATTTACAATTTTGAAATGCAATAGGTTGTATGAGACAACATGCAACATTAGTAAGGAGTAGAGCCATGGGCTCAGATAGCAAGTAGACATACCAAAAACAAAAATCAAAATTTAGTCAAAATTTTGGTTGAGCACAACTTCTCCAAGAGAAAATTTACCAACCAAAAATTAAAGCTAATAAAAATTAACAAGGAATCGGATCCTAAATAAAACCATACTAAGGGAAGACCCACAAAATGTGTTAATATTTAAAAAATCAACTTCCATACTAAGGGAAAACCTAAAAAATAAAAAAGCAACTTCCCATAAATTGACATCCAAAGGCAAAAACAAACTAGTATGCATCAATCCCACTTTCAACAAAAAATAATATTTAAAAATCTCACCTTAATTCCCCTTTCTAAATCCAATTAGAAAGCTACTTATGAATACATACTTGTCACTGCAAAAAAAAAAAAAACTTATTTATACCTATAAAATATAGGCCAAACAAATACTTCAAATTTTAATCCACTTAGAATAAGATTTATTACATCTCAATTGTAAAAATTATCAATTACAATTTATCCAAAACAAAAATAAACTAGCAATTGCACTTTGATGTGCAATGGGTACGCTGAAGAATTGTGGAAATTAAGAAATAATTTGTTTTTTTGGCATATTAATAATATTATTATATTAATATTTGTTTTTATGTATTTACTAATATATTTTTTATTAATATTTAGATTAAAGAGATGCACATATCTTCTATTGCATATTCATGATTGGCTCAAAGAATGTTGACTGAAAAGAAATTAATGATTGGATTCATATGTCATTTATTGTTTTGTGTTTCTTGGATCTAATTGATCTCCTAGCACCTCATATTTTGGTTATTGGTAATTTGGGTTTCTTGTATTTTGGAGTTTTGTGTGTCAGCCAAAAGAGTATGAAATGCACATATTTGCAACTATGTTCTCACGATTGATTCAAACAATGTTGGTTGAAAAGAAATTGATGATAAGATTCATATTGGATTTATCTTTTATGTTGCAGAGGTCTAATTGCCTCCATAGGAGCAGAATTTTTAGTTATTTGGGTCTTGCATTTTTGATTTGGTATATCAACAAAAAGTAACAAAAATCATACAGTGTACCTAGAAGAGACTTTCCATCAATATATTGAGCATCTTCAAGAGATCTCACTAAGAATGACATATAAGGTGTCTTGCTTCATAAATATCGTGATAATGAGTAGGAGAAATAATCTTTTGGATGAAAACAATTCTAATAAATAAAATGATAGCCTAGTTAATGGAATGCACTTTGCCATTAAATAATACATCATATAACCACTAAACTTTGGTCATATAACCTATTCTTCCGCTCTTGACATTGTGTGTTCGTATTCCAATTTTGTTTTTCATAATTGTTGCAGAATTAAATTGGTGTTTGTTCGTTTAGATGTCACCATTGTTGTTTTTTTCTCAATGTATCCTTTTGTTGTTATCTCAAAATCAATTATTTGACCCAGCACAATTTTGGCCTGAAACTTGACATTGTTCAACAATCTTTGAGCACCTTTCCACAGAGATCAAAAACCCAGGGACAACAAAAAATTTATAGTCTAGAGAGATGGATATATGTGTGACTTCTTGCAATTGTCTCTCATTTCTTCCTCAAGTCATAACCTTGGGCTCTAATACCACTGTTAAGCTCAGGAGAGGTAGAATTGAAAAGTATATTTTAATGCGTATCAAGAAAATCACATTCTGAAGAAATGTTTACATCTTTATTTTATAGGAAGAACAGTTTAATTGCCATAACTATCTGAACTGAAAACTATATTACAAATGTGTTAACCTAGAAGATTATCATGTAACCTATTGCATTATGACTGTATGTTGGCCATTGATAGTGATCCAGGATTCAAAAATATTCTAAAAGTGATCCTGTCACCTATACAATATGATTGAACATTAAAAAGTAACTATGCATATATAGCACCGAGATTACACCAAAACACTTTTTGATCTTCTCTTTCTCAGCAATGTAAAATGAGATAAAATCTATTAATAATTTGGCAGCCATAAATGACCAAAATTACAAATATATAACACATTATCAAGTAATTCCATCAAGCATCTCCACTACTAAGCAAACTGTCACATTTTTTTAAGTATGCGGATCTTATATCTGAATAGAATATAAAATACCAAATAAAATCACATCACATAGTAGTTGTGCTAATTAAATAATGACATAAGATAAAAAAAATATCAAGTTTTTAAGAATGAGGCATTATATGAATGTCACGTTGTAAAGAGAAAATAGACATACAAGTGACAAAGTAGAGAACCACCGTCACACCATAATAATCAAGGAGAGCATGGTTGATGTAGTAAACAATGCATTCTCTACCCTCACCATCATAATAATCTAAAAGGGCAACTAAGGCATGAGATGATTAATATTTTTAAAGTAGAAAAAGATGACCTATAATAGTAAGCATTAGAATAAGAAGATTAGCCAAATAGATCTTAATACTTTCAAAAGCCATTTGACAATCCTTTTTCTAAAACAAACTGTACATGGTTTTGAGAAGGTGGGTGAAGGGGAGGGTCCAATTTTCCAATTGTGAAATAAATTTAAAATATCTAGAATATTCCCTAAAGCATGTGAAGTTTATTAATATTTATTAGAGGTGGCATGTTATGATAGTGTCTATTTTCTTTGTGTCTACCTTGATACCACAATATGGTATGATAAACCCTAAAAAATTACCATTATTGAATCCAAAGACAAACTTAATTGGATTTAATCATATATGTTGTATAATATTTAACATGCTCAAAGATAAGGCAGATATTTTGAACATGATCTGGGTCAAAAATAGACTTGACCAAGAAATCATCAACATAATCCTCTAGAATCTAGTGGATAAAATCATGAAAGATAAGGGTCCTAGCTTGCTCATAAGTTGTCCTTGCATTATTTAAACCAAACAACATGAACACATAATAAAATATACCCCAAGGGGTTGAGAAAGAAATTTTATACTAATCAAGTGGATTGATAAGGATATAATAGCCTAAGAATCCATCCATGAAAGAGAGTAAGGAATGACCTAATTTTGATTTTACAATAATATTGATATTTGGAGGATGCAAGTAATCTTTAAGAGATTATTTGTTTAAATAAAAAATCAATACATACATGAATGGATTCATTTGATTTGGTGACAAATGTAATATTCAATTGATCTAAGGTGAATAGTATATGGGGTAAATAAATCCAACTTTTAAAAGATTCCCTATCTCAACCTTAACCATCCTTGGGATGTATTTTTTAGATTGTTTATTTAGGAAGCTAGGTGTTGGAATAAAGAAATATGTTATCGACCACTACTTTAGGATTAATACCACGTATATCCTCATATGTCTAGGAAGAGAGGTTAATAAATTTATGTAGAAGGTTAAAATGAGAAGAGTGTTCTTTAGGACAAAGACATTGTCTGATTTAAATAACTTTCTTAGCACCATCAAGATCTATGGGAACATTGATAGTGTCACCTACTACAAGGGTGCTATGGTCTTGAGGATTGGGATTGTGTAAAAATTATTGAGAGGTGATTGAAAGTTGAGCAAAATTATCACACATCATGAAATATTCCCCAAAGTATGGTTGAGTATCAAAAAAATAAGAAAATATTTGATCATGATGACAAGAAGTTGTATTCAAGTGTATATACCAAGAAAATTTCTAGATCTTCATCTATAGAAAAAGAATCTAGAGGTGGTATAGGTAAATATGTGTTATCTATGATAAGTCGATTATGTAATAAAGGAAGGGATGAACAATCAGAATATGCAAAAATAATATTTGCATCCATAAAATTAAGGTAGTTATCTTTAGAAAGGTACAATCAATATCCAAGACTTGTAGTAGAGTAATGTGGATTAGGTTCTATGGGGATATTGATACCTTGCTTTGTTTAGCCACAATCATTTCCTATATAGTCAATTTTAAATTGGATATTGAAATCACATACATCTAATAGAATTGTAGCTTTGAAAAATACAAAGGATCACCATAGTCAATATGGGATGTGTAATTGCATGATTTATTAGAAGAGGTAGTAGAAATGTTAATAGTTTTTTATGAAGAATTTGTAAATAATATTTTTAGAATGTCAATGTGAGATGTGTTCAATTTAAAATAGCCAAAAATTAAGGGTATAACTTATAAATGACCCTAATCATCACAAGGACATGCATTGAAAGATGTAGAAAGCAAGTTATCGATGCATCATCAGCTAGAGTCGATGATGGTGTAACTTTCTTGGGAGATGATGAAGGTATGAGGTCAAAAAGGGTTGTAGAAGGACTAGGATGATTTCAAAGGTCTATCTAATGAAAATATTGGAGGAATTTGCATCAACCTTAATTGTATGTGTTTTGATACCCTCCTTTATCCCCACCTCAATTACACATTTTTTTCCTTTTTCATAAGTTCTAATCTATCTTGAAATTGTATATGGTGTTTCTTCTACTCTCCACACTCGTCGCTAACGTTACCAAGTTTATAAGTAGTAAAGCCTACAATTCACACATCTACTTTTCCTCGTCTTAATAAATCACAAAGAGTGACCTCAATTGTTAATACAATGTAAATCACACAATCAATTTCAAAAGCATACTAAAAAAGTATTCTTCTCAATTTGTTGTAGTAAATTATGTGCAGCCTAATTTTACTTCACATTGTTATGAAGATTATAATATTGTTTATTTAAAATGTTAATATAATGTAACTCACACAACCAATTTCAAAAGCATACTCAAAAAGTATTCCTCTCGATTCTTTGTAGAAAATAATGTGCAACCTAATTTTACTTCAAAATATCTTATTAAAGAAGATTTTTCTTATTTATGAAAAGTAATGGGGGAAACTACTACTTGAATATGTTGTAGATGGTTTTGTACCAATTGTTTCATGTTTCTTAGTTTGAATTATTTCTATTGTCATTTTCCATTGATTATTATTATAATTACAAATGAGAAAAAAATTAGATTCATTTGAAAATAGTATTTATCAATAATGAAGTCAATCTATTGACATAAGCATGTATATGAATACTACAACTTTTAACAGGACATGATTGCATTATTTGCTACAATTCCTATCCATATCATCCCTTGCACCTATACATGTTATACAAGTTTTGGTAAAATAAATCATTCTCCTCTTCCATTGGACATTAACTCATTTTGCAATGCGATTTTTTTTGGGTTCATTTTAACTCACAAGTAATAGTAATCAAAATTTCCCCTTGAAAATAACTAATATATACATTTCCAATTCTCACGCTTAATACCTATCAAATGTCATCTTCTAGAATAAACCGCATCATTCATCTGAGATTTATTGAAAACGCGAGATGATAGAGCTGACTTGGTTGTAGCTGGCTGAGTGCAAAACCCTAACAAATCACCGTGATGACCATGCCAAACACTTTCAATCAACAAAAAAAATTACAATGCAAGATATCACCTTTCAATTGAAAGTGAAGGCAAGCTCAAAAATTAAGGGCTAAAACAAAAAGTTGGCAAGGTTAAAATATTACGAGAATACTACAACTAATATTGCTTCACACTTTTCCCATGCCAAATGTGCAAATTTAGGAGACAAAAGAATTTGAGAAATTATAATTGTTCAGATCAATATTGCTATAAACCATAGAAATGTTATCTAAATTTTCATAATAAACACATGAATGTAACTCTCTTCAAGCTAAAAATATACCAAAAGTTTATTCCGCACCATTTTTTGGTTCAAGAATATAGCATGTAGAAAACAAGTAGGTTTTAGAGATATACTTGAAAATGCATAAACTTTGACAATTTCATGTTCAAAATTGATACTCTAGTCCAATTTCTACCATATGTTACTGATGAAGAGTGAAAATTTCAATTTTGAAGATTAAACAACTTATATATGTGTTATCAATTACATTCACAACAAAAGAAATAGTAAAGCATGAATCATGTCTTAAACCAATCCACAAGAAAGATTTAACACCGTAGAATTTGGTTCAAGCAGGAACACCTATATCAATATAATTTTCCCAGCAATTGTACGCTTTTTTGGAAAAATGGGTCCAAAACTATAGGTGGCAAATATTAAAGCTAAAGTTCTAAACCAGAAAACAATGATCCATATATATTTTGTTCAACCAATGCAAAAAATAGGCTTCTATGAGCACATTATTCATGTGGTACTCTCAGGTTAAGAATTGATCACAAGTTTTAACTTTTAAATTTGTACAATACAAATGAGCTTTCTGTTAGATAGTCGTTGTGGTATTTAATAGGAATGGTATTGGTCATTCCCTGCAAATAAATGTATCACTACTACCTTGGTGCTTATCCAGGTCTGGCTGGGCTTGGGGGGCATGATCAAAACATCACATCACAAGACCTAACAACGTATCTAATAAACCTTCTTTCATATGCTATGTCGAAAACTCTATTTTACATTATGATTCCTCTCTATACAAAATCACTTCAGTAGTCATGTATATCATGCACCACTATAAGAATTCAAAATAAATTGATTACTTGGACAACCAGCATAATTTTTAACAAAATATTGATGCCTACAAGCCATGGTTGGTCATCTTTCCCATTATCCATGTGAGAGTAATTTCCAAAAAGGAAACAACCAAGCATGTTACTCCACCTACAAGTTGTATACAAGCATCACAAGTTGAGAACATGTACATGTTAGGTCAAGTTATAGATATTTACCTTCTAGAGTGATGCATAAGAATTCTGGTTAAATGGCAGTAATCTCTAGCCGTTGTTGAAATGACCTACTCATCTCTAAGGCCAAATTTTATTTTATTTTTTGGTTTTAAGCTGATGAGGGTCAAAATCATGAAACTCCTCTACTTGGATGAAAACAGAAACCTTTTTCCCAATAAATTCAAACAAGGTAATGATTCCCCCAACAACACTCTAGACTAATAGTGAAGCAAGAATTTGGACCCATGAATTATACAAATTTGTACATAACTAACCACAAAATAAAATTTGTGTTATTTCCTACACTTGCTTTGGTATATTGTATTCTCCATTAAACATAAGGCATCTAGCTATAGTGAAATTTTCAAAAATAAATGAAGATAAAAACATGACAAGAGGGACAATTCCATCTGTAGCAGGAGCAACAGTTTCATCCATCGCTTGCAAATTCATCATAACTCAAATGTTCTGAGATGGGTTCTAGCATCCTCCCATCATTTGTGGAACTCAAAAATATAAAGTCATAGGTATATAGCTTAAAATTTCCCAAAATCTAGTTGTAAATACAAATATAAAAATCCAAGAATTTATATAAGAATTGTAAAAGATCGGAAATTGACAGTTGAGACACCATGACATGAGACAACTATAAATAGAAATGTTAAAGGTACTTACCTAGACATTCTTTCTCTGGGGAATGGAGATAGGCTTCAGCATCAGGTGTTAGAAATGGACAGCCTGAATAGCTTCCCAATATATCTGACATCAAGGATCCAAATATCATCTCACATTATCAGTCTAAAAAAAACTATATGTTCCAAAACTACAATACATCAAGTTAGCTACAACTTTGTTTTAATTGTTTGCCAAAATTAACCCTGTTTTTACTTATATCACCAACATAAATAGAGTCTCAAACATTATAAATATATATCAAAGAGTGAATAATTGGGTCTCTAGTCCTTTCCCATAAAATGGTTACTTCCATTTATTTGCTCACCCAAAGTGTGAAAAATCAGCTGTCAAATCAGAGAGACTGAAATTATGAGGAATCTGACTCAAGAACCCAAGTGGATCCTTTTGGTTAGCTGTATTTGTGTCTTGAGGGAAACCCACTCCACTTTGCTGATGCATCTCATTAGAATTAAAATTAGGGTTAGAAACCTCCATGACTGTACCATTTGTGTCTGTAGAATTGCCAACACCACTATAAGAAAATATTGTGTTGTTCGAGAATCCTGAACTTGGTTGGATTGTTAGTTCATTTCCCGGTGAAATGACAGAATGGCCATGCAATACTGGTGGTACACCTAATGAAATTTCCATCCTTCCACTGTTGTGAACATTCTGAAGTAGATTAACTCATATTTTTATGTTCAATCACATGAAATGTAATCATGAGTATTCAGAGAATAAAAGGAGTTATACAAATATAATCATGTATAGAAACAAACTATGAAAATGCTTTGAAATGTAGTATAAGTGCAGAATCACATAAAATGGTGAAAATATGAGGAAAATAAAAGCTTCCTCACCTTGAGATCGAGTTGTCATCAGAAGATTGTACAGTATTAGGTAGGCAAGCTCCATCATTAACTAGGGATGGATTTGATGGCACTAAATTACATCCCACATTGTGAATCCTTCATTGGTATTGTTGGTTGTTGTACATGATATCCAATGGGTGTAAGTTTCAAAAAAAGTGGAAATTCAATGGATTAGTGGAAAGTAGAAAAAAATCAAATATTTCAAGTGTGACCCTGGTTTCTTACTCAGACCTTTTCATGAAACACTGGGCTCCCGCCTTCAACCCTTCCAAGTTCTTCCAACCATGGTTCTTGTTTGGGAGCAAAAAGCAAACAACTTGCACAGAGAACTACTAACAAAAGCCAAACACAATGGTTAAATATCAATATGTCTGATGCACAGATAGATGCCCTCTTATTTTCTTTAGATACATACAGATAGGTCACTTGGTGTAATGATAAATGAAACAGGGTGGCCCTCTAAGGGAGGGCCTAAAGAGTCTACAGCAACTCCAGACAATGTTGCAACTTATAATGCAAATCTTGTTAGGCATGTAATTAACAACACAGGGACACCGTAAAGGCCAAAACAAGAGATAGATAAATACATTTTTTCCATCTTTTATGAGAACAAAAAGCCTGGAGTTGAATTAGAACGGAACTGGGGAATTTTTTGTCCTCATGGAACCAAGGTTTACAATATAGAAATTAGTGGTACTGGGTTGCCTTAGCTGGCTACAGGGGTAACTTAACAGCTATTGATGGTGCTACTTGGTGCATTGCTTCATATAATGCCAATGAATTTGACTTGCAAAAGGCCTTGGATTGAGCTTGTGGGTCTGGTAATGTGGACTGTTCTCCAATTCAAGCTTGGACATGGGCCTAAATGATTAGTCTAAGATCCGGGAGCACACTGCAAACAACTTGCATAAAGAACTACTAACAAAAGCCAAACACAATGGTTAAATGGTCCATACTTTCGCCACCATATCCACAAATTCACAAACACCAAGTGGAAGAGGTACACTCCAAAAACTACCATCATCAGGGAATCTTAATGATACCATTTGGAAGGTAAACTATTCATAATATCTGCAACCAAGAACAAACCTCCAAAGTACCAGATTGTAAATTCTAAATATTGACATTTCTTGGATTTGACGATTTAACAAATCAAGAAATTGGCCATTTTTCAATAAGAGGGGAACACCATATAGCATCCTTGGTCCTCCATTAAGGGAATTATCCCTTTTCATTTTATTAGAGAATTATACGAGAAAGAATCCTCTTGAGAGAAACTTAAGTGTGTAAACATCCCCTCAAAACCATGTGGAAGGTAAACCATCCATAATAATGATGAGACCATTACTCAGGATAATCCTCCAAGCTCAGGAAAAAAAATTCCACTCGTAACTGCAAAAAAAAAAGGTTAACACCCTCCCAAGGAGAACAAAAACTTGCCATACTTTTTCCTTGATGGAAAGAAGAATCCACAGGAAAAATAGGTGGGAAGCTCTCCCATTCCTATTACTTTTTCCTTGATGTGAACGGAGGAATGCATGAATATTATATTTATATAGTTAGTGCAAAAATAAGTACAAAACTGAGAATAGATTAACCAATCCCCATTGTATGTATTCAAATCCAAATATTCAAACACTAAACTGACCTAACAAAGCACTACGAGGGACAACACACAGTGTAAACAAGTGAATATGAGTGTTTTAGGAAGAAAACTGATGCAAGATTTAAAAGCCCCAACTTGATGAGAAAATCAAGCCCACGCCAGTCCATATTAGTGCATCCGAAATAGAGAAACTAAGGGAGTAGAACCCCAAAAAGAAACTAAGGGGGTAGAACCCAAAAAAGGGAAACCCTAAATATATCAGAAAATAAGATTTCCATGTGTTAAAAATAAGATGAATAACAATGTAAGTCTAATATTGAAACCATGGCAAGTGACTTACCTGAGTTTTTGCAAGAAGAATATTAAGATGCATTTACCAACCAGGAAGAAGAATGAAAACAAGAAGCAGTTTAAGAACAAATAAATATGCCATCGAGAACTTGTTAAAGGGGCGTATTTCCCGTGAACTCCATAACTTCTCATTTTTTGTTGGGAAAAATAAGTGGCATCTTCTTGTTTTTTGTTATTTTTTCAACGAACGCATGCAATTGATATTCACGGAGGCCTTTTTAATAATTGAGGGTGGTGTGTTTATTTTAAAAACATTAAAAAACATTTATAAGCATTGTATGGGTGAGATTTAATCAACTGTAGAGCATTCCTTGTAGTGAAATTTTGACCGTTGATTTGATAATTGGCTTTGGAAATCTCAAATAGGACACACCTTCGGCGTAATAAAATGAATAAGCAAAAAAAAAATATTTTGTCCAAATTCCCTATTAACGGGTTTAGGGGAGTTGAGTCTCAAAAAAAGTGGCAAGAGGAAAAGTGGATGCCACCTCTAATGGGGTGGTTGAAATTAAATTTGGATGAGGCACCAAAAGGAAATCAAGGTAAGTTTTCAAGCTAGATGTATAATATGAGGTTGGAAGTGGAAAGTTTTGTGCTTAGCCTCTAGAAGACTCAAGTTAGGGACTAACAACAAGGTTGAGTTTCAAGCCCTTATTTTAGGCTTATAGATGTGCTCCAAATTGAATCTCAAAGGATGGCTATTGAGGGTGACTCAACTATAGTCATTAATGTAGTTAGATACAAAAACTATCTCAGCTAGAAGCTTAATGCCCTTCTAATCTTGACACTCTCCTTATTGGAGAATTTGGATAGCTATACAATAAATGATGTATACAAAGAAGCCAACATGGATGTTGATTGTTTGGCCAACTCAATGGATCGTGGTGAGGAACTTGTTGTCAATACATCCTTCTTTGTGTTTCCTTCTCCTCTCTCAACTCATAATGAAAGGGATGGTGTGGGAAAGTACACCAATATAATATAATCATGAAGAGTTATTGTAGGTGGTTTGGTTTTGGCAAGCATGCCAATTCAAATGAATTTTAATCATTTTTATGCTAGTCGTCTCTCCTCTCACTAGCTCCATTTGTGTGAATTAATTTAGTACATCACTTATTTGTTTGGAATGGATCTCATCATGGAAGCATATATTTTTATTAATCACAACTCTTTGTTAGTAAAATGGAAACCCCTTTTATCCTTCTTAGTTCTTAGCAACATATAGATTTCCTTGGTTTGGTGAATGAGAAATTTTTGTAAAGTGTCTTCAAAAATTGAAGTGGTATGATATTGATAGACATTCAACAAGTCCTTGGTGATGAATTCTTATCTTTTGAGCATAAATATAGGATTTATTTAGACATTTCCTCCATTTTTGTGGTTGTTTTACTATAGTTTGGAGAGCTAAAAGACCAAATAAAGATCATTTCTTTGACACTTATTAAAAAACACCTTTTGGATGGTTTGAAAGAGGTGGTAGAAATTGCTAATTATGTAGATGGTACTACTTGTCAACTTTAATAGACTCCTTGGAAGAGTGGATTTGATGGATTAGCATCTATTTTTCATTTCTTCTTGATCAAGCTTGAGTGTTTAGAGATGAAGAAATGCCACTAAAGGCATTGTGGAGTAGGAAAAGTGATCCTAGATCCAAGTAGGATTAGCTTCTTTGCATTTGACTCCATATTTGGATGAAAAATTAACTAGGTTTGATGATTAGATTTTTGCCACAAGGGAGAGCTAATCTCCTAAGGTTTGTGTCCTTTTTGAATTCTTAAGGGGAGAATTTTGATGTGTGTTTTAACAAGCCTATTTGACATATAACCCTAGAATTGAAAATGTATTTCACCACACAGAAAGAAAAAGAAAAACTATCTAAACAAACCCTCATATGAGAAATGGTGATAGAGAGGAATATGTGATTGAAAGAAGAGGATGAATTGTAGGGACAAGGGTGTTGGGTACCCTAGACTTGAGATGCTTCCTCTTGGGATCTAGAAACTCTGAAATGTAGGTTGTAGTTTTCTCTGTGTTTCTTGTGACTATTAACTAATGAAACTTTAGGATAAGACCTACACACATGAAAAAAGGGGGGAAATTTCATGGTGTATAGGGGCTTGCCTAAGTCAAACCCTATTTTGGTATTTCTACCTCCACATACAATAAATGATGATGATCAAGATAGCATACACTAGGTCGGGTAGAGGCAAAAACAATAATTGACTGAAATGATAAAGATAATTGATAATATTACCTTTGGTATGAAATCCTTGATGAAGTGATGCTACATTACTAGTTTCCATAAATATTGATTGGTGGATGCCTTGATTGCTTCATAGACCCACAAAAGGTTAGTCCACAAAACATAATAGCTTGTTGTAGATAGCAAGTAGAGGATAACTCAATACTTCTCCATAATAATTGCATGATAAATCATAATAGTTCCTAGATGTTAAAATAAAAAGAAAAAATTGTTTATATATGCATCTTGATTGATATTTCCAATTATAGGTTGACTTGGGATCTTTCTAAACCACCAAAGACTGACACCAAAATTTGAATTTGAATTAGGACACCTTTAAGGTCAAGGGCATCCCACACCCTTGATTGGGTGTTTTTTACTCAAGTTTGTTAGGATGATGGGGATTTAAATATATTTTATTAATTTGGCCTTGAAACAGATAAATTATTATTATAATTAATGTTGTAGGAAAAATAGGGTGTCAAGGTAGTGTTAAATTGTCATATGTGACAATTTACGACCCTACAAGCATCAATTTCTTAAATAAGGTGTCAGATTTGGTCCAAATATATTGCATTGAATAGATAATGACACTCATTAAGAACTCAAAAGCCTCTCAAAAGAAGGTTAATGGCTATTCTTGAAGGGCTCACAATCTACTGAGAGGGTGTGAATTAGTAGATCAAATCAATTTAAAACTCTTTACTTCAACATATATATCCATTCATGAAACTTGAATCAAAATAACTATTGATAATCAAGCAAATACATAAGTACACATTCACACATGAGAACACCAAATATACTTGGAAACCCAAGATGGGAAAAACCACAGTGAGAATAGTTGCTTGGATCTACCATCTAAATCCAACCTCACAAAGGAAGAATATAACAAGAGAATTTACAATATGAAGTAGGAACCAACCTATTGGAGACACCAATCCCTAAATGTATTTATAGGCACCAACCTACTACATACACCAATCCCTAATACAATTATTTGAGCACCAACTCAATGATTAGAACATCGGTCCTATCAAATTGCAAAGATAAAGCTTGCAGATCTTCAATGTTGATTACATAGCTTACATATAATTTGAACTTGCTTCAGACACTCTCCTATACTACTTATGATCTTTTGATGATGTTGCACAATGATCGAGATGCAATTCACATTGTATAACACTCGCTTAAGCATAATTGCTATCGCACACTTGCATACATACATTCACTTACCATCTTCTCTTTCTTTTATCATGCAAAGTGAGATAATGATTATATACAACACACTATAATAACCTCAGATCATGTCGGTTAGGGATCCGTAATTAACCATGATGACATAAGGTGGACCTAAATTCAAATTACATGAAACATGTAAGAGGTTGGTCCAAAATCAAATTAGTATCACCAAAAGAATACATGATGCCATGTGTTTCAATAGGAACCTTAACCGGGACCTCTTTTATCATCCCACACTATCTTCAGATGATGTACGCTACTATCTATGTTGCCGCATAGTTTTAAAACCATCACTAGTTGATTAAGTAGCACAATGACCCTTTGGTCACTTAAAAAAAATTTCATGTTGAACATAACTTTTGGAAACTTTGAAATATGATAGAACATGTGTAGACATACTCTCCATTCAAACCATAGAACCAAACTCGCCTTCAAGAAGAAATACTGAACATAAATGCATTACTAAAGAAATCTCTCTACCTTGAGTAACTGACCTCAAACATTCAGGATCAAATTTATGGATCACCTCTCTCATCATGAATAGATGCATGCATGATATTGAAAACATACTATAAGTAGTAAGCAGTCAAATTTGTTGTTCTCAAAATGCACTAATAATGATAATTCAAGTACTATATCACTCACTATTCATCTAGCCATACTCCTTCTTAGGCCTTACACCTTTGGCATCAATGAACTTCTTTGACATCAATGACAACCTTTGTTCAATAATTCCTATGTTAATTTTCTATTTATATGATAGTAGCTAGCAATTTGGTGTTATTAGGATTTTGAATTAAGCTTGATTTCTAATGTCTATGTTAATATAAAGACTATGTCAATGGAATGAATTTGAATGTAAAAGATAGATGTCAACAGATAGTGATGACTAAGATTTTGTACTATTCTTGGTCCTAATTGGCTCTATTAGTCCTTTGATTCTAAATTAGAAACTTGTAATGTACTATTTTTTGGATAATATCAAAGAGAGAAACCCCCATGGTTATAATTCACCGATAATTTTTTCCACGAATAAAAACTTCAATAATATGAGAATAGAAAGGAAATCTACCATGCAGTTATGAAAAATATTTTTGAACTCCTAGTTAAAATCAAAACAAAAGACCCCAAAACCCAAATCAAATAGGAGTAGGGAAATTTTTTACAAAAATAATCTTGAGAATACAAAAAAATAAAAACAAAAATTTAATACCAAATAAAAATAAAATTCAGTTTTGATTTCAAAATATCTCTACATGAAGAAAAAAATAGGGATCTAATACTAGGTATAACAATAATACCATATAGGGGGCCTAGCTCGATTGGCTAAAGCATCCTGTTGTAGGCAAGAGGTCATGAGGTCTAGTCTCCCCACCATCCTCATGGTATCGGAGGGCGTGTCACGCTAACGCCATCGGTCACGTGAAAAATGTTTACCAAGCGCACTGTAGTTTATAGGGGGGTGGATACCCGACCGATTCCCATAGTCAAAAAATAATAATACCATATATGAAAAAAACCATAAATAAAACCATAAAATCAATGTCTTCATTTAATAAATAACAACAAAATCATTTTATAATAAAATAAAACACAACAAAAAATGATCTAGTCGTGTATATATTCCCAAAAAAATCTCATTAAAACCATAGAAAGTGATGTACTTCAAGATTATGCACAAATTATGTCATATTGTCAATGATGCCGATGAGAAAAAAAGGGTGGAGTTTGTAGGAAAAATATTATGAAACCCTACCAAATAAATAAAATTAGATGAACCAAAACCAATCTCCCTATAACTACTACAATCTATTCACAATAAATGAAAAGTAGATATAAAAATATCAGGGTTTTAGAGCTACTAGATCCTTGAGCTTGAGACAAGATTTTTGTAGTCTTTTAACAAAATTATTGGTTATGAGTTAAAAAAAAATTTAGGGCCATACATTTTTTTTTCAGCCTGAGATAACTTTATAGGTGAAACCTACTCCACAATATAGCCTATTAGCTAAATTGTCTATAGTTCATGGAAAATAAACTTTCCTTTTAAGCTTAATCTAGGTTGATCCAATAAAATGCATACAAATAAGTATATAAATTTAGGTTAAATAATTTAAAATTATAGATATGTGTATTTAAAAATAATAAATGTTAAAATTCATAGAGTAATTGTAATAAAATAAAGGTATTTAGTTTTGTGTTTGAGGGAGAAGAATAATTTTATTAATGCATCAAATTCTAGGTGTTCCATGATCAGAAATGGAACATGATAGTATGTACTCAAGATATAAATAGTCAACTTGCACTATGTGGATTGAATCTATAGATTATGTAGAACATGCACTCACAAAAAATTCCTATATGTGGGAAACGATTTGGTAGGCTACACATTTATGCATGTTGATTCAACTAATCCACCCCTAGTTTTATTTTTGTTATCTAAAATTAACAATATTTTAAAATTCATTTAGAGATTGTCAGTATGCCATAAGCTAACATAGTCTCCTAGGTTAACCCCTATAAAATTGAAGTGAATGATCGAAACATAATATACCTTAGTCATGTAAATGCTTTAGAATGAATGTGCAAATTTTTATTTGTTTTAGTGAACCAAATTGAAGTGTTCTTTGTAATGTGAATGAGATGATATTAAAGTGGATTTCTAAATGATCATGAATTTAATTCAATTCCTTTAAATACAAGGACATACAAGAAATTTCACAAACTTGTTTTTTAGTTATCTTTAGGTAGGAAATGAATAGGCGGGAATCGATTGAATTTTGAATTTGAAGTTTAAAATTTCGAGGGTCAAGTTCATGGCCACATGATTGACCCTTTATCTACAAAATGACCTAAGATGTGAAAATAGTTAGACCAAAGTCGATAGTGGATGCATAGAGATTGTAGACACTAAAAAAATGTCTTGGTCTGCAAGCGTCAAATTTTCCATTGTCTTGGTCTGCAAGCATCAATTTTTCCATTGTCTTGGTCTTCTCCCTTGCATAATTAAATAATTTTAATTATTTAATTATTTTCTTTGATCACATTCTTCTATTAATTAAATAATGTTAATTATTTAATTAATTCATTTTCTTGGTCTTTGCTCCCTTTTGATCAATTAAATATTTATTTAATTATGTCGATAAGCCCTTTCCCTCTATAATTAAATAAATTATTATTTATTTAATTATTCACTTGTCATTATTCGTCTATAGTTAAATAATTATTTTTAATTATTTGTCTATTCATTAATCATTTTCGTCCTTCCTTGGTTAAATAATTATTTAAACTATTTAATTCTCTCTCTCCACTTCCCCTCTATTAAATAATCAATCTAACTTAATTATTTAATTCCCTTTTGCAATTTGCTTCTATATTTAATTTAAACGGTTGCATAATCATTTAAATTAAATATTCATTTTCCCTTCCTCCATAAATAAATAATCTAAAATGATTATTTATTCTTCCATTTTCTTTTACCAAATTTAAAATGTGGTCAAAGATGCTCTTCTCATGAATTAAATAATTAAGCTATTAAATGATTTTATTATTTAATTCCTCGACTTCCCCTCCACTTTCTCATTTCAAATCTTGACCATTGATTCTCTTTGGCCTTCTTTCAATCTTGACCATATATCCTTATCCATCCCTAGCCCACTACTTTTTGGTGCATGAATCATCCACTGTTGATCTTGGCATATTTCTAGAAGATTGATCTTGTCCGTCCGTTCAAAATCTTTTCTATAAAAGGTCTTCTCTTCCTTTTTTTCCTTACAACCACATTTTCTCCAAAGTTCTTGCTATCTTGTCATTGTCATTTGTAGGGATTCCAACACTTCAAAATCTGAGGGAAAAGCTCTACAACTTGAGAAATAATGGAGGAGAAGCAAGGGAGATGAAACAACTTTGATAGGGGAGTTTTTCCTGTTTTTTCATTCTTGTTTGCTCTCTTTTATTATTTGTACTCTCTTGTTTGGATTTGAGATTTGGGCTTAGATCTTAGGTAGAGTGGTTGCTACTTGGTCTTGACTATTTTTCATTTTTGAATCTTACATAAATAGGTGAAAGAAAACATTTAATTAATACATAATTAGGGTCAATATATTGGAATGTGTGCATGTATGGATAGGGCATGGATAAATGCATGAGAATTAGTAAAGGCTAGAGGAATGAACCCAAATTTGTATAATATTATGCCATATATCTATATGTAAATATATTAATATATTCATTCAAAATGAATGACATGAGTGTAAATTTTAACATTTTAAGCATTATATTTTACCCCCATTTTGAGGTGCATCTAAATCCTACAGTGATCTCTATCTCAATGTATGTAGTACTCACAAACATGCATGTAAAATAAATACTCAAACATAAGAGGATATCGCATGGGTCCATACAAAGTAATGGAGTCCAAGGAATATGAGTGTACATTCATCCTTTGACATGTACTCTCCATGGGAAACTATAAAATAGAGTAAACATATGTCATTAGTAGCTCCTATAAAATAAATAAGAAATAAGAATAAATATATAGTGTAGGAAATTGTATACCTTTACAATGTCACACTTTGTTTGGGTCCCTTAGTTAATTGGACTTAATTAAGCTCCTAATTTGCCAAATTATGCATTTTAAAGCCTTATTTATTCTTGTAGACATGGAAAATTGACCAATGCACTTGATCCCGATTACTAACATCATTTCTTCTAGAGTCATACTCTCAGCTTATCATCACTTTTTCATCTCTTAATTAGATAAATCGTTATTTATTTAATTAGGACTTTCTCCCTTGTTGATTAAATTAATCAATTTAATTTAATTAATCCTCTATCCCTCTTTAATTAAATAGTTCATCTTATTTGATTAAATCCATAAAGTACTCTTATTAAATTGAATAAATTAAACATTGAATGATTTAATCTAACATTATTCCCTTTTAGTTAAATAAATCAAAACATTTATTTAAGTAAACCCTTCCTCTCAATTTGATTTAAATCAATTCATAAATTTAAGTCTAAATAATCACATCTCCTAATTCCTCATTAAATTAATTAAACCATGATTAATTTAATCTTAATCCATGTCACATCCTCTAGAGAATGCAACTTGCACAATAAATCAATTACTTTGATTTATTAAATTGCCTATTTTCTCTCAACATGGAATAAAGGAGGAATAATCCTTCAAATTTGAATTCAAATCCAAGTGGATTTTTCCTTCCAATAAAGCATTCACTCCTATTACATGTCCTTGTGCATTGAGCCAAGTGGCATTTATTTCATTCTTTTTTCCCTCTCACATGTCATTTCCTCGATTTCAAATTCCACCTAATGGCATTTATCATGCACACTGACCAAAATGTGCACAACCTTCAACCATAAACATCTTGACAAGTGGCACTTGGCCATTGGATGTTGAATGATCCTACATTGCTCAATTTCACTCTTTCTTCCAATTTGGAAATCTATAAATGAGAGACTCTTCCTCTCATTCTAACATCCACAATCTAGAGCAAAGTTACTCTCTTCACATTGAGAGCTAATTTTATCCATTTCATATCAAGTGTTCATCATTTTCATGATTTCATAGCTATTTTATGCCAAAATTTCATCATGGAGCTTCAACCATCATCAAAAAATCAAAGAGCTTAGAAAGGAGTTGGGAAAGGGCCAGTTTTGACACACCAATTAGCACCAACTCCCCCATGGGATCAAGAGTTTGCATGCTTAATTAGGATTTCACTTATCTTTCCATGTTTTGTTCTTCATTTTCCTATTTTGAGCATTGTAAATGGATTTAATGGGAAATCCTTATTCTTTCTTGCATATTGATCTAATATTGTGTTTGTTTCTTATGTTTGTGTAGGTATAGGATTGGGGTTCACAATTCTATTTTCTGAAAGGGAAACCAACATTTAATTAATGCAATTAATATTTTAATCACATTGGAGAATGAGTATCTTGGATTTTTAGGCCAAGACAAGGGTGAATGGGTCCCCTTCAAGTGCTAGGACCCATTTTTAAATATATTTTTGGTGGTCTTTTAATGATTCAAATTTCATATGCAAGTGTCAGTTTTTGGAATCAATTTTTTTCGGGAAATTAAATAAACACCTATAAAATAGTTATTTTATCATTTAAAATCCAAGAAGCACTAAGACACACAATACAAACTCTATATGAGAAAGTATTATTGTCAAGAGCATTCAAGAGCAAATTTACCAGTCATTTGTTGTAGCATTCAAGATCCTAACATCATGTTCAAGCTTATGTTTGTTCATATCATCTTGTGAAGGCTAACATGCATTGTTGATCCTCAAAGCATCCAAGAATTTTTAAGTGTTTAATCAAGAAAATCATGATCAAGTTCCTTGGAGTGATGTGTTTGACTTCAGTCCTCTAAGGGAAGCCATTGAAGGTTTTGGTGAGTTATAGCAAGCAAGTGTTCATTCATCATTTCCTTCTCTATTGTTATTATATTTCTATCAAGGTTTAATTACCAAACATGGGGTTTGAATAAGGAAACCCCCATTCAAACAAAAAAAATTCCTCTCTTTGTATGTGCAAATTATAGGTTGAAGAAGGATTGAAGAGATCTCAAGGATAAATTTTGCAACATTGCATAAATTATCACCATTGTTGTCAAGCCACAAAAACTCAGTTGCAAATTTTATTTCTGACTTTCTGACAGTGGAACTTGTACAAAAGATAAGCTAAGATCCTACCTCAGAGGACTATCAAAAATTATTATGGATACCCTAACCAGGACCAATTCTCCCTAGGGTGAACCTATCCTTTAGTAGTGCTCATAACAAACTTTGGTGCTAGGTGCATGTGTCCAAACCCTTCTCATATCTTTCTGCAATCTATTGTTTCAATTTTTGTGTCTTCAAGTATTTGCATTTTATCATCTAGGTTATATTGTGCATTTATTTTAATTATTGCATATCATTTCAAATTAATTTTGGATCTTACCCATTATCTTAAGGAACTGAGATCTAGGTTTGATTGAATCACCTTTGAGGTTGAAATTCAATCTTTACACCTTGCGATCTCTTTCCTAATGAAATGTCCCTAGGGAAAGACACCTATTGTGGATCCTTAAAGTCCTATTTAGGAACCCCCTTTCCCTACATTTCATTTTAGTGAATCCGACATGACATACTATTTTTATGTTCTTTGTGATTACATGTGTGTAATGTGATCCCCTATATTGTGCTACTTGACATGCATTTGTGTTTGTGATATTTCTTTGGATGACCCTTTCTAGAAGAATGATACGTTTGTCATTGATGTTGTTGTTGGAAACATGAGCATGTAAGTTAAGCACAAGGTATATTATTATGTGTTATAGTGTTGTCATTGATGTCAAAATTATATATTGATATGGAGATCTGCACCAAATCATTTTGGTTAGTTCTAAAACACTTTTTGATAATTCTGTGTAACAAAGCATCTAGTTTTTGGGTTTGCACTAGACCATGCATGAAAATTTCACTATGCGATTATAATATATTTTTGTTGGTTGATAGAAGCATCTAAATTCTAGAATTTCATCTAGTTTTGACCTTTGGTTTGGAAGTTATGAATGCCAGAAGTTCAGCTTGACAAATTATAGTCATTTCCTATACAGTGCATATGAATAGGAGAGTGGACACACTTCTCTATGAATAGGATTTTGGCTTTGTGGTTTTAAGGAGATATTGACAAATGTCAATAGACTATGAATTCTAGTTGGCATGATGTTTTGAGGTACGTGTGTTTGAATATGGGTATAAAGTTGAAGAATTTGTGTATTAGGTCTTTTGTAGTGCCGACCTAATAGATGTGAAGGTATCTGAAGATTAAATAGTTATTGCAGAATTATGTGGGAGCTATTATAGGTCCATGCCAACCTATTTCAAATTATTTCAAAGATTTAATCTTGGTACGAGGCATGTGTGAAAGGATTTGAGCCAAGTTATATATTGTATATTTTGTATGTTACATCTAATTAGGCCGACCTAATTGATGTTATGATTGAAGCGGATATATATGCTAGATCATTTTCAATGTTTTGATGATTGTAAGGAATAAGAGACATGCAAGTAATGCGAATGATGCAAATATTATTAGAGCAGTGCGAATTTAAGTTTTGAATCTTGAGTAGAAGATTAGAGTGATGCGAATGCAGAGGAAAGTAAAGTGTTAGATCAAAATTAGATGAAGTGTGTAAATTTAGTTTATTGAGCTTCATTGGAATTGTAATTCATGCATATAATAGATGCAATTATAACACTTCAAAATAGGTTGTGAGCCACAATCTCTCTTCTATATTTTTCTCTTAGTGAGCAATGAGTCCACTTGGATAGTGAGTCCACCTGCAGTGAGCACTTCTATAAATATACTATAATTGGTTATAATATATTGTGAGCTAATCCTCACTACGGTTTTTCCCATTTTGGGTTTTCCATGTAAAATTCTTGGTATTCATGTGTTATGAGTTGTTATTGAATGTTTCATGCTTTCTTTCATTTACTGCAATTGAATCTGCTAAGTGGATTGGATGTTTAAATATTTGAATGGTTTAAAAGAATACTAATTCACCCCCTCTCAGTATTTCGAGTTTTCAACAATTGGTATTAAATCTTGGTTCCTTGGAAGGAGCTTAACTGCTTGGGGAAGATCTTGGAGGTTGAACACATGATTGTTAGAAGACTACCTACTCCTCCAAAAGATATTGCTGCTATTGAATTCATAGAAGAAGATTTCATGCTTGACAAAGATGGAGAACTCAAAGTTGCTCTTGAAGATCTTGAAAGGACTGAAGGTGAAAACAAAGATCTAAAAGAAAATGTCAAAGAAGCAGATGAATGCGTGGAAAAATTGAGAAAACAAATCAAGAAGTTCAGAGAAAGGCATAAGGAAATCAGTGAACAATTGAAGCAAGAAAATGAAACTATCATTAGTCTAAAGGTGCAAATCGAAGAAACAAAAAGAATTGAGGAATGTCTGAATGCAATGGTGAAAATAAAATATGAGGAATGTACAAGGCTTGAACAAGAAGTTGTGAATTTGAGATAAAACCTGGAGAAAGAAAGGAGCCATGAAGAAAAATTCAAGATGAGTTCTACAAAGCTTGATGAAATGATTGCAAATCAGAAAGGCTCTAAAGATAAATAAGGTTTAGGATTTGGAAAGGGAGAAAATTCAACTCAGACATCAAATACTAAAAACAAGAAAAATAATGACAAGCATATCTGGAATCAAAGGAATGAAGCTAGAAGATCACTGACCAGACAACCAAATGCACAAATATACCCATCTTTTAATGGTTTATGTTATTCTTGCAATAAATTTAGACATAAGGTAATGGATTGTAGAAGCAGAATAAATTAGAATGTTCCACTTTTTTCTAGTCAATGTTTACATGCAAGAAATTTGGTCATACTGCTTGTGAGTGCAAAAGTCAAAGGATGAATGACTATAACAATGGTAGAATGATTCAATATTTCAAAGGCTATTGTTATACATGCCATGGCTTTAGGCATAAAGCTAATCAATGTAGATCTATAATGAATGGAAGGAATACTATTTAGAAGAACGCCACTTATTACAATTGCAATAGGCCTAGACATATTTTTAAGTTTTACAGAAGCAAAAAATTATATGAGGAAGGATAATCTGGTAAAGAGGAATGAACTAGTACAAAAGATTGATCTGGAAAAAACAAAGAAAGAGATGGAAAATATTTGGAGAAAGAAGGAAGAGATCAAGGTTAAGGATGAATTTATACTAGCATCTGATGCAAATGTCTCCTCTAGAAACTAAGTTGAGAGCTTTGGCTTAGGGTACCCTGCCAAAGAAAATGGTGTTGATGCCTCAACACGAAGATATGTGATGTAGATCAACATGCTTTATCTATTGGTGAAGATTTCAGAAGAAAATATGATAATACGAAAGTTTGGGGAGCATCTAAAGTTGACTGTGCATACAAATAAAGGGTTGTAAACTTTATTGTTTGAAGAATTGAATGCAAAATTAAGCTAGATTTGAAGGGTTATAAAGTGATGTCACTTAAGAAAATTCATTTACAAAAATAATTTGAAAAGGAGCAGAGGAGCGAATGAGCGATCAAGGTGATTTGTGATTTTGTGCATTGAAACCCTAGTTTGGCAAGAAAAGGTATTTACAATCTTCGTTTTTCCCTAGTTTCATAGAGAAATTTGTTTGAAGGAAATTTGAATTTATTTGCAATGGCTACATTGAGGGTAATAGTGGTTACTATGAAGCCACAACCTAGATTCAAGAAATACCCTACAAAATCAATAAAAGATCTGTTAAGTGCATTTTTGCATGTTCCATATGGGGTTTTTCTAATAGAGGATATAATGATTTATATTCACGGCAATATAGAAGAACATGACCATAGTAAGCTAGGAGATATGTGGATGAAAGAACCCACTGGAGATAATTTTTCCCTAAAACCTAAATACCAAAACCTAGTTGTGAAGAAACTTGATGTATGGCAATGGTTTCTGAATTTTTGTTTTGATCATAAATGGGTTAGGATGGCATTAAGAAGATTTCATGATAAGTTTTTTTGGATTGACATGTAGAAGTTGTCAAAACCAACTTCAGCCTCCAAGAACACCTGCATGCAAATGGATACCTGTCACAAGGAAGAGAATGGATGGAGAAAACAAACAAGAGTTTGAAGCTCTGAAAAATGGAGAAATTATCTTATCAGAACAAAAGGGAATTAATGAATATACAATGGATTAATCCTTAAGAAGGAGATCATGCAAACCCTAAAAGAAACCCTAATAGGAACCCTAATAGGAAAACATTTAATAATCAATATAATTATTAAATGTCACTTTATGCAAACTAAAGTGAAATCTTAAGAAGAGAATAAAGGTAACTTAATCAACATAATTAAGTTAAAACCTTTACTCTAACACCCCCCCTTAAGATGAGCAAGAGTGTAGCTACAAACAAGTGCAAGAAAGCAAAGGTAACTACAATGCAAGAAGGAAAACATGGGTCTCGACAACTAGGCCAGATCAGGTACCCAAATACAACCAAATCTCTGTAAAGAGAAGAAATAGAGAAAACCTCATGGAAAAAACTCTACTCCAAAAAGAGATGTAGAAAGCCATGAAGAACATCACTGAAGCAGTAGAAGTTGCAAACAACTGTCGAAAGATGACTGCTATGGTGTTGAAGAACCTCCTCTGAAGATAGGATGATTAGGATCAATAAGACAATAATCTGCATGAGTGCCCCAAACGACACTACTCAAATTAGATGGCAAACAAAGGCAAACACCTGGAACGAAGATACAGATGGCACAAGTACCAATAGTCTGAAAAAACACTGATCAACTGAGAATGGAAGATTTCTTCCAAGGCGAAGCTAAGGAAGCATTAGCACGAACAATATAACACCCCCCATAATGTTGAACTGGGAGAGCCTGACAGATCCTCTGAAATGGTGTGTAACACCCTATAGTGCATGAAGGAGAAGAAACATCTGAAAGTGCACAAGAAAGCATTTGCAACTGAAAAAGTGGTGTGCAAAACAAAACACACATGCATGAGGTTGGAATCATATGGATCCACTGTCGTCGTGGAGGGACACTCACCGGACAAAGGTGTGATGGAAAAACAAAGGCACTACACAACCCCCCCATGGCACTTTATAATACAACGCAAGTACAAAATATGGCACAACCTTATGTGCAAAATCCCCAAAATATATGTACAATAGTGTGGCTCTTTATCTTAGTGCGTTTACATAAAAGATTGCTTACAAATGATGCTCAAAATGCCCTCAAAGGACAAAAAACTTGAAATACATGAAGAACAACCAAAAACAAAGCATCCCATGCAAACGAGAAGTTCCCAAGAGCTAAAATGTCCAGGTAATCCACCACAGTGTGAAAATACAAAAAACTAAATAAAATATACTTGGAGTGAAATATAGAAATATTTCATGGATGAAATTGAAGAGCTCTGAAAGATGGTTCCAATGCCACTAAGATTGTGAAAAATGGAGAAACGAGTCAAAAGTTACGAGCTCGGGATTGAAAAAAGCTCCTTTGTCTTCAAATGGCTGTAGAATGCACCAATAGAAAAATGAAGTGATGAGACCTATACCATTGGAAAGTTGATGGAACTAGCTTTTCGATGATATCTTGTTTTCCAAAAATTGATATCGTATGCCCAAGATATGACCTCTAGAAAAAAATAGCTCCAAAGGGGAAAAAATACAGTGTGGCATTAAATTTGATGGTCATACGACTGTCGCAGAAAAAATCCAGGGATAAATTTGACAGCTAAATGGCCGTCGCCACATTTCATAACTGGACTTATTAAATGAAAAAATGGTTTTTTTAATAAGAAAAAAAACAAATAAAAAACTTTTGATTTTAAAAAAAAAAATCATAAAAAACATTGATTTTTTTAATTTTAAAAAAACCTAAAAAAACCAAAGGGCGGCTTGTATCGCCGTTAGCGGTACTGATAGACTGTTGGTTGACAGTAAGGCCACCGGCGGTCGACATTATGTTGAGTGGCGTACAAAGGGCCCACAGGCCTGCGTACGCAGGTACCTGCGGGTACCTTGTACCGGGGCTTGCAAGCCCTTAAATTGCGATTTTTTATTTTTTATTTAAAAAAAAAAAAAAATCTAAAACATGTACAAAAAAAACTGCAATTTTTTTTTGCAGAAAAAATATTTAATCTTTTTGACGAAAAATAAATTCTGAAAAAAAGATGAGGAAAAAAATATATATATTTTCCCCAGGCACAACCGTACGGGTAAAAATTTTTGCCCCTTAAATCAACTTTGTCCAAAATGGATGAATGAACAGTCGATTTAGGGGTTTTGGACCACTGCGGATCCAACAGTGAGGTCTGTTTGGACTCAAAATTCTTTGAAATTGTAGGTGATTCCCTGGATCAAAAAATGCAAACCCCAAAACTATGAATGCCTGATCCAACCCTTGTAGCTCCAATTAGCTCCAAATTCTTCAAACAAGAACAGGAATGCAACAAGAAAGTTTTGATACCATGTAGAAGTTGTCAAAACCAACTTCAGACTCTAAGAACACCTGCATGCAAATGAATACCTATCACAAGGAAGAGAATGGATGGAGAAAACAAACAAGGGTTTGAAGCTCTGAAAAATGGAGAAATTATCTTATCAGAACAAAAGGGAATTAATGAATATACAATGAGATCAATCCTTGAGAAGGAGATCATGCAAACCCTAAAAGAAACCCTAATAGGAAAAACCCTAAAAGGAACCCTAATAGGAAAGCATTTAATAATTAATATAATTATTAAATGTCACTTTATGCAAACTAAAGTGAAATCTTAAGAAGGGAATAAAGGTAACTTAGTTAACACAATTAAGTTAAAACCTTTACTCTAACATGACATAACTGCAATGATAACAAAAGAGGTGATTAGAGAGGTTATAGGTCTATGCTCCACCAGACCTATTCCTATATTGAAGTTGATCAAAAATTAAGTTGTAATGGAACTCATAGGTGCAACATATGATAAGAGAGCTCTAGCTGTAAATCCTATCAAAAATCCAACTGTGAGGTATGCAACAATGGTAATTGGTTATAAAATCTACTTCAAAAACAAAGAACACTTTGTATCTGTCACCACAATCAATGTGGCATATGAAATTATTGAAAAAGGAATGAACTATGATCTTTGTGAACTTTAATACAATAATTGATGGAGAATTTGAAGCAAACCAAGGAGAATAAATAAGCATTTAAGTATGGAACCCTGGTTGTGTGTTTACTCTTTTATTTCTGTTAGCAATCAGATATGCGCCCTGTTAGATTTACAAAAAATCAGACTATCTGTTGCAACATTGAAACTCTTTCTAGACGTGGGTGATCTATAAGGAAAGAGAATGTCCAAAGCGAGTTGGTTCTCCGTATGATGATCCTATTCTAAAATCTTCTTGGGAAAAGGATAGAGAGAAAACAGAAACTTAAAACCTATGATTTTGAAATGAATTTTTAATATTGGATGATGAACTAATGACTATTTTGGATTTTCCTCACAAACATGCTAAAAAAACCAACAAAACTTCACAACCTCTCAAGAACAATTTTTACATAAATACTTTGCATGAAGGTCTGTTCAAATCATGACATGCAACCTATATCTTTGCACTTTTCTGCATCAAACTACAGCCTAGGACATAACAAGGACTTCTTAAACTAAAATCACAAGATAAGCATCAAAATGTAACTGTAAATGGACACAAAATGATAGGTAGGAATGCTATTTTTTATTCATTGTAGGAGTATGCCGAAAAAAAACTCCACTGAGTACAAATTATTTTCAAGCTCAAAAATGTGTAAGAGCAAAAAACAAACTGAACTGGAAAACCCTAAGTTTTCTCCAAAGATATATGTCTCAAACCCTAATCCGAGCTCTTGAAAAAAGCTCAAGGAAAAGGACCCAAAAATTGTGCAACAAGTCGGCATAAAAGTGGAAAGTCACCATTTTTGCATGCATCAATTGTCAGGCTTCAAAAAATAGCAAACAACTGCTTTTAAAGCAAGGAAAACACCTTATCTCTCCAACTGAAAACTCAATTTTGACCAAGAAGAAAGTCAATGCTTAACTGCTAAAAATAGCAAGAAAACAAAGCAATTTATAAAGCATTGATTTGCTTCTGCTTTACATGATGCAGTTTTACAATTATTCCATTTTACAATTAAAGATAAAAAAAATATCTTTTGCATACACCACCTTATATCTCCTTTACAATTTTTGATTTTTCTATAAAAAATCATAAAATTACAATACTGCTTCTTACATATTTTAATTGTTTTCTCTAAAAACAATAAAAAATAAAATAAACCCTAGTTCTATTCTTAATCCTAAGGCATATTTACCTATTGACCCTTCATAAAATTCATTTTATTTATATCCCTAAGGCAAAACAGTTCAATTAATTTCTAAAAAATTAATAAAAAATGCGACTAAGGCATGAAGCCTTCCCCAAGGTATGACTATAGAACGAAATGCCTTAGCCTTCACTAGTCGACCATTATTGCATATTACTTTAATATTCATAAATTAAACAATCCACCCTAGAGTCAACCTAGGGACTTGAGAAAATGACCCTAAATTCGAATTAGGGCAAGCAGACAAAGACCAAGGTGAAACCCTAATCCTCCATCATTTCACACTTTTCAACTTTGAAGTTTGCTTTGCCTAGGAAGGAAAGCGCCGCCATGCCTATGCTCAACCCAAGCTTGTGAAGGCTTTGGAAACTTCAAACTCCTCCATTCTGGTTGACTTATATTCTGAGACTACATGGTAAGTTGATTTTTTCTTGTATTTGACGGCTTCTCCATTGTTTTGAAAGCTAAAACAGGCCATAAGGCTGCGACCTCTCCTCTACTCTTCTCTGACTTTCTTATATATTATTTTCCTATGCTTGCTTAACATTACCTTGGGCGCCATGAGAGGGCTCGACCCTTAGCTTTTATGGGCTCCAATGAGCTGGGTGTGGCTTGTGGGTTCTTGAACAATGGACACAATGGTAAGTTCCTCCTTGTTGCACTCTTTCTTTGTATGTTTCTCTCTCACACTAAAGCTTACGAGATTTATCTTCTGCAAAATGATTGTTATTTCTTAGAGAAATGTAGGCCTATTGACTGGTCGTGCCATGAGTTCTTTAAGCTGAAGCTTGTTTATTATGAAATTTTGTGCATTATCTTCATGATAGGCCGCGACATGTTTTAGTTGACTAATGACTCTCCATATGAAGGAATTCAACCTCCATGCAATACAGTGCTTTGATTCCATTCTCCCATGCAAAAAACTCAAAAATGGCTCTCCTTATTTGATGAAATAGTCACTGCAACTCCCTAGTGGGCTCGACCCACACTTTATCAAGCATTTCTGTTTTAGGTTGTAGAAACCCATATGGGTATTCTGGAAACTTCACTGTTTTTGCTTTAATTTTTAAAACCGCCATATGGGTGAACTAAAAAATGATGGTAAATCTACATTCCTTGTGAAAACCCGATGTGGGTATCTTTGTATATGAATAAAATCTGTTTCTGAGCAAAAATTTGTGTGTGGGTATTTGTTACTTGTGAAGAAAATACCTTTCTGAATGTATATTTTTTCCATTATATATCAACTCGACCATGGAAACACTGTGTAAATTTTGTTTTTGCAAAAAATCCACTTGGGTGTATAATATTATGAGAACACATATTTACCTTTTGTGTAACTGTTGAAAGCCCTCATACGGGTTCATGAGATTTCTGAAAAATGTATCCTTTGTTTATATTTTCAATTGCTATCTCCATGCTGCTTCTTCCTTGCACACAAAAATCTTCTTGATCTAATCTTTAAATTACTTGTTCACCTTGTCTCTTATGCACTCCAAACCCTCATTCATACCATGTCCAAAATATAGATGCTGTTTTGTTCTGAAGATAATCCTTATGTATATGAATCCTCGAAAACTTGCCTGATAATTGTAATTTTTTTGAAGATATAGTTTGAGTGGCAAAACAATTGACTGATAGAACAACACAGATATCCAAAACAGTAAATTGTGATGGTCCTCCTTTCAAAACAGTGAGGCATTTTACATTCTCAGCCAAACTGAAATTGACTGTTTTGTTAGTCATTTGCTTCACTTAATTAGACAACTGGTGACTGGTCACTATATTGATCTTTGCAATCCTTCATTCTAATGGGAAAATGAGACTCTTCACATCTCTCCATGCTTGATTTCCCTTTAAAAGTATGCTCTTCTACCTAGCACTCTTCATTTATTTTATGCTCTATTTATTCTGGCAACAAACTCTTCATGTATTTACCTGTTCTTGACATAACCCCATAACTTGCACTGCTCACTATCATTGTTTAAAAGATAGAGCCATGCTGTTCCAAAATAGAAAATATGAAACATCACTACAAAGTGAACAGTCTTAAAAACAACAAAACAATATTTAAAAAAAAGCAGCTCAAAAACATGATAGATTGATAGTTTCAGCTAAAACAAGCTGTCCAATTAGCATTCATTTGCAATTTTAACTTCTATATGTTGATCTGATTGTTATAAATGCATGGTAGTTCGATCACTTGTTCAGTTGTAAAGCTCAGAAGAGCACAATGATTGCATCTTCCTTCCTCGGCCCTCTTGTAACATATAAGGGCAACATGTCAGGCTCTACCCTTGTGGGAGCCCATTTTTCCCCACATGCTTGGTCTTCAAAAGATAAACAACTACATGGCTTTTCCTATACTTGCACAAGGAAAAAAATAGTGTTAGCATAAAAAAAACAATATATCATGATCGTGTTGATGTTTCTCCTTCAACTCATGTCTCTGCACTTTCCTTGATGTTTTAGTGCATGATTAGTAGCATACTACATTATTGTTGATGGTTTATATAGGTATATTCATAGTCGGAGCCTCTGACATCCTTCTCTTCCTTCCTACAGGTCAACATAGCTCAAAGAAGACAAATGGTGCACCACTTCTACATTGGTCATCAATCAATCAGGCAATGATGATTATGTTTGTACTTATGTGATTTTTTCCCTTTTATGCATCTTCCATAGTGTAGTGTGTTTTTTATGATGCACTGTGACAGTCACATCCACGACTTGTGTGGATATTTGATTTCATTCCTTCTGCTTTTCATTTGGAAAAGAAAAAATGCATCTCAATGCAAATTTGTACTAGCATTTGAATTCTCTCAATCAAATGAAATGTTGTAAATATGAATCACTTTATGAAATAAATGAAAGAATTTGAAAAGATTTATTGTTTAACACTCAGTCATGTACTTCATTTGACTGTAAAGCATTAAATAGCATGTTCTGAAACTCTGATTCCTCTTTTCAAGGCATAACTATCACTTAATGAACTAAAACGAAGTGGAAAACAACACCCAAGCATATTAAAAAATAACTGCATTTTCACTTTTAAATATAACAACATTTAAATCAACTTCACCATTTGAGCTGTAGCGAAAAAATGGTAAATTTTTGGCAATTTCCGCTAGATGCTTGCCAGCTAAGCATAGATCAGTTGCCTTTGAAAACTCCATTGGGCACGAAGTTAAAACTGCCCCTTCATGAACTCAGAAAAACTGAAACAACAACTCCAAAACAACAGCAAAACAAAACAAACAAAGCTGAAAGCAAACTAACAGGACCTAATGGCCAACAAAACAATGTGCAACAATGCTTAGGGAAAGAAAACTACTAAAAAGAAATGTACAAAATGTGCATAATGCACTTATTTGTAACAACTACTCTATCTATCTACAATATAGAAATTTTCTCAGAGGAAATGCTTGAGGTGGATCCCATTAATTGGGATAGAGAACACCTCTCCAGTCAGCTTTGAAAGTTGGAAAGTGTTGTGCTCCTTGCACTCCGTGATCACATAAGGCCTATCGCAAATTGCAACAAACTTGGAATGTCATCCAGGTCTGCTCTTTTATTCATTCCACTTGAAGACCAGATCACCAATGATGAACTCCCGTGGTCTTGCCTTCTTATCAAAAGAGCTCTTCATTTGAGCTTGATGTATTTCAAGCTATTTTAAATCTTATCTTCTGGTTTCCTCAAGCTCTACCAGTTGTGCAAACCACACTTCAAGAGGCTGCTCATTCAGTAATTCTAGTTCTTTCACATAACTTAAGGTCAAAAACTCAATAGAAATGGGTAACTTAGCTTCTTTACCATAAGAAAGTACATAGGGAGAACAACCAGTGGCCCTTTTAGGTGTCACTCTGTCAGCCCAAAGAGCTAACTTAAGATTTTTGTGCCATGTTCATTGATTATCCTCGACAGTCTTCTTGAGTATCCGGATCGGGTTCTTATTTGTAGATTATGCCTGCCCGTTTTCTTGTAGATAATAGTTAGAAGATGTATTCAAACAAATTTTATTTCTAACTGACCAATCAAAAATTCTTAAACCAATGAAGGCCAAACCATTGTTAGAAATTATAGAATCTAGAGTGCTAAATCTTGACACTAAGTCTTGATAAAAATAAAGCACAAAAGTCTCATTTGCTTCTTTTAAAGAAACCACCTCGATCCATTTAGTAAAATAATATGTGCCAGTCAGTATCCACTTATGAACCATGCTTGAAGGCGGGTTGATTGGCCCTATAAAATATAAGCCCCACTTAGCAAAGGGTTGCTCAACTTGAATCAGATGCAGAGGTAAAGCTACAAGCTTCTGTTTTCTTGAAAATAGAGCACACTTTTCACATTTTCGGACCTAAGCAATGGCATCCTTGAACAAAATCGGCCAATAATAACCATGCCACATAATTTTCAGGGCTATTGTTCTTGCAAAAGAGTGGCCTCCTGAAGGCCCATGATGAAATTCTGCTAAAATCTTATCAACTTGGTTAGGTTCAATGCATCATAACAAAACACCTTGAAAATATCTTCTATATATAATGCCATCAATAATTACAAAAGGAATAGACTGTAATCTATAATACCTCCTTTTCGCTCTATCTAGACCTTCGGGACACTCGCTAGTCTACAAATAAAGCATCATTTTCTTTACCCAGGTGGTAGCAGGAACTGGAACAACATCTGCATCATCATTGTTTAGCACTGTACCAACCTTTTCAGTCTCCTCTAAGCTACTACCCGTTTTGTTTTCTGCAATCTGTTCACGCAAACCCTTACCTATGATGAGTTTGGTTATTTTAATATCTATGTCAAACTCCATGACCTTGGTTATCCAACCAACATGCTTATCATTAATTTCATGGTTCAACAAGAAATCTTTAACAGTTGAATGCACAACCAAAAAATTAATCTTGTTGTTTGATAGCATATGTCTAAATTTTTTTAAGCTTCTTGCAATAGGAAAAATATGCTTCTCGACAAAGGAATACTTTACCTCATAATCATGAAGTACCTAGCTGAAAAAGGCTACTGGTTGCTCCAAACCTTTGTCATTCTGCTGGCAAAGCATAGCAGAAATAGTATCAACTCCTCCAAATGAGTAAAGAATGGAATATTTTTCTTACTTTGGATTAATGAGGGTAGGGGCAGCTGTGAGAGCTTCTTTGATTTGATCAAAGCTCCTTTTACCTTCCTTGGTCTAGGCGAAAGGTATATTATTTTTTAGCATAAGAGTGAGAGGCTGCAACAAAGCTGCGATATTTGGTATGAACCTTCTTACAAAATTTATTCTTCCAAGAAAGCTTTGCAAGCCTTTCTTGTGAGCTGGCAATGGTAATTCAAGAATTGCAGAAATCCTTTCAAAATCTATGGAAATACCCTTCTTTGAAACAATGTGTCCAAGGAGTTTATCTTCGTGTATCGAAAAAATACACTTCTTCAGATTGAGAGACACTCTGAACTCCCCGCATCTCTGAAAAATCTGTTCTAAATGATCAAGATGTTCATTAGAATTTCTGGAAAAAATAGTAACATCATCTAAATAAACCATAACGATCTTGTTCATGAGGCTATGAAAATCCATATCCATTGCTCATTGAAAAAGTTGCTCCAACGTTGGATAAGACGAAATGCATCCTTTTGTAGGCCATTGTGCCCCACTTAAACATGAAGCTATTTTGAATTAATCCTGTTGTTTAACCAGAATCTAGTTATAACCTGAATAACCATCTAGCAAAGAAAATCTGTCAGAACCGGAAACCTCCTGCAAAATTTTCTCCATGGAAGGGAGTGGGTAGTGGTCTTTCAATGACACTCTATTTAAATCTCGAAAATCAACACATAATCTAATCTCCCCACTTTTCTTCCTAACTGGAACTAGGTTTGACACCCAAGAAGTATGCTTGATGGGAAAAATGATGCCACTTTCAACTAATTTATTTAGCTTGACTTTCATAAGGTGTTCTAATTTGGGATTGAGGGGCCTTTGTTTCCGCCTTGCTGGTTTCAGAGCAGGCTCCAATTCAATAGTATGCTGGGCTAATTCTGGGTCAAACCCCTTCAAATCCTTATACTCCCAAGCAAAAATATCACTAAATTTCTGACATAATAGAATAAACTCCTGCTGTTCCTCTTTATTACATACCTTTCCCAGCTTGAGAATCTTACCTTTGAAGATTTTGACTGCTTCATAGTGTTCCTCTTTAATAGTCGGGCTACACTTATCTCTCCTCATCTGGTCATCTAAGTTGAACGTAGATTCCAAAGTCACCAAACCCCTTGGCAGCTTGTTAGTCCTCAACTGTACAATCTGATTGTCATACTATTGCTGCCACTTTTGTTGGTTCACATCTGCAAACTCAGCTTCAACAATTAAAAAAATTACAATTTTCTCATCGTTGTCAAAAACCTGCCAACTCACATTATTGTCAGGAACAGAAGGTCTGATGACTATCTTTACATATTGGCATGCTTTTATTTTGTGAATTTCGTTTGGAATATCAAACTGAGCCCCTATAGCAGCAAGCCTATTAGCATGCTTATTTTCATTTCTAGGAATTGAACAGATATTAAAAGCATCAAGATCCTCTATTAAATCCCATACACGATGCTTGTATTTCTTAAGCAAGTCATTTTTTGTAGCATTTAGATTTTTGACCTGATTTACGATTAACTCAGCATCACCATAAACATGCAAAAAATTTAATACCTCTTCTTTGGGCCCATTCTAGGCCATGTACAAGTGCTTTGTATTCAACTGTATTGTTTGTACAACTGAATGCAAATCTAAAAGCAGAATAATATCTTTCTCCCTCTGGTGAAATCAGCATGGCCTCGCCACCAACACCTACACTGCTCCTCAAACCATCAAAATAGAGTTTCCAAAGTTCATTTTCTTGCCCTACAAGTTGTACTTCCCTTTTAATCAGATTAGGCATATTAGACTTAGGTTCACAAATCATGTAAACCCCTAATCCTACCTCATTTGTATGCTGGAAGGGATCAAGCTCATGATCCGTGACTGCCCATTCATCTAGATTTATATTTTCTACATGGGTGTTGTGGTCCGATGTCATGGTTTGCTCCTCCAGTACAGGGGTGATGCAGAGGTTAGCATTTATAGGGCTCAAAACATATGGTTCAATATGGTCTTTGGCTAAAGGCTCAGACTTTATGGTTACCTTTGTGCCATACCTTGTTCTAAAAAATAGATGAGACCAGTCAGATGACAAGAAACCCCCCAACTTGGTTGTAAAATCCCTTGATAGGAAAATGGAAAAGTGTGGTGGCAAATCAATTACATGTATATCTTGATGAATCACAAAACTAGGGGATGTGTGCAAGGTAAGGGCTAAATTCCTGACTATACCAACAGTTCTAACATCAGACCCATCTAGCTGAACTACAACCTTCTGAGGGTTGGGTTCATAAACAAGACCTAATGCATCAACTAACGTTTTAGGCATAACAGAGCTACTTGCACCAGAATCAACCATGCAATTATGCACTAATTTATCCCCAATGATCAGATTCAAATAAAACAGGGGAGGCTTTACCTCCTTACCTTTCTGTTCGCCCTTACCTTTTGAACTGTTAGTGAACACGACTTTGGTAGCACCTTGATTAGTATCATCACAAAATAAACAACTTAGCTAAAGCATCTTGCAACAAACTTTTCTGACCTGGGATGTGCAAAGCATCTAATATAGACATGCTGATAGTAGTCTTTCTGAGGTGTTCAACAATATTAAAAGAAGTAGCATTTACCTTCTGCTGGTTTTTTGTGACAACAACATCATTTTTATTTTGCAAGGGCTGCAAATGTGTCTTTGACTGCTCTTTTCCAGGTATCTCTTGCCCCTTTTGTAAAAATTGCATCTTGGATTGTGTTGTAGTGTTAGTACTAGGTGTAGAAACATGCTACTTATCTTTCATTGGTTGCTGTTGTGAACTTCCAGCTTGTTGTCCTAGGTCCATTGCTCTCTTTTTCGATCTTGTGTTGGTTGTGACAGGAGAAACTTGTTGATCCTGGCCATTCATGCCACATAAATCAGACCTCTGCCAGTTTGGCAAAGTGACCTCAAAACCTTCTTGCTGTTCCAGGCTCTGATTTGAAACACTTTCTAAACCTGCATAACTATTTTGAACCATTAAGGCCTGATTTCTCATGCCATTATCACATGTTGATTGGTTATGGGGTTGGTCGCATGGATAAAACCAATCACAATCCTGGGTGATATTATTCTGAGGTACGAGCTCCTTTGATGAACCGGTTGTATTCGGGTTGTATGGTTGGAAGGGTCTTGGGTTAAAATTTCTCTTCTAGCCCTGGTAATAATTCTGAAAAGTAGGTCTATTAGGTTGGTTCTGCTGATAAGTGGCTTGATAGGGTTTATGTTCATGACCTACTTGCTTTTGAATGCTCACAAGATCATTCTTGAAGGTCTTGAGTATACTCTTAATCTCCTGGATTTCTTGGTTTTGGGTTGGAGCAACAATTTGCTATGTTGCAGTCTGATAACCTATTTTTGGGACAATAGGAACATTAGCTAAGGGAGGTAAAGTAGTAGGGGTAGGTGCTTGTATCTCAGGAAATAGTGGCATAGGAGGTGTAGGAGCTATATCTCCAGCCTGAATAAGACAATTTTCGGCTCTAATAGCGATATCATAAGCATCAGGGAGCGTATGCCCACCCATAGATTGGGTCATGACTAAAATTTTATTTTTCAAAGCTTTTAAGTAAAAAAGAAAAGCATGAGCAAGTAAAGGCCTTACCGTTGTAGGAATTCTGGCCCAAGTTCTCTGAAAATGGTGATTGAAATCCACCAAGTATTTGTGCGGTGCTCTCTGAATTATGTTCAACTGTTCTAGCAGAGACAGATTATCAAATTTATCAACAAAAAACTAGGACAGACTATTACCTAGTGCATTCCATGTTGCAATAGAGTTGGCTGTGAGGCCTCTGAACCATTGTAATGCTTTACCCTTGAGCGATGCAGCCAAGAGCCTTAACACAATGTTCTCCTGTGTGATGTTGTGAATTGAACATAAGGTAGACACGTCATGAATGTGCTCCATCGGGGTTGTGTGATCTTCTCCAGTGAAGAATGGCAGGTTTCTCAGGGTTGCAACTAGGATGTCATCATGTTGAGCGATGTCTAATAAACTGCCTCCATTAAAAGGCACAAACGGGTGTTGCCTTGGTGCTGCCATTGGCGATATCTATGATATTGGAACTGGTACTCCTGGTGATAAAACCAAAGAGCTGAAAATAGGAGGTGTTGATTTTCACCTCACTGGCACTTCAAATAGCCTCCTTGTTGTTCTGCCAACTCTTCATGGCGGGGACAACTGTCAATATCGAAAAGGTGCAACACTTGATCTGGTTTGTACCTTTCTCATGCGCGAGCTGCACTATATCTGCATGTAAAAAATCAGAAGTCGGAGTCACCGGGTATATTGAACAAGCCTCCAAAAGGCTAAGAAACCTGTTGCATACACCAAACAACAAATTATTTAGAAATTAAAATTCTCTAAAACTGATTTTTAGACTATCCCACCGGGCGTGCCAAAAACTATTAGCAATCAAATATGCACCCCGTCAGATTTGCAAAAAATTAGACTATCTATTGCAACATTGAAACTCTTTCCAGACGTGGGTGATCTATAAGGAAAGAGAATCTCCAGAGTGAGTTGGTTCTCCGTATGATGATCCTATTCTAGAATCTTCTTGGGAAAAGGATAGAGAGAAAACAAAAACTTAAAACCTATGATTTTGAAATGATTTTTAATATTGGATGATGAACTAATGACTATTTTAGATTTTCCTCACAAACAGTGCTCAAAAGACCAACAAAACTTCACAACCTCTCAAGAACAATTTTTACATAAATAATTTGCATGAAGGTATGTTCAAAACACAACATGCAACCTATATCTTTGCACTTTTCTGCATCAAACTACAACCTAGGACATAACAAGGACTTCTTAAACTGAAATCACAAGATAAACATCAAACTGTAACTGTAAATGGACACAAAATGATAGGTAGGAATGTTGTTTTTTATTCACTATAGGAGTATGCCAAAAAAAATCTCCACTAAGTACAAAACAGTTTCAAGCTAAAAAATGTGTAAGAGCAAAAAGTAGACTGAACTGGAAAACCCTAAGTTTTCTCCAAAGATATAAGTCTCAAACCCTAATTTGAGCTCTTGAAAAAAGCTCAAGGAAAAGGTCCCAAAAACTGTGCAACAAGTCGGCATAAAAGTGGAAAGTCGCACTTTTTGCATGCATCGACTGTCAGGCTTCAAAAAAAAAGCAAAAAACTGCTTTTAAAGCAAGGAAAACACCTTATCTCTCCAACTGAAAACTCAATTCCGACTAAGAAGAAAGTCAATGCTTAACTACTAAAAATAGTAAGAAAACAAAGCAATTTATAAAGCATTGCATTACTTCTACTTTACATGATGCAGTTTTACAATTATTCCATTTTACAATTAAAGATTTTAAAAAAAATCTTTTGCATACACCACCTTATATCTCCTTTACAAGTTTTTATTTTTCTATAAAAAATCATAAAATTACAATACTCCTTACATATTTTAAGTGTTTTCAATAAAAAAAATAAAAAATAAAATAAACCCTAGGCCTATTCTTAATCCTAAGGAATATTGACCTATTGACCCTTCATAAAATTCATTTGATTTATATCCCTAAGGCAAAACAGTTCAATTAATTTCTAAAACATTAATAAAAAATGTGACTAAGGCATGAAGCCTTCCCCAAGGTATGACTATAGAACGAAATGCCTTAGCCTTCAATAGTCGAACATCATTGCATATTACTTTAATATTCATAAATTAAACAATCCACCCTAGAGTCGACCTAGGGACTTAGGAAAATGACCCTAAATTCGAATTAGGGCAAGTAGACAAAGACCAAGGTGAAACCCTAATCCTCCATCATTTTCGCACTTTTCAACTTTGAAGTTTGCTCTGCCTAGGAAGGAAAGCGCTGCCATACCTATGCTCGACCCAAGCTTGTGAAGGCTTTGGAAACTTCAGACTCCTCCATTTTGGTCGACTTATATTTTGAGACTACATGGTAAGTTGATTTTTTCTTGTATTTGACGGCTTCTCCATAGTTTTGAAAGCTAAAATAGGCCATAAGGCCGCGACCTCTCCTCTACTCTTCTCTGACTTTCTTATATATTCTTTTCCTGTGCTTGCTTAACATTTTATTGGGTTCCATGAGAGGGCTCGACCCTTAGCTTTTATGGGCTCCAGTGAGCTAGGTGCGGCCTGTGGGTTCTTGAACAACGAACACAATGGTAAGTTCCTTCGTGCTACACTCTTTCTCTGTATTTTTCTCTCTCACACTCAAGCTTACGAGATTTATCTTCTGCAAATGATTGTTATTTCTTAGAGAAATGCATGCCTATTGATTGGACGCACCATGAGTTCTTTAAGCTGAAGCTTGTTTATTATGAAATTCTATGCATTATCTTCTTGATAGGGCTCAACCCACGCATTATCAGGCATTTCTATTTTAGGATGTAGAAACCCATATGGGTATTTTGGAAACTACACTATTTTTTCTTTATTTTTTAAAACCTCCATATGGGTGAACTAAAAAATGATGGTAAATCTACATTCCTTGTGAAAACCCGATGTGGGTATCTCTGTATATCAATAAAATCTATTTTTGAGCAAAAATTTGTGTGTGGGTATTTGTTACTTGTGAAGAAAATACCTTTCTGAATGTATATTTTTTCCTTTATATATCAACTCGACCATGGAAACACTATGTTAATTTTGTTTTTACAAAAAACCCACTTGGGTGTATAATATTATGAGAACACATATTTACCTATTGTGTAACTGTTGAAAGCCCTCATACGGGTTCATGAGATTTCTGAAAATGTATCCTTTGTTTATATTTTCAATTGTCATCTCCATGCTGCTTCTTCCTTGCACACAAAAATCTTCTTGATCTAATCTGTAAATTACTTGTTCACCTTGTCTCTTATGCACTCCAAACCCTCATTCATACCATGTCCAAAATATACATGTTGTTTGTTCTGAAGATAATCCTTATGTATATGAATCCTCAAAAACCTGCCTGATAATTGTAATTTTTTTGAAGATGTAGTTTGAGTGACAAAACAATTGACTGATAGAACAACACAAATATCCAAAATAGTAAATTTTGATGGTCCTCCTTTCAAAATAGTGAGGCATTTTACATTCTCAGCCAAACTGAAATTGACTGTTTTGTTAGTCATTTTCTTCACTTAATTAGACAATTGGTGATTGGTCACTGTATTGATCTTTGTAATCCGTCATTCTAATGGGAAAATGAGACTCTTCACATCTCTCCATGCTTGATTTCCCTTTAAAATTATGCTCTTCTACTTGGCACTCTTCATGTATTTACCTGTTCTTGACATAACCCCATAACTTGCACTGCTCACTATCATTGTTTAAAAGATAGAGCACTGCTGTTCCAAAACATAAAATATGAAACAACACTACAAAGTGAACAGTCTTAAAAACAACAAAACAATATTTAAAAAACAACAGCTCAAAAACATGATAGATTGATAGTTTCAGCTAAAACAAGTTGTCCAATTAGCATTCATTTGCGATTTTCAGTTCTATATGTTGATCTGATTGTTATAAATACATGGTAGTTCGATCACTTGTTCAGTTGTAAAGCTCAGAAGAGCACAATGATTGCATCTTCCTTCCTCGGCCCTCTTGTAACATATAAGGGCAGCATGCCGAGCTCTACCCTTGTGGGATCCCGTTTTTCCCCACATGCTTGGTCTTCAAAAGATAAACAACTACATGGATTTTCCTATACCTACACAAGGAAACAAATAGTGTTAGTAGAAAAAAAACAATATATCATGATCGTGTTGATGTTTCTCCTTTAGCTCATGTCTCTGCACTTTCCTTGATGTTTCAGTGCATGATTAGTAGCATACTACATTATCATTGATGGTTTATATAGGTATATTCATAGTCGGAGCCTCTGACATCCCTCTCTTCCTTCCTACAGGTCAACGAAGCTCGAAGAAGACAAATGGTGCACCACTTATGCGTCGGTCATCAATCAATCAGGCAATGATGATTATGTTTGTACTTATGTGTTTTTTTCCATTTTATGCATCTTCCATAGCATAGTGTGTTGTTTATGATGCATTGTGATAGTCACATCCATGACTTGTGTGGATATTTGATTTCATTCCTTCTTATTTTCATTTGGAAAAGAAAAAATGCATCTCAATGCAAATTTGTACTAGCATTTGAATTCTCTCAATCAAATGAAATGTTGTAAATATGAATCAATTTATGAATTAAATGAAAGAATTTGAAAAGTTTTATTGTTTAACGCTCGGTCCTGTACTTCATTTGACTGTAAAGCATTGAATAACAAGTTCTGAAACTCTGTTTCCTCTTTTCAAGGCATAACTATCAATTAATTAACTAAAATGAAGTGCAAAACAACACTCAAGCATATTCAGAAATAACTGCATTTTCACTTTTAAATATAACAACATTTAAATCAGCTTCACCATTTGAGCTGTAGCGGAAAATTGGTAACAATTTCTTTAAGGAACTTCCCATAACAAAAAGTGTGAAATGGTTGCAAGGAAGACTAAAAGCTCATCAAATTGCAGATTTTATGAGAATTATCGGTGATGTGAAGGCACAAGATGATGCTCTTTCTGATTTCTTTGTAGTTTTACAAAAGAGATAGCATACCTAGGAAAATGGTAGAAAAATATCAAAATGATATCACATTCCTAATGTTAATAGATGAGTGCATAATGGAAGCAGTGGAACTAAGGATAGTGTGGATCCCAGCCTTGGGATATGAAATCAATGAACAAGAAATCGTTGGTCTGGTTAACATTTTTCTAAAAATCCCAAAGGACACCAGTAAAGCAAGGTATGCCACCTATGAAGAAAAGTCTATGGAGGTGCACATGGAACAAAGAAAAACACAGATAAAGAAGAAGGTTGAGGAAATGGTTGACAAGCATGCAAAGGAAATGGGCATCTCAAAGGAACAAGTACAATAGGAAAGAGAATAAGCTAAGGTAGATTAAAGTGTTACAAGAGGTTTAGAAGGAATCAGAAGATCTGGTAGGAAAACTACCACACCTTATGCTATCTAGAAGTCCTCCAATACTATGCCCTCTGTTGGAGAAAAGCAGAAAACAATTTATAGTTCTTCGTTGAAGGAAAAACCATCTTCAGTTGTGTAGATTACAAGGGTTAAGAAAAAGAAAAATACTACAATAGCACCATCTACAACACCTACCAAAAAAAGACAAAAGAAAAAGGCAGTAAGAGAAAAGGATATAAGTTTGAATGTAGAAGAAGAAGTGGAGGAAGAAGGACCATGGTTGGTCTGAAAAAGGAGAAGTGAAGCTTCACAAGGTGAAAGAAGTGCTAAAAGAAGAAGATTTGACATTATTGACACAAACAACAAAGAAGAGATATAGGAAGAAAAGAAGAAATTTTTTGTTCACATGAGGGAGAAGAAGAAAGAATCCACCAAGAAGGTGTCATCAAAGAAAAAGAGAGCAGAGACAAGCCAAAAGAAGACTATAGATGAGAGCAAAGAAAAAATAAAAATAGAACTGGTAAGGCCTCACTCTCTTATGAAATTAGAAGCATTATTCCATAACATTTTGTAGTATGAGATATTAGGGGAGACTGTAGCCCTATATAATGAGGAAAATCAGGTGGATAAGGCCACCATTGTTGAAGCCATAATTAAGTACATCTTTGTTTTAGAAGTTGATATGAGAAAGATTGAAAAATAAATTCCTACGGAGCTTTGGAATGTTTTGGTGAAAAGAAGACAAGAAGTAATTCAAGAAGAAGGAAAGATAAAGGAATATGCATTGGATAAAGTTGGTGCTTCTATGTCCGAGGAGAACAAAGCCACATTGGTTGAGCTATACACCATAGAATTTAGAGTGAAGAAAAGGGTAACTAACCTTATGGGTAGAGACAAGAATGAATTTGAGAAGCTACAAAAGGAGATAGTTGATAAAATTTCTGACATTGCACAAAAATATAGTATGATTTCGGAGGACACTGCTTCAAAAGTTACTACAGGAGAAGAAGCTCAAGAAATTGATGCTCAACATGAGCATGTAGCAGATGAAGAGAATATTCAGGATAATGTCCCTCTGGTAATGAAAGAATTAGCACATGAAGATGAAGAAGGAAATAAGAATATTGAAAGAGAGATAATCACTGGTGAGGAAGCAACAAAGGAAGAAACATCCACTCCTCCTCTGGTACCTAAAGTAAATGTTACTCCTTTGGTCAACACAAAGAACCTTGCAGACGAAGAGAATGCAAATAAGTATGGAGATGAAGAGAATGTTGATGGAAAGAAGGAAGAAGAACCAGAAAAGAAAGATGAAGATAAGAATGAGGATGCATCCAAAGATGCGAAAAAAAAAGAAGAGACAAGTAAACTCTGAAAATAATAAGGAAAAGGAATTGAAGTTAAAAGTTGTGGAAATTATAAAGACTTCCGGTGAATCCTCTAGCTCCTCTAGAGATTCCTTGAAGAATCTACTCAGTATACAACTCAATTTCTAACCTTTTGTGTCATCACGACTACTCCAACTGCCAATGCAACAGGGAAATGTAGATGTAGACAAGATTTCCCCCCTCCACAAGCTACAATCGAGAGATGTATTCCATACATTTTCTTGGAAGGAGATCATTGAAACACACCAAAAGAGTGGAGAGCTAATGGAAGAAGCAATAATGGCATTACAAGAGGCCATACCCAGTGTGAACATAGACACATCACTTTTTGGTATAGAAAATTTAAAGCTATTAATTGTTTCTTTTAAAGAGTATGCCTCTAGTCTTAGAGGTGAAGTGGAGAAATAAGTTGAAAAAAAGATAAATGATAAAAAGATGCTAGATATCACCTTGAAATGTGCTCTTGCACATAAAAAGCTTCAAGAGAATCTAAAGGATGCACAAGGATGTGTAGATGAGGCAAAGGCTCTTTATCAATATGGTGTTGGCAAATGGTCAGCATTCCCCTCAGGATTCGTGACATGGAATAACCACCTCTCATGGATTCGTTAACTTTAGTGGTTGTATTAGGCATTAACAGGTTGATCTTTTGGTGCAAGGAAAAACATGGGGCCAATAATTGGTATTAGAGCCAAAAGTGCTGAGTTCGAATCTCCTCACATAACGTTGAGTGGGAGATTGTTGGTAGATGGTCAATGCTCCCTTCAAGATTTGTGACATGGACTAACCGCCTCCTGTGGATCCATTAAATCTAGCGATTGTATCGAGCATTAGCATGTCGATCTTTTGGTGCAATGACAACCATGGGGCCAACATATGGTATGGAGTGGCCTGGAGCCACACAGAGTATCAAGAAGGAGATGGACTCCATTGAGTCCTAGATAAACATTACCTCTAGTGCCTATGATTTGGCACTTGATCTGGTTGGAGATAAAAGGAATTCCACAGAAGATTTGCATAAGAAATTATTTCAGTTACAAGCACATAAAGAGTATCAAGAAGGAGATGGACTCCATTGAGTCCTAGATAAACATTACCTCTAGTGCCTATGATCTAACACTTGATCTGATTGGAGATAAAAGGGATGCCATAGAAGATTTGCATAAGAAATTATTTCAGTTACAAGCACATAAAGAGCAGATCATTTTATAGTTTGGAGAGATAAGGGACTTGGTGAATCCCAAATTCATACTCATTTCAAGAGCCCTTTTGAGTGCTACCAAAGCTACACACATGAATCCTATACCTAACACTCTGGAAGAAGGAGAAGTGTAATTGATGGAGTTTGAAATCTAATGCACATTGCTTGGGACAACCAAGAAGGAACAGGAAGAAGGTAAATATGCATGGCAAGCCCATGTGCATAAGTTACAAGAGTCAACATCTTTCCGTTGATAAAATTTCTTACTCTTTATGCATTTTTCAGTTTTCAGTTTCAGATTATTTGTATGTACATGGAGTATATAGAATGGTTTCCTATGCAATTTTTTTTGGTTTTGCTCTGATACATGACTTAAGGGGAGTTAATTTAATCTTTTAGTTTGTACATATGCATATATTTCTCAGGGGGAGATCCAGTATATGTTAGAATAGTTGTTGTAGGTGCCTTTTTCCCTTGATGTCAAAGGGGGAGAATGTTTTGGAGATATTTTGGAGATGTTTTGGTATGTTTCCATCAATTGCAAAGGGGGAGATTTTTGGAAGAATGGGAATTTTTTCATTGATGTTGTTGTTGTCAACATGATCATGTAAGTTAAGTATAAGGTATATTATTATGTGTTGCAGTGTGGTCATTGATGTCAACATTGTATATTGATATGGAGATTTGCACAAAAATATTTCTACTTAGTTTTAACACACTTTGTGATGCTTATGGAAGAAAATTCTGCAAGATGGTTTGATATGATGAAGTTGATTATGATGGAAAAATTGGCTAAGTGTCAATTCTGATAATTTTGTGTAACAGAGCATCTAGTTTTTGGGTTTGCACTGGTCTACGAATGAAAATTTCAATATGCGGTCCTAATGTGTGTTTTATTAGTTGATAGAAGTATATAATTCTAAAATTTCATTTGGTTTTGATCTTTGGTTTGGAAGTTATGAATGCCAAAAGTTTGGCTTAGCAAATTACAATAATTCCCTATACAGTGCATATGAATAGGAGAGTCTGCACTTCTTTGCAAATGGTATATTGGCTTTGCAATTTTAAGGAGATATTTATAGATGTTAATAGAGTATGAATTCCAGTTGGCATGATGTTTTGAGGTACACATGTTTGAATATGGCTATATAGTTGAAGAATTTGTGTATTAGATCTTTTGCGGTGCCGACCTTATAGATGTGAAGGTATGTGAAGATTAAATAAGTATTATGGAGTTATGTGGGAGCTATTATAGGTCCATTCCAATCTATTTCAAATTATTTCAAAGATTGAATCATGGCATGAGGCGTGTGTGGAAGGATTTGAGTCGAGAAGTTATATATAATATATTTTATATGCTACATCTAATTAGGCCGACCTAATTGATGTTATGCTTGAAGCGAATATATATTCTAGATCATTCTTGATGTTTTGATGATTTTAAGGAATAAGAGACATGTAAGTAATGAAAATGATGTGAATATTATCAGAGTGGTGCAAATTAAGTTGTGAATTTTGAGTAGAATATTAGAGTAATGAAAATTCAAAGGAAAGCAAAGTGTTAGATCATAATCAAATGAAGTTGTAAAGTCATTTTATTGAGCTTCATTGGAATTGTTATTCATGCATATAATTGATGCAATTGTAATAGTTCAAAATAGGTTGTGAGCCACAATCTCCCTTCTATCTATTTCTCTTAGTGGGTAGTGAGTCCACCTGCAGTGAGCACCTTTGTAAATATACTATAACCAGTTATAATATATTGTGCGCTAATCCTCAACAAAGTTTTTTCGATTTTAGGTTTTCCATGTAAAAATCTTGGTGTTCATGTGTTATGAGTTGTTGTTGAATGTTTCATGCTTCCTTTCATTTGCTGCAATTGAATCTACTAAGTGGATTGGATGTTTAGATGTTTGAATGGTTTATAAGAAATACTGATTCACCCCCCCTCTCAGTATTCCAAGTGTTCAACACTCCATTGGTGCAAGGATACAAAGGAAGCAATATTTGTGTGACATTCTTCTATTTGCATCTACATTATTCTATCTGTTGTAAACATTGTATTATCTTATGTCTTGTGTTTTTCTTTTGGGGATGATGGATAGCACTAAGACATTTAGGTCTCTTCCATGTTGACCCAAAATGATTTTTTTTCTTCTATCTCCCTATGTGTCATTCCTCCTTTGTGCTCATTGTTCCATGAAGTATTTTTGGTATAATGATGGTTCTGAGCTCAATTATATCTGTAGAAAAGACATGCATTGATCCCGAATCCATGGATCCCTTGTGTGTTATTGTTTGAGATTGTATGTGGGGAAACCTTCCTTTTTCATGACACAACTTTATTTGGAAAAATATGTTTGGCATAAGGATTTCCAAATAAGCTCTCATGACCCTCTTATGAATTGGAATTTATCATTTCTACTTTAAAGTAATTGCTCACAACATGGTGTTTGACAATTCCTTTAAAATGAGGGCATACATTGGCATTATTACATTAGAATTATTATGACATGGACATTGGCATCCTCATTTTGGCATGAACATATTGACATTTGTGCTTCACTTTTGTTCATGGAGGTTGGAATTAGTGTAGCGTTGGCATAGCATTGATTATTTTGGCACTGATTTATGGGTACACAATTTTTGTGATGACTTTACCCATGTGCCACCCTTTGTAACGAGTTCACACCTTGGACCTAGTGTGTGTTACTCATCTTGCCTTTGGGGCTCACTTAGTGTATATCAAAATTACACTAGCCCTTGTGAGTGTATTTTCATGGCCACTGAGCATAACATACCTTGCTCACCAGTGGAGACATGTGTTTCATAAGCTATTTTTCATCCTTGTGAGCATATTTGATGGACAACAACACAACCATGGCTAGCCCATCCCTTTTGTATTAGTTTTAGCATTGTATGCTTTTGTATCTTGTCTTGCTGCATGTATCTTACACATCTTGTGTGTTCCTTTGTCCTTATGTTGGTTTGCTATGGGATCTTCAATCTTGGGGGATTTTACACCTCTCTGATCTTTGCTATCCCATATTTCTAACATTTGTACACTTGGACCTCTCTTGACGCATATTTGTTTACTTTAGTGTGAGTCTGAGCATAAGTTCACACTCTCACTAAAGTGGAGGCTAAATGTAGTGTAGGAAATTTTATACCTTTATAATTTCACACTTTTTTTGGGTTCCTTAATTAATTGGACTTAATTAAGCTCCTAATTTGCTAAATTATGTGTTCTGAAGCCTTATTTATCCCATTTTATGAAAGGGAAACCAAAATTTAATTAATGCAATTAATATTTTAATCACATTGGAGAATGAGTGTCCTAGATTTTTAGGCTAGGACCCATTCACCCAAGGGAAAATGGGTCCCCTTCAAGTCCTAGGACCCATTTTTAAATATGTTTTTGGTAGTATTTTAATGATTCAAATTTCATATGCAAGTGCCAGCTTTTGGAATCTAATTTCTGGGAAATTAGATAAACACCTAAAATACATAGTTATTTTATCATTGAAATCTAAGAAGCACTAAGACACACAATAAAGACTTTATATGAGAAAATATTATTGTCAATAGCATTCAAGAGCAGATTTACTAGTCATTTGTTGTAGCATTGAAGATCCTAACATCATGTTCAAGCTTATGTGTGTTCATATCATCTTGTGAAGCCTAACATGCATTGTTGATCCTCAAATCATCCAAAAAAATTTCAAGTGTTTAATCAAGCAAAGCAAGATCAAGTTTCTTGGAGTGATGTGTTTGACTCCAATCCTCTAAGGGAAGCCATTGAAGGTTTTGGTGAGTTGTAGCAAGCAAGTCTTCATTCATCATTTCCTTCTCCATTGTTATTATATTTCTATCAAGGTTTAATTACCAAACATGGGGTTTGACTAAGGAAACCCCCATTCAAAAAAAAAAAATTCATCTCTTTGTATGTGTAGATTATAGGTTGAAGGATTGAAGAGATCTCAAGGAGCAATTTTGCAACATTGCATAAGTTATCACCATTTTTGTCAAGCCACAAAAACTCAATTGTAGATTTTATTTCCAAATTTCCAATAGTGGAACCTGTACAAAACATAACTAGGAACCATTCATCCTAGGGTGAACTCGTCCTTTAGTAGTGCTCAAAACAAACTTTTGGTACCAGGTACATGTGTCTAGACCCTTCTCAGATCTACCTACAAACTGTGGTTTTAGTTTTCGTGTCTTCAACAATTTGCATTTTATCTTCTAGGTTATATTATGCATTTATTTTAAGTATTGCATATCGTTTCAAATTAATTCTAGATCTTACCCATTGTCTTAAGGAATTGAGATCCAGGTCTGATTGACTCACCTTTGAGGTTGAAAGTCAATCTTTACACATTTTGATCTCTTTCCTAATGAAATTCCCCTGGGGAAAGACACCTATTGTGGATCCTTAAAGTTCTATTTAGGAACCCCCTTTCCCTACATTTCATTTTAGTGAACCCGACATGACATACTAGTGTTTTGTTCTCCTTATGTTCTTTGTGATTGTATGTGTTTAATGTGATCCCCTGTATTGTGTTTCCTAGCATGTATTTATGTTTGTGAGATTTCTTTGGACGACCCTTGCTACTCTGTTGGTGCAGCGATACAAAGGAAGTGAATTTGTCATGACATTATTTTATCTGTATCTACATTCTTAGATATTTGTTGTAACATTATCTTTTCTCGTGTCTTGTATTTTTATTTTGAGGACGATACAAATTATTGAGACATTTAGGTCTCTTCCATGTTGACCCATAAGGATTTTTTTTCTTCCATCTCTCTATGCGTCATTCCTCCTTTGTGCTCATTGTTCCATAAAGCATTTGGGAAATGATTATGGTTCCAAGCTCTATTATATTTGTAGCAAATACATGTACTAACCCTAAATCCATGGATCCCTTATGTTTTATTGTTTGAGATTGCATGTGGGGGAAACCCTCCTTTTTCATGATGTAACTTTATTTGAAAACATATGTTTGGCACAGGGCTTTCCAAATAAGCTCTCATGGCCCTCTTATCAATTAGTATTTATCATTTCTACTTTAAAGTAATTTCTCACAACACGGTGTTCAACAATTCATTTAAAGTGGGAGCATACATTAACATTATTACATTGGAATTATTATGATATGGACATTGGGATTCTCACTTTTTCATGAACATATTGACATTTTTTCTTTAATTTTGATCACAAAGGTTGTAATTAGTGTAGCATTGGCATATCATTGATCATTTTGGCATTGAATTGTGGGTACACAATTTTTGTGATGACTTTACCCATGTGCCACCCTTTGTAATGAGTTCACACCTTGGACCTAGTGTGTGTTTCTCATCTTGCCTTTGGGACTCACCTAGTGTATATCAAAATTACACTAGCCCTTGTGAGTGTATTTTCATGGCCACTGAGCATAACATAACTAACTCACCAATGGAGGCATGTGTTTCATAAGAGATTTTACATCCTTGTCAGAATATTTGATGGAAAACAACACAACCATGGCTAGTCCATCCCTTTTGCATTAGCTTTAACATTATATGCTTATGTATATTGTCTTTCTACATGTATCTTACACATCTTGTGTGTCCCTTTGTACTTATGTTAGTTTTCTATGGGATCTTTGATCCCGAGGGATTGGACACCTCCTTGATCTTTTTTATCCTATCTTTCTAACATTTGTACACTTGGACCTCTCTTGACGCATATTTGTCTACTTTAGTGCAAGTTTGAGCATACGTTCATACTCTCACTAAAATGGGGGCTAAATGTAGTGTAGGAAACTATATACCATTACAATTTCACACTTTTTTTGGGTTCCTTAATTAATTGGACTTAATTAAGCTCCTAATTTACCAAATTATGCATTCGAAAGCCTTATTTATCCTATTTTTCCAAAAGGGAAACCAACATTTAATTAATTCAATTAATATTTTAATCACATTGGAGAATGGGTGTCTTGGATTTTTAGGCCAGGACCCATTCGCCCAAGGTAAAATGGGCCCCCTTCAAATTGTAGGAACCATTTTTAAATATGTTTTTAGCAGTCTTTTGATGATTTAAATTTTATATGCAAGTGTCAGCTTTTGGAATCGAATTTTCAAGAAATTAGATAAACACCTATAAATACACAGTTATTTTATCATTTGAAATCTAATAAGCACTAAGACACACAATCAAGACTTCATATGAGAAAATATTATTGTCAAGAGCATTCAAGAGAAGATTTATCAGTCATTTGTTGCAACATTCAAGATCCTAACATCATGTTCAAGTTTATGTGTGTTCATATCATCTTGTGAAGGCTAACATGCATTGTTGATCCTCAAAACATCCAAGCCTTTTCAAGTGTTTAATCAACAAAAGAAATATCGAGTTCCTTGGAGTGATGTGTTTGAATTCAATCCTCTAAGGGAAGCCATTGAATATTTTGGTAAGTTGTAGCAAGCAAGTGTTCATTCATCATTTTCTTGTCCATTGTCATTATATTCCTATGAAGGTTTAATTACCAAACATGGGGTTTGACTAAGGAAAACCCCCATTTAAACAAAAAAAAATTCCTTTTATATGTGCAGATTATAGGTTGAAGAAGGATTGAAGAGATCTCAAGGAGAAATTTGTAACATTTCATAAGTTATCACGATTGTTGTCAAGCCACAAAAACTCAATTGTAGATTTTATTTTTGACTTTCCAATAGTGGAACCTATGCAAAACATAAGCTAAGATCCTGCCTTAGAGGACTATCAAAACTTATTCTGGATACCCTAACCAAGACCAATTCACCCTAGGGTGAACCTGTCCTTTGGTAGTGCTCAAAAGAAACTTTTGGTGCTAGGTACATGAGTCTAGACCCTTCTCAGATCTACTTGCAAATTTTGGTTTCAGTTTCTTTGTCTTCAAGAATTTACATTTTATCATCTAGGTTATATTGTGCATTAAGTTTAAGTATTGCACATCATTTAAAATACATTCTAGATCTTACCCATTGTCTTAAGGAACTAAGATCAAGGTCTGATTGACTCACCTTTGAGATTGAAAGTCAATCTTTACACCTTGTGATCTCTTTCCTAATGAAATTCTCCTTAGGAAAGACACCTATTATGGATCCTTAAAGTCCTATTTAGGAACCCCCTTTCCCTACATTTTAAATTGCAATATAGATCTTGATGTTAATGAGAGGGAGCTAGGAGGAAACACAATTAGAGATATTTTACATCTATGGAAAGTGGTATCTCTCCACCTTTCTTTAAGTTCATTAGACGATAGGGTGCACAGGGCATTGAAATATCGTGTATTAATGATGAGTCTCTCTAGGCACCTATAATTATCTACAAAACTCAACATGAGAGTTTTAGTGATGGAATATGACCTTACAATTAGTTTTACCCATATGATAAAAGGTGTGGCATCAGTCACATCTAGAGTACATTGCAAAATTAAAAATATGATCAAGATGTAAATTAGGATGCATTTAATTAATCATGATTTAAAAGATATGTGTACGATAAAAAAAAATTACATGTAGAAAAATTATACCAATGTGTTTAGGTCAAAGTCAATGGTCAAAAGAGTGCCATGTTGCACATCTCTAATATCTTCCTCCATCATCATTTGTTCAAAACCAATTAAATATACATTAGTAGCATTTAATTTTTGTTATAATAATTTTAAATGAAATGCATCATGAAATAAATTTAAATTTTACTTGTACAAAAGATTGCGGTTGTTGCTTCTCATTTGCTTTAGTGGAGGGCACTGTACTTGTTCCTCTCTTGCACATCTTCGCTGCATCTGTAGTATGCATTAGTGCCTCATCTCCTCGAAGTGACACACCATGCACCTCATACTTAGATGTGTCAAGGGGAGGCTCACCCGTATCTCCTCCAAGTGACACATGATGCACCTTATGCTCAGATGTTTCTAGGACCTAGACATGTATGACTACATGTAGTACACTAATGAGGCACACAAATGTGCCTAGATAATGATGATGATGATGCACCGATATCAACTGAAGCATGAGGAGTGCCACCCTCTGGAAGGAACTGTGATGACTGTGTAATCAAATGGTTGGTCAAAGAGAGTATGGCCATGAGACTATGTTGGTTCGCATCGACAAAAAGGTATAGATGGGGTGTTGGAGCTGGGAGAGGAAAATGAGGAGGGGGGACATAGGGACCTTGCATAATACACATTGCCCCAACTCTATGTTGGGGCATACCCACTCCCACTCCCTGAAAATGCCTGAAATTAAAATAGTTGACATGTCTTCCTAAAAAAAAATCCGCATATAATTTGCAGAGAAAGTATAAAGGGACATCGAGATTGTTATTGGGTGGTTTATCAAAAACCATCCACCAATGATCCCAAAAGTTAGCAACTATGCCCTAATGGGTGCACCATTTTATGGAAAATTTTGGTTTGCCTAAAGCAACACGTTTTTCCTATTCTTCGATCCATAAAAAAATGTGCTAAATCAGCTTTAGATATTCTAATTTTTTAATGTCATCATACCCCAAACCATTTGCATATTCTAACCTCTTCTGCTCTCTCCATTCATGAAATGAAGCATGATGCCTAGTGATGTCCCTAACATGATTTATTATGGCCTCTATATTCAGTGTGACTAATCACAAATGTTAGTGGGTATGGTATCTATTAGAAATGTTTCTCAATTCAGTAATATTGATTTCAATTAATTCCTAAATTGAAGGAAGGTCTGCTAGAGGAAGGTTTGGTGGAGGAGGGTTTGGAAAAGGAGGGTTTGCTAAATATTGTGCCATTTAAATCCTGTTGTAAATTACAAATTTAAAATTAACATAGTTTTCAACTAATTCCTAAAATTTAAACAAAAAAACCAAATATTTTGTTAAAAAATATATAAAACAGTAAAAATAATCCAAATAAACGCATTTTAACTTACCTTTTGATGTTTTTTGAGGAAAAACCGATGGGAATGACTGAAGTTGGTTGGAAATTTGTGAAAAATGGATATTAGTAATTTCTGATATCTATTCTTTGCCTCTTTTCCACAAATAGTCAGTGTTAAAACGACTGTTCGTGGCTACTGTTTGTTTATTTATAACTCAAAAAATGGATATCCATTTCTAAAATAGATATATGTTAATTAAAGCTATGCGTGCCTCTCCGAAATGGATATTCGTTACGACGAGCACTTTAATTTCGCAAAATATATGTATCATATATATATGATATATTACGATATATTAATAAATTAATATATATAATATTAATTTATATTAATAAAATTAATATATATTAACATATATTAACACATTAATATATTAATGATTAATGATTAATAATATATTAATATGTTAATATATATAAATATATATTAATATAATATATTGATATATTATTAATATCATTATTAATTTATACTAATAATATTAATATAAATTAATATAATATATTGATATATTATTAATATCATTATTAATTTATACTAATAATATTAATATATATTAATATATTAATATACATTAACATATTAATAGTTGTAGCCTATCATGGCTTGAGGTTTGCTCAATCTAAAGGTTATACGAAGGTATGGCTTGAGGGAGACTCTCTTAATATTATTAAGAATCTTAAGAATTTGTCTATCCTTTCATGGAGTGTTGAATCCATTATTAGGGATGCTATTGAAACCTTAAATTCCTTTAATGAATGTTATATTTCACATATTCTAAGGGAAGGGAATGGATTAGTTGATGTGTTTTTTAACCTGGGAGATAGTGGTTCTAGGGACTGGGATATGGATGACCCCCTCCCCATCAAGGCTATTACTTGTTTAGATCATGATTTTCAAAATTGTTAATATGGATGGTGGCCTCTTATTGTTCTGGGCTCGCATAACTATTTTCACGTAGCAACTAATTATGTGGAGTGATGGTGAGTTGGATTTTGATTGGGCTGATGGTACCTTGTGTGTTCTTTGTATGGGGTGATGTCCTAGGAGCGTTATTTCTCTCTGCCATAGTGTCGTTGCCACACAAATTGTGGGCATTTTTTGGCTTTCCTTCTCAGGGTTTCTTCCTATTGCTTGCAAAGTTCTCAAGCTTCTAAGGTCCACAAATTTAGGAGCCATGGGAGGTGACAAAAATAGGGTGGAGCCTTTCTCTTGAGATGCTTCCAAGAAAAAAGGGGAGGTGTGGCGTATTCTAGAGAAAGGGGGATTACTCCTTATTTAGAGAGGTTGCATGGAAATAACCTACAGGCCACGACATTATTTGTTAAAGTCTAGAATAGTAGGGTTCTAAAACTAGGAGGAACCAAATTTGATGTTAATGAGGAGTTCATTGCTAAGATTACTGGTCTCTCTATGGAAGGCAAGGTCTATAGAGACAAGAAAGAATTGAAGGTGGCCATGCATATTTTCTTCAAAGGAAATAAAGAACGAGATCTTAAGCCGACTAAGAGTGGTGGGTACTAGCGTAGCTCGATCAAAGCTCTTTGGGGGGATGTTGTAGAGGATTTAATGCAATTCATTACTCTTGAAGGTCAGTTTTCCATGGTTAATGCTTATCATTTTGTCCTTTTAAATCATTTTTTCCATAAGAAGAATATTTCCTTCCCTTTTTACCTCTTGTCTTCTCTAGAGTTTGGGTTGAAGGATCACTAAAGGAACCCTAAGAATTCAGTGTTGCATATTGGGCTCAATCTGTTAATCTCAGATTATGCAAAAGCCTTTGAGGTCTCTAAGATGCTTGCTTTCACTCCCAAGGGGAAGCAACAAAATCCGATTGGGGAATATGAAACTATCTCAGAAGAGGAGTTAAGGAGTCTTAAAGGGAAAAAGAAGAAGGATGTCCTGGAAAATGTGTCTGATACAAAGGATGATGAGGATTGCGTCCTGGATTCTCAAGCTCCCATGGAAGTGCTTTCACATCCTCCTGTTGTGGGTATGTATGGTAAAGGGGATTTAGTCCATAACTAGGAAGGTTATGAGATGTGTAGTGATGATGCTATTGGTAAGTTGAGTAAAATTAAGCTTGTTGCTCCCTCTACTATTTTGAAGGAGAGGATTGAAATTGCTGAAAATGTGTCTTTGTCATCCCCTGTTTTGGGGACCAAGAGAAAGAAATATTTGAAGGAATACAACAATAAGAAATTGGTTGTTAGGTATACTAGCTAGGTGATGGAGCTGCAAGTTGCTTCTCCTATAAAGTTGGCCAGTGGGAAGGGTGATCTAGACTCTCCGGGTGTGAACTTAGAGATGTAGAACAAAAGGAGGTCCATTGCTGAGGATATTGCTAACTCTATTCGCAAGATTCAAATACCAGTTGTTGGTGGCAAAGGTAAGGAGGATTATATTAGCCAAGATAAGGTTAGTTCCTCCCAAGGTAAGGAGGATGATGATGTGGGTAATGTTTTTTTAACTTTGATTGTGAATATTTATCTGATTTTTTGGGGATGGCTAAGGAAGGGTTTATTTATTTGTTCAAACTATTTAAATGGGTGTTCCATGAGCTCAATTTGACCAATGTTAGGGTGAGGGTTGTTGTGAGTAAAGTGGGCGAGTCTTTGGTTTAGAATAAAATTTATGAGCTATTTGACTCCTTGAAGATTTTGGTTGAGGAAACACTAAAGATGAAGCAAATGTTTGAACAACACATTCTGACCCTCGAAGATCAAATGGAAAGGATTAATGAAAAATTGGAGAAGTTAGGAGATGATACTAAATTTTATGGGAAGTTTGAGTCCATGGGCATGCCATATCCAATTGGTATGGCTAAGAAGTATGTAGACATTGCTCCTGGTGAGGATGTTGGTGTTAGTCTTAGGCATGTAGAGGGGGAGGTTTCTAGTGACAAGGCTATTGGGTCGTCGAATATTTTGATTAGTGAGGTAAATGTGGTTGGTCTCGGTGTGAGAATGCTTAATAAGACCAAGTTGTAGGTTGGGGTCTTTGCTAAAGATATGTCTAAGGTCAAGGATGATTATCAGAAGACTATGGAGGGCAACATGGAAGCTGCTGATATCTTGAAAAATTTGTAGTTCTCCTATTTTTTGTCCTTTCTTTTTGGCTACTGTCGTCTTGATGGTTTGTTGTTTTTTGGCTATTGTCTTCGCCTTTAAGTTATATTTTGCTTCAACTGCTCTATTTTGTAAAGGGTTTTAGGGCCCCTTCAAAACTTGTTTAACTCTAATTAAAAACATATTCATATATTCATATGTTATTGATATATTAATAATATTCATATATTAATGATATATTAATAATATTGATATATTAGTTATATATATATATATATATATATATATATATATAAAACTTATAACGACAAAAAATGGATATCCGTTATATAGAGAAATTTAATGTTTTAATATATGACATGCAATATTAATGATATATAATTATATTATTGATACATTAATATATTAATCATATATTAATATGACATTAATAATATTATTATATTAATATAGTATTATATAATATATAAAATTATACAATGTATAATAATATATTATTATAATGTATAATAATATATTATTATAATATATAATAATATATTCTATTATTATATTATACTATGTATCCGGTATCGAAAAAGTGTAAGTTTTCTATAACAGATATTTGATGTTAATAACGGATATCCATTATTAACAAATATCAAATTTATATGAAGCTAAAATCTATTAATAACGAATATCCATTTTTCTTTAGTTTTTACCTTAGCAAAATGTAATTCTTACCAACCTAACCAAAAAGTCAAACATGATTTCCACGCTTTTCACTTCCTCATGTCACGGTTTTTTGTTGCATCACCAAATTATTTGTCCCCCCATGATCATGCACAAACCCATGCATAGATAATGATCATGAGCATGTTAACCATTATTTTGAATATTTTTATACTCCAAAAGGGATTGATTTGTAGCATATAGTTCCACATTTTCCTCAATATAATAGTATGTTAGAATATAAGAATAAATCCTTGCATAAAGTGGTTAACTGTATGATTCAATCTAGACACACTGTATCATAGTACTAGGTAGATGCTATTAACTATGCGATATAATTTATTTATAAAATCACATTCCTCATAAATCTTTGTAGAGAGTCACCCCTTTCAAATATTATATATGTGAACATGTAAACTCAATTGATCAAATAAAATTGAAACAAATCAAATTAAAAAAGATAATGATCAATCAAATGTATATTCTCAATGAAATTATATTAACACAATAAATAGATTCAAATCAAAGCAAGGAAACTAGAATTAAAGAAAATTGAACCTAATTGATGTGCAAACCTCTTGATCCCATTGTGGATTGATGCATAATGAGTGGATGTGGATTTGGATGGATCAGTTTATTCATTATCCATTATTGTGCGAAAGCTTTGATGATGAAGATTGATGAAGTTGATTCACAAGATGCTCTCAAATTGCTCCAATGGAGTCATCAATTCGAGATTATAACTTTTCTTGAAGATTATGGAAAAATTCATGTAAAATGGTGAAGTATTTATAGATTTGAGAAATCATGATCAACAGTGAGGATTGAATTGGAGGATCAATGAACAAAATCGAATGAGAGATGAAGACATGGATCAATGATCAAATCAAGGATTGAGATTACATGATGATCACATGGATAAAAGAGTTCAATCAAGGGCTCACATTGCTTGAGAAAATAATAACTCCCATGATTTTAGGAAGCCATGTGGGAGATAATACCATTTGGTGGGAAATATTTGAACTTGAATTGAAGGAATATTCTTGTTGAAGTTGGAGAGTTGGAGGATCGAAAAGAAATTAGCTAATTAAACAATTTATAAAATCATTTAATTGTGCAAGGTGATGAATTAGGATTTGTAATTAAAAAATTAAGAATTGTTTAATAAAATGGGATGAATGAAATTTAATTAAATAATATTGATATTATTTAATCAAAATGAGAGAAAATGATGAATTGATCAAATAACCTTAGTTATTTTATTAATAGGAGAATTGAATAAATTTTGACTAAATAATTGGAAATTATTTAATCAAATAGAGGAATTAGGTGAATAATGCTAGAAACGATGTTAATAAGTGGAACCACCGAAAAAGTAACCCTTCTACTTTTTTTGGCCTGTTTGAGCCCTCCTTGTGATTTTGGCTTAATGTTGCCTTGATTTAGTGTTGTAATGTGGATAACACATTCACATTAGGTCTTGGGTCCTTGTGAACTAATGGATTTTAATGGTACCTTGCAAAAGTGTTGTGAAGTGGAGTAACACACTTTCACACTTTTCTAGGGTTTTATCAAATAGCTAAGCATAATCTTAAACATAATTAATCTTAATCTTGCCTTATTTGGAGTGTTGTAACACACTTTCACATTCCTCCAAGCTTGTCATTAATAATTGGGATTTCTTATGCTTAATTGGCCCTAGTTTGCATCCACAAGCTTCATTTATTGCATCTTTTCAAGGATAATCTCGACACCAATCATAATTCAAGTGTTCCTGGCTTGTGTGGCCCAAATTTAATGTCTGGGACTCATTCGTTACCTTGGGCGAATGAGTCTAACCTAGGTCTTTTTGGCCTTGATGCAAGTTTCACACATTTCTAGACACTTTTCATTTATGGTCCCATACATTTGGCCTGGGTAGACTCATTCACCACCTTGAGTGAATGAGTCTCATTTGACCAATAATTCAAATTTAATTCAAGTTTTTGGCAAGAATTTATTCTCCTAGATATGATGTCAACTTGTAGTGTTGCAATTTTGGGAATTCTTACATAATTGAGTATAAATAAAAGGTTCTTTCACTCATATTCTGACCTAGCAGATCTATCAAGCAATTAAGTGACTTAGCAAGTTTACAAGAATTCAAGCATTCACAAGAGCATTCAAGGCATTTCAAGGGAAAATTATCAATAATTCTAGAGCATTCTTTAGGTATCAATCATCATGTCAAATATTGCTTGCATCATGTTGTTTTAGAGCTAACAATGGTGATGTAGGGTTTGTGATTCAAGCAATTGCTTCATTCAAAGATATATCAACATCAAGCGAGATTTCAAGTCGACATCCATTGGAGCCATTAATTACATGTTTGCAGCACCTTATTGCTAGGGTTTGGTGAGTTGCAACATTGTCATTTATTCATTCATCATTCTCCAAATTCATATTTTCTTTCATTTGAAGATTTAATTACCAATAAGGGGTTTGACCAAGGAAAACCCCTATTCTCTAACCCCACAACATTTTCCCCTCTTCTTGTGTGTGATTTGTAGGGCTAGGTTGCAAATTTGTCAAGAAGAAAAGTTGGAGAAAATTTGTCAAATCTCTAAAGTTTTCAAAGTTGTCATCAAGCCTTGGAGAAGCTTGGAGAAGACCTGTAGGTGGCATTTTGTAGATTCGGATCCGAAAACTAGTCAAAAAGGGAAAAGCAGACTGAGAGACACATAATCAAGTTCATGACTTCTAGAAAAGAAGTGGACTGATTCACCATTATTGGCGAATGAGTCCCACTGTACAGGCTTGGCATAGATTTTTGTAGATTTGGATACTCTTTTGGCTGAAACTCGTATCTGCACATTTTCCCAGAAACTGGACTGATTCACCCAACTTGGTGAATGAGTCCCAATCAACATAAACAATATATTTTTTAGTGATCGAACCTCCATCCTTCCTTCTTTAGTCTCTTAGGTGCATACTTCTAGTTTCATAGCTTTCTATTGCATTTTGTTTATCTTTTTAGGCCATTTAGTGTTAGATTGCATTCAATTAGGGTTTTATTTACAACTTAAGTTGCATTATCTTTTCCAAGTCTAAACTTGGTGGTGAACCCCTCATTACATATCATTCAACCCCTAGGACAACCGTATTGCAAGATCTCAATCTACTTTGCATTGAGATCTTCATGGTTATCCTTGAGTGGAATCTCTCTGAAAGTGGGTGTGAATATACAACTTCATACCCTCTTACCTTTTAAGAGGTTCCATTTTTGTGAGCCTACATTTAGGACATCATTATTCTGATTTGGAGTGCATTTATATCCTAGATTTAGCTTGCATTAACATTGCATTGGTTAATTTGCATTCTAGGGTTTCAAATTTAGCTTGCATTATTGCACTTAAATTCATTAAAAATCAATCATATTTTGCATTTTCATCTCATATATAGCTTAGAAAACCTAAAAATCATAAAATTCAATTCAAATTTTTTGATTTAAAAAAAAAAAATAGTACCTGGACTCATTCGCCACCTTGGGCGAATCATTCCCTATGCATATTTTTCACTGCATTTTCTAGCATTTACAATTCATTTTCTGAGTCTCTATTTGTTGTGTTACCTTTTTGTTTCAGCTTGCAAACTTTATGTTTCATTCAAGTCATTGCACCTAGCTTAATCTCATTCATATTGTTCATTTCTTAAAATCAAAATTGCATTCACAACATTGTTGTATAGTTTGGAATTTGAAATTTACATCATGGATATGTGCTTTACCCAACTTTGGATGTCACTAAAAGCCTTAGTGGATGTGTCAAGTTGTGCTTTTGGAAATGACCCTAATGAAATTGAACTCATTCATGCTCACTCAACTCCTAATGCATGTCCTCCTCATGATGTTGACATCATTGGAGAAGATGATAACATCATGAATAAGTTCCTAAATGATTGTCTTAATAACCTTGAAGCTAATGAATATTTCTATCCATTCATGTGACAACCCGATCTTCCTACAATGCCAACCCTTGAGATGTTTGGTTACTTACATCCTGAAACAAAAGTTGAACCAAGTTCCCTACAACAAGTGAACATAGCTCCTCTAGACAAGCAAACACTCAACCATTTTATGATAACAAAGTCACACACTCCCATCAATCTTGAAGAAACATATGAAAAAGGCTTGACAATCTTGAGTAAACAAGGGTGTGATACAACAAATGAACATGACATTCATCAATTCTTAGAGAAAATACCAACTGATGAAAATACAAAGGGGATAGGATATCAAGATCCCCATCACAAAAAGCACGTTCCTAAAGAATATCTAAGGATTTGTACCAATGGTAAAATTATCTTAGATCATCATCCCAATACAAATGTTCTTCTTCCTAAAGAAAAGAATATGATTCATAGAAATGAGAGGATATCCTCAGGTCCTCCTCCTTCTCAACCTTCAACTAGAGAAGTTGGTGAATCTAGCAAACACAAAATACCTTACAAGTTACAAAATCTACAACCTCCTTGTCCATCGCTTGAAAGTGAACGAAAGCTACAATTAATTTTGAACAAAGAAATAATAACATTTCCACCTATGAATATATTAGTCCTATATCCCAAGGATGTAAAGGTCCCACATTGCACATATCATCAAATTCTTAGACATAGTACCGATGAATGTCATGCATTCCGATTATTATTGAAAAACTTTCACTTTAATGGCAATGATTGCCATCGTGTGATTTCCTAGCTTTGTTTCGCCCCCTTGTCATGTAATAGTTGTAGAACATTCTCTTCTCACTATTATATGACCTTTCTCATCCCCTACCTTGGCTAATTCTTGTCTCGCACTCAGTGGGGGAAAGAAGTTGATAACCTTGTCCTAGTAATGCATTTGTCACTATCCCTTAGCTATGTTATTCACCTTTCGCTTATACAATTTGAGATTGGGAGGCATATGACTTGCTCAAAGGTTTTCTTGCATTTTCCTTACTAGTCTTTTGCATTATTTCTTTTTCATTTTCTTTTCTATGATTGCATGTGTGTGATGTGATCCCCTATGACATTTTGTTTGATGTTCTTTCTCTTTGTGACATTCCTCTATCTATACCTTCATTCTTCTTCATGTCCTATATTTCTTTCGCTTTTCATATTTATCCTTTCTTTAATTTTTCATGTGTTTTCCTTTTGGGGATGATGCAAGGCATCGAGACATTCATGTCTCTTCCATATTGACTTAAAAGGCATTCTTTTCCTTTGCCTTTTCTTTATCTCTTTTTCATTTATCTTGTGTTTTCCTTTTGGGGATGACACAAGGCTTCAAGACAACCTATGTCTCTTCCATGTTGACCCAAAAGGTTTTTCTTTTCTTTTGCTTTCTTTGTGTCATTCTTCCAGTTCTATGTGTATTTGGGAGATGATGGTAGTTTCGATTCTCTAAAAAAAATGCAACAAAGAAGATACTGACCCCAAATCCATAGATCCCTTATGTGTTTGGTGTTTTCATTTTGGGGGCAACCTCTCTCTTTTATTTTTCTCTTGAATGACGTAGCTTTACTCAAAAATATATGACTTGACATAGGGCTTTCCAAGTTGGCTTTCATTTCCTTTTTGTTGTTTGAATTTTTCATTTGCTACTTTAAAGTAATCTATCACAGTATGGTGTTTAGCAATCTCTTTAAAGTGGGGGCATACATTGGCATTATTCCAGTGTTCCACGGGGACGCGTTCCCCCCCAAAATCCTCGCGTTTCCTAGAGGGGGATGTCTTGGAGACTTGGGGACTTGGGGGGGAGGTCCCCCCACCAACCCACCACCAGCGCCACCATCCCACCACCAATGTCGTTGTCTCCAAGACATCGCTAGGACTTTGAGGATGTTGGGGTGTCCTCAAGATGTCTAGGGGACTCCTAGTTGTCTCCAAGATGTATAATTCTTATACTATACATCTTTTTATAATAATTTTTTCAAGTACTATATGTATTTCAGCACCCTGCCACCCCCTTGCCGCCGTCCCCCACCGTCCCCTTGCCGCCCCCAAAATTAGACCCCCCATCCCCACGTCCCCAAAACGCATCCCCTACCGTCCCCCCATCCCCGTCCCCGAAACCCTGTGGAACACTGCATTATTCTCTTGTATTTTTCCTTTTCATGGTTCTTGGTGCAACCTTCTTACTTCATACAATGTGCTTGTTGATTTGTGGATGACATTGGGTGTGATTTCCTTCACGAGCCTGATCTCTCTTAGCATATTGTATTCCTATTAGTGGCTTGATGTGACACATTGCATCCCCTAAGTTGTGAATATTCTCTTCTTTAATTGGTCCTTTCTTGGAGAAATTAGACATAATGTTCCCTAAGTTAAGACCTCACATGAACTAAGAAAGACTCCTTCGAACATTTCCTATTTTGTATTTTTTGTTATATGGCCACCTTGCATAACACAACTTGCATGCCTGTAGTTCCATCCTGTTTGTTCATGAGCTCCAAGCATATGAGGTTTTTATTGTCTCATGAAGCTTGAAAATCATTACTTTTTATGTGGTGCCTTATTAAAGTTATCAGGAGGTATAACTTTGGTATGGTTTGAGCGGGAAGCCCAATCTAAGGCATGAATTTACCCATAGCCACTTGTGTGTGTGAGTGCATACCAACCATGAGTGTATGTTTCTCACCTTTTAGGACTTCTCACCCGACAAACAACCAATAGTTCCGTCCCCTCAGAGTGAGTATACATTTTTTAGAAAAATAGCCTAAATATGATCCACATTGCATTGGAAAAATGATCGAAGCTTGTTCTGATTCTTTTATTTCACCCTTTTTCTCTTTTTCATCTTTAGCAGTGTATGCTTGCTCTTTGTTGTTGCTTTTTATATCATTCTCATGTGTGTTCCTTTGTGCTCATGTTGGTTTGTCTTGGGGGCTTGATCACCCCTCTTGATTATTTTCATCTCATCTTGCTAGCATTGGTATATTAGAACTCCTCTTGGTGCATGTTTGTCTACTTTAGTGTGAGTTTGAAGTAGGTTCATCCTCTCACTAAAGTGGGGGCTAAATGGAACCACCGAAAAAGTAACCTTTCTACTTTTCCTAGCTTGTTCATGCCCTCCTTGTGATTTTGGCTTAATGCTGCCTTGATTTAGTGTTGTAATGTGGATAACACATTCACATTAGGTCTTGGGCCCTTGTGAACTAATGGATTTTAATGGTACCTTGCAAAAGTGTTGTGAAGTGTTGTAACACACTTTCACACTTTTCTAGTGTTTTATCAAATAGCTAAGCATAATATTAAACATAATTAATCTTAATCTTGCCTTATTTGGAGTGTTGTAAAGTGTTGTAACACACTTTCACATTCTTCTAAGCTTGTCAATAATAATTGGGCTTTCTTATGCTTAATTGGCCTTATTTTACATCCACAAGCCTCATTTATTGCATCTTTTTGAGGATAATCCCGACACCAATCATTGACCAACCATAATTCAGGTGTTCCTGGCTTGTGTGGCCCAGATTTAGTGTTTGGGACTCATTCACCACCTTGGGCGAATGAGTCCCACCTAGGTATTTTTGGCCCGATGCAAGTTTCACACATTTCTAGACACTTTTCATTTTTGGTCCCATACATTTGGCCTGGGTGGACTCATTTTCCACCTTGGGTGAATGAGTCTTGTGTGACCAAAATTCAAATTTAATTCAAATTTCTAGTAGGATTTTATTTTCCTAGATCTGATGTCAGCTTGTAGTGTTGCAATTTTGAGAATTCTTGCATAATTGAGTATAAATACAAGGTTATTTCACTCATATTCTCACCTAGCGGATCTATCAAGCAATCAAGTGACTTAGAAAGTTTACAAGCATTCAAGCATTCACAAGAGCATTCAAGTCATTTTAAAGGCACATTATCAAGCATTCCAGAGAATTCTTTAAGTATCAATTTGTGAACCCCAATCCTAGACTTGCACAAACATGACAAACAAACACACAATTAGTTTCATATGCAAGTTAGATCAAGGATTCCCCATGAAATTAGATTGAAACATTAACATAGAAATAAAATGAAGAACAATACAAATGCAAGTAAATGAATCCTATTTTAATGAACAAACTATCAATCCCATGGGGGAATTGGTGCCAATTATGTGTAGAAATTAACCCTTTCCCAACTCCTTTGTAAGATTTGATGATTTAATCCACTTGATGGTGAAGAATAATGATGAACTCCTTGAGAAAACCTACAATAACCTAGCTATGGTGATGGAAAATTCTCAAGGAATGATATAAAATTGCTCTAATGTGAAGATAATAACTTTGCATTCAAATTGTGGATGATATTGCAATAAAGGAGGCCTCTATTTATAGATTTGAAGAATGGAAGATTGAAGGATTTGGATGAATGTGGGACAAAATAGCAGCCAATGAGAAGAGGCCACTTGTCCACATGTGATTGGAGGAGGAATGAGCACATTTTGGTCAATGTGCATGATAAATGCTATTGGATTCAAATTTAAAATTTGAATGTGACATGTTTAGAGGGAAAGGAAATGGAATTAATGTCACTCAGCTCAATGCAAAATGACTTGTAAGGTGAAATAAATGCCTTGTTGGAAGGACTAAGTCCACTTGGATTTGAATTCAAATTTGAGAGAATATTCTCCTTTTATGCCATGTTGAGAGAAAATAGAGATTTAATAAATGAATTAAATCTATTTTCATGTGCAAGTGGTAAAAGATAGAGGATGTGACATGATTTAAGATTACATTAATCAAAGATTAATTACTGTAATGAGGAATTAAGAGATGTGACAATTTAGACTTAAATTTATGCATTGATTTAAATCAAATTGAGAGGAAGGGTTTAATTAAATAAATGTTTTGATTTATTTAACTAAAGGGGATAATGTTAGATTAAATCAAATAAGGTTTAATTTATTCAATTTAATAAGAGGATTTTAGAGTTTTAATTTAAATAAAATAAATTATTTAAATGAACAAAGAGACTATAGGATTAATTAAACAAACTAATTTATTTAATTAATAGGACATGATGACTTAATCAAATAAAAGGGGATTTATTTAATTAAGAGATGAAATGTGATGAATTTAATCAAATAAAGATTATTGAATTAAATTAATTACTAAAGGGGATGATTCGGGAAGAAACGATGTTAGTAAGATCAAGATCAAGTGTGTGTATATTTTATGTGTCTACATTTTCCCCTTCTTTGAAGCAATGTACTTGCTGCATTGGTTCAAAGAATAAACTGTTGTGATCAAAGTTTCAAAAATTTCTCAATTTTTTCCGATGCCCCACTGCTGCCCCAACAATAAGGATTATGCTGGTATATTTCCCTTTCGAGCGATTGAGCGAAAATGTTCAATTTTTCCGATCGAGATCACGATAAAATGTGAGAGGAGTGATTCTATTGATAAGAGGATGAAAGATAATTCTTTGATATAGACAATTTTCATGATGGTTCTATTTGCGATAAAATGTGAACCCCAATCCTAAACCTGCACAAACATGGAAAACAAGCATATTATTAGATTTAAATGCAAGTTAAGACAAGGATTCCCCATGAAATTCATCTACAATGCTCAAATAGAAAAAAAATGAAGAACAAAACAAGAAACTAAGTTAAATTCTATCTAAGCAATGCAAACACTCAATCCCATGGGGGAGTTGGTGCCAATTATGTGTAGAAATTGGCCCTTTCCCAACTCCTTTGTAAGCTTGATGATGATTTGATGAAGATTTGATCCACTTTGGTTGAATTCTTGCATAACCTAGCTAAGAGCTTGATAAAAATAGATGAAAATGGATATGCTTGAAGATGAAATTGAGTATATTGAGTTTACTCAAATTGTGGATGATTAATTCAATAGAGGAGGCCTCTATTTATAGATTTGAAGAATGAAATATTGAAGGATTTGGATGAATGTGGGACAAAAAATCAACCAATGAGAAGAGGCCACTTGTCCACATGTGATTGGAGGAGGAATGAGTACATTTTGGTCAATGTGCATGATAAATGCTATGAGATTCAAATTTGAAATTTGAAAGTGACATATTTAAAGGGAGGGGAAATGGAGTTAATGTCACTTGGCTCAAGGCCAAGGACATGTAAGAGACATTAAATGCCTTGTTGGAAGTTCCCACCTCTTTTGAAGAGATTTTTGAATTGGAAGAATATTCCACAAAAGATGCTCTTTTGAATGGAAATTGGTGAATTTATAAATCAAATAAATTGATTTATTGTGCAAGTTGCAAGATCTAGAGGATTGGAGTGATTTGGATTAAATTAATCAAGACTTGATCAATTTAATAGGAAATTAGATGATGTGACAAATTTGATTCACATTTTATGATTTATTTAAATCAAAGTTGAGAGGAATAATGATTTAGACTTAATTAAATAAGACTGGATTTATTTAACTAAGGAGCATGATGTTAGATTAAATCAAATAAAGATTAATTTATTTAATTTAAGGGGATGAATTTAGGGATTTAATTAATTAAAATGAATTATTTAATCAAATAGAGACATAGGGTTAATTAAATCAAATTGATTAATTTAATTAACATGAGAGAATGACTTAATTAGATAAATAATGATTTATTCAATTAAGGGATGAAAAGTGATGGCAAGTTAAAAAGATGATTCAAGAAGAAATGATGTTAGTAATCAAGATCAAGTGTGTTGGTATACTTTCCATGTCTACATTTTGCCCCTCTTTGAAGCAATGCACTTGTTGCGTTGGTTTAAAGAATAAACTGTTGTGATAAAAGTTCAAAATTTTCTCAAATTTTTAGATGCCCCACTATTGCCACAACGAGAAGGATTATGATAATATATTGCCCCCTCGAGAGATCGAGCGAAAATGTTTGATTTTTCGGTTGAGATTGTGATAAAATGCAAGAGGAGTGGTTCTATTGATCAGAGGACGAAAGATAATTCTTTGATGTATAGACAGTCATTGGCCATGGGTAGCCTCATGTATATTTTGATACACCACACCAACTTTAGAGAGAAATGTTAGTAAAGATAGAAGAATAAGAAGAAGAAAATGGTGACAAGAGGATCCAACAAGCCTACACTATGAATGATGATGATGATTTTCTTACCACGAGTTGAGATTTTCAAAGGGCCAATTACTATATGTTTGATAATACACGTAGGTACGATGCATCAAGGTATAAATAACTAGGATGGCATTGTACCTAGTGTGATGGAATTTGACTTGACAATTAGACAGGAGTGCTCTTGTTCACACTTTACATATAGAAACCTTGCTAAAACATACCTAACAAAATAAATATTCACCAAGTTATATTACAAGAACGTCCAACGAGCACAGTAGAAAAAAATATAATGATCATTGCCCCATTCCTTTCTCTCTAAACTTATTTTAATTAGGCACCATCAATAGATCTTTGGGATGAGCACAATAAGATAAATCCAAAGAAAGGATAAAATAAACAAACAAGCTAATGTTCTTCATACCGCTAGCCAAGACTAAACTATAGTATGATACCTGATGCTGATGTCCATTGTGGGAAAGATGCATCCTAGGACATGTTGTGATTAGGGTTTGATGAGATTGATTGGATGATAAGCTATTGATACTCTGAGTTGATCAACTTTCTTGCTTACTGACCTAGACTTTGAGACTTTTGATGATTTAGGGTGTTCACTTTGGAACCTGCTAGACTTGCTTCTGACTAACCTACCAAAGGGTGAAGGTGACTATTGATTTATTATGGATGATGATTATCATGGGTGGAAGCGAGATGAGACAGGTGCACCATTTTGGGTTTTTCAGATATTTGGATGTTTTTGGAATTTTTAAGATGTTTTGAGACTATTTTGATTTTCAAAATTTTAAAAGTTTTTGGTATTTTCAAGATTTTGACCAAGAGACTGACTTAAAGACCTATCCTAGGGTTTTTGGGAGCTGATCAATAGATTATCCTTGCCTACGTTATACATGTAGAGACCACATAGTTCGAACAACGACAAACTCGGCTTGATGATGAGAAAGATGGGCAAATGGATTGCCAGATTGTGACGGATGCCTAAAGGACTAACCTAGAATGTCAAATAGATGGGTAAACAAATTTTCATTGTGACAGATGCCTAAAGGACTGACCTAAAATGTGAAATAGATAGGCAAAAAAATTGCCATTGTGATAGACACCTAAAAGACTGACCTAAAATGTGAAATAGATAGGGAAACGAACTGCCATTGTGACAGATGCCTAAAGGACTGACCTAAAATGTGAAATAGATAGGCAAACAGATTGCCGTTGTGACAGACGCCTAAAGGACTAACCTAAAATGTGAAATAGATAGGCAAACGGATTTCCATTGTGACAAACACCTAAAGGACTGGCCTAAAATTTTAAAAAGATAGGCAAACAAATTGCCATTGCCATAGACGCCTAAAGGACTGACCTAAAATGTGAAATAGATAGGGAAACAGATTGCCATTGTGATAGATGCCTAAAGGACTGACCTAAAATGTGAAATAGATAGGTAAACAGATTGTCATTGCGACAAACACCTAAAGGACTGACCTAAAATATCTTGGGGGATGATCAAAGATCAACCTTGCCTACATTCAAGCTCAAAGATGACGTAGTTTGGCTAACCATGTTTTTGATGTTTTTTATTTCTATGAATGTTTTTTGATTTTTGAAATGATTTCGACGATTTGGATATGGATATGTGATGATATCAGTGCTCTGTTTTGGGATTTTATTGGAAACCAAGCTAAGGTTGATTGATCGGATCAATGGATTGATGATGATAACATTGTTGAGGATACACAACAATGCAAGGATACTGTTAAGCAACATGAGGATTGGGGAGGATATCCCGAGATGGATTGGTTGGATTTGACTGATCAAGATTGATGAAGTTTGATTTGGAACATAATTGTTTCGATGATTTGATGTGATGTTGAAGTACACATTAGATGCAACTGATATTGATTGTTTAGATTGATGTTCGATGAAAGATAAAGCTTGATAAGGAAAACCATCTTGTCAAAATATGCCATGGGCTAGTGATTTGGATTTTGGCTCACAAATGCTTGACCAATTTGATTTTATGTTTGATAATGTTCAGATCGCCACATAAATTGGAGGATATAGATCAAGATTTATTCCCAAAGCAAGATGTAAATATCTACCCCTAGTGTCTAGCAATGTATGGATGACCATGGGTGGATTCTTGGATAGATGGATGGATGGATGGGTATGGTAAACATGCAAAGGATTCCAAGGATTATCTTGTGATAAGATAAGGTGTTCAGGTAGTGGATGCACATTTGGATGTTGGTTCATGGCTTAAATAATATTGGATAGGATAAGATCAATGAAAATGACCCATGTCAAGATGTTTACCATAAGCAAGTGTAAAGTGTGCACCAAAATTTTCCAAGATCAAGATAATTTGGATTATGGATGTAGATAGATGAAGATGGATTGGATAAATGGTTCCTAGATGAATGGATTTAAGATGGATGGAATGTTGGCTTTATTATGGATGGGATGAGATGCTCTCACCTGAACTGGCGCACGTAGATGCTCGATTCTACACATGACACCTATTTTCCAGGTTTTCATCATGGTACCTATCCAAAGTGCCACCCAAGTGGTTTTCACTAGAGGACGATTTTTCTATTTTTTTTGGATTTTTGTATTTTTGAATTTTTTTTAAAATTTTTGCTGAAAGATTTTAAGTTCATGTTGAACCTCTTGGTTTTGTCGATGTAGATGCTTTTGTCATAATGTGCCATTGATATCCTACTTGAAGAAGTTGCTTTGCCAAAATATGTGCACTTGAATGCAACTTTTGAGATTCCCAATTTGCTTTGCTGACACTGGAGTTAACTTCGTCTTTGTGTGCACATTGCGATAGAGTGCCTTCTGAATCCTTATGATGAAGGGTCATTGCCAACACATGGTCAATGTGAGAATTGGATATTATGCATGGAGGGATGGATGGTGGAGTGTGTTTAGGAATAAAAGATGGATTGGTTGATAGTTTGGAACCTTTGAATCTCCAAACTTGGGAAGATGAGCAATGATGGGTGGATACGGAAGTGTGCATGGAATTAGGACCAACTGCTTGATATACTTTGTACATTGCTTGAGAAGCTTGATTTTTCCTTTGTGGACATTTTTAATGGATACTTACCCCTTTTTTATTTTGCCCCATAGTTTCTTTGACTAATGGAGTATGATAGAGATCATCTTTCTTTGTATTTTTTGGTATCCATATGTATTTGATTTGTCTGATATGCTTCTTAGCTTCTTTTTATTTGATAATGTTCTTCATGCTTTGATTCAAATATCCATTTTGATGTTGGTCCCAATTCGTGGATGGGATGATGGGTGTATGAAGATTTGTGATGTGGATGGTTGTAGTATTGGCATTGGTTTCATCATAAGGATCCTTCGTTCCCCTTATGTTGACATTTTCTTGAGACGAAGTTGCCCCCATAATGGTGGTAGTAGCATCTTTGTTCTTTGATTCTCCCTGTTTTGAGATGTCTTGTTCAAAATGCATTTTCTGAAAAATGACCACTACAGATGACATCATTTTAATTTGCTACTCTGCTAACTCTGGAATATCCTATTTTGTTTGACATGTTTCCTTGAGTGGATAATATTGGATATCTTCATACATGATGTCCTCAATTTGAATTTGGGATATATTTGATCCTGATGTTGACAACTGAGTTTGTCTGTAGGAATCAATAACCTACCCTTTTTGTGTAATAATGTCAAGAGTAAAGGAATCCTATTCTAAATGAAGATCATCTATGTGTCCATCCAAGGAAAGCATCTCATGGGTGGATGGAGGAGTATGTGCTATGTGGATGTAACCATCTTGTATAGATAGGAGGGTGTCCATTATATCATTGTAGTAGCTTGGAGATACAAATTATTGATCTCGAATGATTTTGGAATTGCTTTCGACATGCTTTGGATCAAGTTCTTGACATGGGTCAATTTCAAAGAATGGATTGCTTATAAAGGGTTCTTGGATATCTTCATTAGGCATAGGAATTTTCTCAAATGTCATGAGGTCAAAGGATGTCCATATGTTTTGGAAAGGATCATTGCTAGACCTTGGTGAAAGATGTTGATCATGCTTTGGAATAAATTCTTGAGATATGTCCTCTAACTCATTAGGTTATGTAGAGACATTTTCAACATGATCATTGGTCAAAGGGTCTTGATCATCATTTTCGATGATTATGGTGGGAATCTGTTGCAAGATTTATTGAGGGAGTAATGCCTGCATTTGCTATTGAGCCAAAAACGCTTGTTGTTGGTTGTGTTGCTACTGTGCGAACAATGCTTGTTGTTGGGCTTGCTATTGAGCTACTTGTTGTTGTGCCTGAAAATATTGTAGGACTTGTTGAACACTTGTTGATGGATTGCTTGCAATTGTGCCCGGTATTATGATTGTGCCTACTGAGCCTGGTGCTAGGCTTGAGCTTGAGCTTGTGCCACTTGCGCATCTTGTTGGGTGGCTAATTGCACTTGCACTTGCTGAGTAGCTAGCTGTGCAACTTGCTGGTTTTGGAGCACATTTTGGCAAACAACTTGTCAAGAGGCTTGCAACATAATGGAGATGAATTTTCCATGTTGTGTTTTGGTGGTGGTGGTAGTGGATTAGGAATGGTGTTGACCATTGTGATGAGTGGAACGATCGCATTGATTTCCAAGGTTTGAGTGGTGAATGGTGTGATTGAGATGCTTGGTCCTTGAGACACTTGAGTGACGATGGTTGTGTTGACCGTTGGGGTTGCTTGGATGGTTGTCATCTGTTGTTGCGATACCGATGGAAAGACAAGTGAATTTGGTATGATGTTTTGATTTATGATTGGGGTGTTTCTCAGATTTGGTTGATTGATGGTTGGTAAAGGGGGGAGGCTCATGCTTTGATTGTTTGGTTGATAGATTTTTAAGTTTTGACTTTGATTTAAATCTACCAAAGGGAAAGGTGTTCCAAAATTTAGATCAGGCATGCTCAATTTTATTGTACCATTGAGGTTTGGAGGAGATAATGATCCCATGTATGGTTTGTACAAATGCAAGTTTGCAAATCAATTGGCATCATAAGGCTTGGATAGTTTGGTTGAATTGGATTACTCATGATGGATGAATCAAGTTTATATTTCATGTTCCTCTTGTGTTTTGACCTTGTTGACCTCTGAGGGGTTTAGGACCAATGATGAGATGAAGGATGAAAGGGGTGAATGATATTGGTGTTTAAACTTTTAGGAACTTTGGATCAATGCTAGACTTTAGGACTTGTTTTGATTTTTTTTTGATTGAGGATAGTTTGACTAAGTGTGTTAAGTCAAACAAGGTGATTTTGGATAATGAACTTGTAAATTCTAGGAATTTGTGTTATCCTAGAGTAAACATGTACACAAGGGGATAATTTGACTATTTGTGTTAAGTCAAATAGGATAATGAAATCCTAGACCCCAAGATTTTGGATTTTATCAAGAGGTAAATTTGTTCACAAGGATCGATGATTTGACTAAGTGTGTTAAGTCAAGTAAGATGATTTTGATTCTGCCTAGAAGTCTAGCATGAATGATGTTTTCAAAGTTTCCAAGAGTTGTTTCTTAATGAGATGACATTTGATTTTGATGGATGAAATGATTGGTTGTTTTGATCCTAAATGAACCTAAGAGGGACTTTGTTTACTAGACCAAGATATTGAAGAACATGCTTTTTCCTAAGAGTACTGCAAACCAAAAGATCAATGTTTGCTCAAAAGATCGTAAGACAAAAGATAAACCAACACATGTGGGGTTCAATTGATTTTATCTTGGTTAATGACTTGATTTTTACCACAAACACTCTCTTGATTATATTTTCAACTAAATGTCCAATGTCCTAATTTTCTTTCATCCCATAAAGTGCATTATGTGGAAATCAAGGAAATCAAGGCAAAGGTTTCCTAATGTTGACTTTGGGAGAAACAAATTGAGATGTTTGAATGTTTAGAAGCCTTATAGAGATAAGAACCCCTAGGGACAAGTAGTAACATGTGGACACATCCAAGGTATTTGTTCTTCAAAAAGGATTGAAATTTTTATGATTTGTTGAATGTTTGTTTTCCACTGTTTTAGGTCCAAGCAAAGTGTTTTGATTCTAAGAGCATGCACAACCCTAGGATGAAGATACAATCATTGTTGGGATCCCACTTGGATGGATATAGCTACACATATTTAGTGCAAATGATTAGATGCTTGGCCACACAGGCTCCCCCTTATAGTGCACTCACTTCTTGGTTCATCCAAACATCAGTACTCATGAATCTTCCATGGCATACTTTTCATCTCTACAACAAAATCGCATGTATATGTGAGGTGGCTTCAAAGGAACTGACCTTTTGCACCAACAAATAGATTAGGATTTTGGCCTTTGCTAAACAAGGGGTTTTAATGCAGGCATTTCATTCGTGGGGGACCATCCATGCGGTGAGAGACCATTGTTGCCCTTCTTGTCAGAACAATCCTCGTGATTCTTGAACTTTCCTCAAGAATCCACACTTATATACCGATTGGAAGTCGCTTGGATTTAGCATGTTCCCGGTCGAGTCATTCCCTAGGGTGATTACTTTTTCCCACCAAAAAGGCCCTCTAAGATAAAAAAAAAAAGAGCAAGAATATCCCATAGTTTGATCGACCTTCGTTGAAAAACAAAGGGAGAACACTCGTAATATGCCACACTCACACTCGCAAGACTGGTTCAATTTTTAAAACCCAAATGAAATGTGGAGGAAATTGCTTACACAATTTAAGATCACCAAAAATACATTTGATTCTAAAGATCTCTATAAAGTGTGAGAGAAGTGCATACGTTCTTTTAATGATATTACTTTGGGTAAGTAATTACAAAACAAAGAAGCACTTGTTCATTTTAAAGTCCATAAAGCAATAATTTGATTCTTTTTAAGTGTACCAAAATGAAATATGGAATTTTCCTTGTTCAATTTTTAGTCCTCAAACCAAATATAGTGAGTTTGTCCTAAATTTCATTTTGACCTTTGTTTGCAAAATTGAAGCCTTTTGTAGTGTTCTTTTTAGAGCCCAAAAGAAATTTTAGTGTGTCCTAAGAGCATGAAAGTAATCAAATCCTTAGAAAGGGATTATAAGTTCTCCCAAAAGTGTTTAAAAACACTTAATACAATGAGATGATAACATCATAAAGAACCCTTGGCCTTCATTTTCCTTCACTTTTGATCAAAAAAATTCATTTTTTGGCAGATTTCAACAATTGTCAGATTTTGCCATTTTTAGTAATTTTGCATGCTTGACTTTGAGAGTCCTATTCTTTTCCAAAAAAATTCTAAAACTAAGATAAGATGAATTCCCAACTAACATCCTAAATTAGAAACATGAACTTCGAGTTTTAACAAAAAATGACTTTTTAAAAACTAGAAAAAACACTAAATTACCATTTTGAGGGCCAAGATGAAAGTTTCAAGCCCCAATAATGTGCCAAAATAGCCACCAAACTGCATAAGATTGGTTGGCAATGCACATGCCACCTCACAATGAAACCGCCTATAAAATTTCAGCCAAAACCCACATTCGAGTCAAAAGTTATGACCTTGGGAAGTTCTTGCATCACAAAAAATGTTAAAAAAATCATAAATCTGCCTTTTACTCAACTCCAACGGCGCAATCTGCGGGTGCAACGTAGTTTGAGAAGGCTAGCGGTGCAATATAGCACCGCTAATGATTGAGAGCGACGCTCTGTAGAAAAATAGTGATCGCGTTTGCAGTGCTGTTTGGCAAGCGACACGGTTTAAAATTTGGAAAATCCACGATGTAGTTTGAAATTTGAATTTTATGGGTTGGAAGAATCCAATGGCATAGTTTGGAGTTTGGAGTGGTGCAGTATAGCACCATTGGACTAATAGCAGTGCAGTTTGGCACCGCTTAACAATCAGTGATTGAGTTTTTTGGAACCTACAAAAATAACACAAAAAAACACCAAAACACAAAATTTTCTAAAAAAAAGGTGATTAGAACTTGAGATCTGCCCTCCTTCTAGCACCAAAATGTGAATCCCAATCCTAAACCTACACAAACATGAAAAAAAAATACACAATTAGTTTCATATGCAAGTTAGATCAAGGATTTCCCATGAAATTATATTGAAACATTAACATAGGAAGAAAATGAAGAACAAGACAAATGAAAGTAAATGAATCCTATTTTAATGAACAAACTATCAATCCCATGGGGGAATTGGTGCCAATTATGTGTAAAAATTGGCCTTTTCTCAACTCCTTTGTAAACTATTATGATTTGATCCACTTGATGGTGAAGAATAATGATGAACTCCTTGAGAAAACCTACAATAACCTAGCTATGGTGATGGCAAATGCTCAAGGAATAATATGAAATTTCTCTAATGTGAAGATAATAACTTTGCATTCAAATTGTGGATGATATTGCAATAGAGGAGGCCTCTATTTATAGATTTGAAGAATGAAAGATTGAAGGATTTGGATGAATGTGGGAAAAAAGACCAGCCAATGAGAAGAGGCCACTTGTCCACATGTGATTAGAGGAGGAATGAGCACATTTTGGTCAATGTGCATGATAAATGCTATTGGATTCAAATTTAAAATTTGAATGTGACATGTTTAGAGAGAAGGGAAATGGAGTTAATGTCACTCGGCTCAAGGCAAAACGACTTGTAAGGTGAAATAAATGCCTTGTTGGAAAGACTAAGTCCACTTGGATTTGAATTCAAATTTGAGGGAATATTCTCCTTGTATGCCATGTTGAGAGAAAATAGAGATTTAATAAATGAATTAAATCTATTTTCATGTGCAAGTGGTAAAAGATAGAGGATGTGACATGATTTAAGATTAAATTAATCAAAAATTAATTAATGTAATGAGGAATTAGGAGATGTGACAATTTAGACTTAAATTTATGCATTGATTTAAATCAAATTGATAGGAAGGGTTTAATTAAATAAATGTTTTGATTTATTTAACTAAAGGGGATAATGTTAAATTAAATCAAATAAGGTTTAATTTATTTAATTTAATAAGGGGACTTTAGAGTTTTAATTTAAACAAATTGAATTATTTAAATGAACAAAAAGACTATAGGATTAATTAAACAAACTGATTTATTTAATTAATAGGAGATGATGATTTAATCAGATAAAAGGGGATTTATTTAATTAAAAGATGAAATTTGATGAATTTAATCATAAAAATATTATTTATTTAAATTAATTAGTAAAGGGGATGATTCATGAAGAAATGATGTCAGTAAGATCAGAATCAGGTGTGTGTATATTTTACGTGTCTACACAATCATCATGTAAAAGATTGCTTGCATCATGTTGTTTTAGAGCTAACAATGGTGATGTAGGGTTTGTGATTCAAGCAAGTGCTTCATTCAAAGATATATCAACATCAAACAAGATTCCAAGTCTACATCCATTGAAGCCATTACTTACATGTTTGCAACACCTTATTGCTAGGGTTTGGTTAATTGCAACATTGTCATTTGTTCATTCATCATTCTCCATTCATATTTTCTTTCATTTGAAGGTTTAATTACCAACAGGGGGTTTGACCATGGCAAACCCCTATTCTCTAACCCCACAACATTTTTCCCTCTTGTCAAGTGTGTGATTTGTAGGGCTATGTTGCAAATTTGTTAAGAAGTAAAGTTGGAGAAAAGTTGTCAAATTGTTAAAGTTGTCATCAAGCCTTGGAGAAGCTTGGAGAAGACCTACAGGTGGCATTTTGTAGATTTAGATCTAGAAACCAGTCAAAAAGGGTAGAGTAGATCGAGAGACATAGAATCTAGATTAAAACTTTTAGAAAAGCAGAAGTGGATTGATTCACTACTATTGGCGAATGAGTCCCACTATACATGCCTAATAGAGATTTTTGTAGATTTGGATACCCTTTTGGCTGAAGCTTGTATATGCACATTTTCTCAAAAACTGGACTGATTCACTTAGCTTGGTGAATGAGTCCTAGTCAAAATAAACAATAGATTTTTTTGCGATCTAAACCTCCATCCTGCCTTCTTTAGTCTCCCAAGTGTACATTCTAGTTTCATAGATTTCTATTGCATTTTGTTTATCTTTTTAAGTCATTTAATGTTATATTGCATTTAATTAGGGTTTTGTTTTACAACTTACATTGCATTGTCTTTTCCAAGTCCAAACATGTTGGTGAACCCCTCATTACATATCATTCAACCCCTAGGACAACCCTATTACAAGATCTCAATCTCCTTTGCATTGAGATTTTTGAGGTTATCCTTGAGTGGAATCTCTCTGAAAGTAGGTGTGAATATACAACTTCATAACCTCTTACCTTTTAAGAGGTTCCAATAAGTGAAATTAGGTGTATGATATAACCAAGACATCTTCAGGTGTACAATAATAAAAACTAAACATTTCAAAGTCTTTAATTCTCCAACATGATCCCAAATTTTAGTAGAGAAATGTAATACTATGGATATATAGAGTAAGCCTTGAACCTTTAGAGGTTATCATTGTGGTGTTAAGGCATATAAAATTCTCTAGTCTACTATAAATTATATTCATTTGGAGAAGTATTTTATTTGACGAGGGCACTTTGACTTATATTATTGATATTTTATAAGTTCTACATCCACAATGGCTTAATTTGGGCTTGCTAGCAACACATGAGGATTTGGATCCACATAAGCACATGCATGATGATGATTAACATTCCTCTACTTTTATTAATTTTTTGATGATGAAGATCTAACTCCTTCCTCTCCTAGTTATTATTCTAAGGATGGTAAAACTCATCTTAGTTCTCTAGCTTCTTATCCACTTTGGGCTAAGAAAAAAATATTTAGATTAGGGATTGAAATTTAAAAAAATGGGATTTTCTTTCATATGGTTTAGGACATAGAGCAAACCCACTTCACAATCATTTCATTCAAAGGAAACCCTAGAGATCTCAATCTAAAGTATGCAAAGGAGAAAGAGATCTTGCATCAAGGCTATCCTAGGGTTTGATTGTAAACTAATGAGGGGTTCACCACCAAGCTAGGCCTAGCTTTGAAAGACAAATGAAATGAAAAATGTAATACTTAAAACTAATCCAATGCAATCTCTCACTAAATGACCTAAAAATGCATGTAAAACATAACAAAATGTTGAGAGATGAAATGTATGCACTTGGAAATCTAAAGAAGGCTGAAATGAGCTCTAAAACATTGAAAAACCTAAAATTTTGGCCTATTAGGACTCATACACCAATCTGGGTGTATCAGTCCCAGATCCGAGCATCTGTGCAAGAGTTGGTTTCTGGAAAAAGGGTATATGGAATTGCAAAAATCTAGAAAAATGCATGTAGTGGGAATCATACGCCACTTCTAGCGTATCAGTCTCATTCCACTTTTTTAGGAATTCAAAGTTCATATATGTACTCCAATCTCTGCTCTTTCCTTCCAAACTAATTTTCGCATCTAAATCTATGAAAAGACCCGTAAAACAAAATAGAGACTTGATTTTCTTACGGGGGTTTGCCTCAGTCAAACCCCTAGTTTGGTATTTAAACCTTGATAGAAATAATAAAATATGAATGCTAATAGAAATATAAATCCTAACCTTAAGTGTGTCTAAGATTAGGAAATTTGAAATAAAATGCAACCCTATTTTAATGCGCTAGAATGAGATGCATGAATGAAACATGAAGATGAATGAATCCCTTTGAGAGATCTCTAATCACCCCATATGATCCCTAGTGATGCTTGTACCTTAGGTTGAATGTAAGATGATAATTGAGGATGGAATCACTTAGGAAACAAGTCATTAGGCTTGGCTTGATGGCTAGTTGTATCTCCCCAACCTAGAATCCATCATCATTCACCATAGACAACCATGATCAACCCTTTGAAATGCTAGATCTTGAATGAAAGTGAGCTTGAAGACTTGCAAAAACACTTTAATGCTGCTCCAAAACTTCAACTTTACTTTCTTTTGAAACTTGAATGCTCTTGTGAAAGAATGCTTGAAGACTCTTGAATACTTGGATCTTGAAATTATTCTAAAAATGCTTGTTTAGATTGAAAAAATGACTTAGAAATTTGCTTATATAGGAATGTACACCTAATTTACCATTATTCAGAAACAAAAAGTCGACATCAACCAAAACTTTGAATTAAAAAGTTGATTTTTCCACTCAAACCCTAAAAAATCCCCGAATGGGACTCATACACCACTTTTGGCATATGGGTCCCACCTAGGGGGACTCATATGCCCAAGGTGGTGTATGAGTCCCACCCTAGATTTTCGGGGTAGGTTGTTAGAAGTTTTTATGTTTTTGATGATTTTGTCAGGTTTTTAGCTAAAATAAGTCTCAAGATCCAAAATAATGGGTCCTAGGGGCCTATTAATGATGATTTAAAGGGTAATTAATGCAAGGGTACTAAAATAGGTCTAGATTAAATGAGAAATTTCCCTATCTCCAATAAGGGAGTACAATTTCTATTATTATAGGGACACCTCAAATATCGAGCATATGAGATCTTATTTTAGGTAAATTCACATGTTTTCATTACCTCTATATTTAATCTATAGTATCTTTTAGAGGAATCTAACATTCTTGAGTGGAATATAGCTATATAGGAGAAGTATAGTTCCTTAGTTGAGATGCATATTTGTGATTTATTACCACTTACTAAAGGTAGAATATTTTTATATGTAAGTGAATATATTAGAAAAAAATGCTACATATGGGTTAGTTGATAAGTTCAAGGCACACTTGATTGCAAAGGGGTTTTCATAATTTTTCTTAGAATTGAATTCACTAAGAAATTTATACTAGTTGAAAAGATGAAATATATCCAATTCACACTTATTATTTTTGTATAAAATCATTGGGATATTCACTAAATGTATATGGAAATTTATCTTCATAGAGATATCGAGGAATAGATCTATATGGAGTAGTCATAGGAATTTCTACAAATTTTTCCATTTTCTTTAGAATTTAAAATCTATTGATGGCTTGAAATAATCCACTTAGTCTTGGTTTGTCAAGATTGATTCATTCATTATCATAGTTGGGTTCTTTACATGCGATTCTAATCCAAATGTCTATAATTGACTATATGATAATTATCTCCTATGTTTGTTTTTACATGTAGATGACTTACTAATCATGGGGAGTTCTTCATCCTCCATTATAATAGTGAAAACCAACCTTCATAACAAGTTTTCTTTGACCAACTTCGGTATTATTTTCTTAGGATCGAGATACATCAATCTACTTATTTAATTATTATTACATAATTAAATCATGCACTTGATTTTCACTCATAGTTCCACATCGATAACTACAATATTTATTTAACTCCTTTTATTTTTAGAGTCAAACTAGAGGGAAAATGTTTTCTATCATTCTTTTATGATACTTTATATCAAAAATTTGTTAAAGTTCTTACTCCCTAGCTCACACATGTGGCATAACATCTCATACTCCATTGGTATGTGTTGCAAGAGTTTCACCCTTGGTCTCCTTGTGTTGTGCAACACAATTCTTGGGTTCATGACATGGCTTAACCACCTCCTATGGATCTTGGATCTTGTATAAGTCTAGTGGTTGTATCGGGCATTAACATGTTGATCTTTTTGTGCAATGGTAGTTGCCTATGTAAAAATTGGAATTAGAGTCGAGGTCATAGGTTCAAACCCACCGCTTGCATTGGGGGGATTGTTGCAAGATTTTTTCCCTTGCTCTCCTTGTGTTGTGTAGTGTAGCACTTGGGTTCATGACATGGCTTAACCGCCTCTTGTGGATCTTGGATCTTGTATAAATTTGGTGGTCATATTGGGCATTAACATGTCGATCTTTTGGTGCAATGACAACCGCTTGTGCAATAGTATGGTCCCTTGATTTATGCAAGATATGCATGAGATCCAATAAAGGAAACCAAGTAGATTCTCTATTACATATAGGGTACTAATATTTATGGGAACCATTATGTAATAAGTATTGATATTAAATTGGTTGGGTATATTTATTTAGGATATGTAGACATATATTAGGATTACAAGTCTACTTTATACCACAACTTCTCACTTGGTTTAGGTCATAAATTTTGGTTGAATAAGAAGAATTTTAATACAAATGTATTATACTAAGGCCAAGAATTGAAGGAAAATGCAGTAATACAACCATTAAGGCCATCTTTCTTTAACACATTCTTATCAAGTTTGGTATCTAGTTTAAACAATTATTTGTTAAATTTTGTGAGGATATGTGTAACAAGAAAATAAAGGTTCATATGCAGTATATCTGGGAGATTATTCACATATAGGTTAATAATCTTCAATATTGCTCAATCTTTGATCATATTTCTATCATATTTACCAATCACTTTGTAGAAAATAAGTTTTTTCATTTACAAGCTTTGATGGGGTGTGGGAGGCTACTTGTTTAGGAACTACCTAGCCCTCTCTCTCTCTCTTTAGTTAGGGGTTCCTTTCTCTCTTTATTTGTTAAGTTATCTCTCTTATCTTGAGGGCCTCTTATCTTTAGTGAAATTTATATATACATGCATACCTCATTAGGCTTCATTTTCTAGGACCCCTCTTTTCATCCACCTAAAATACACTTAGGGGATGTTGACTTTTATATTTTTATTTAGGTTAATATACTTTTACTACATATTATTTTGTTGTTAGGAGTGATTTATTTATGAGGGTAGATGAAATATTCCATGAATATAACTCCCACCTATATTTGGTAGTTGGAGTTACTTCTCATTTATTAGTTGTCTTTTCCACCTTTCTTATATACATATACTCCACTCACCTTTCAAGAGAAATGCACATCTAATGTGAGATTTTTACTGTGCATAATATTTATTTGAGACATTCATATCATATTTATTTTATGAAACTCTCTCTATTTTACTATTTAGTTTTAGGATTGCTTATTGAATAGGGTGTATGTGCCTATTTTTCACTAGATCTTGGTTCTTTATTAATTTTAGTAAATTCTAGCAAAGAAGAGGTCTAAGTTGGACTTCAAATCTAAGAGATGTATCTATATTAGCCATAAAAAATGTGTAAAAACATATAATATTTAAAATCCTAATCTTACAAAGATAGTATATAGATGTTTGTTATCTTTAGATAGATTGAGTCTTCCCTATCAAGCAACCTAGAGATGAAGATAAATAAATGGTGTAATTTAAACCAATGTTCAAGGAAATTCCATTTCAAAATAATTTGGAGCTTTAAGAAGGAATAGTAGTGGAAAGTGATTTTAATTAGGAAGCAAATGATCTTATCACTCCATGCTTAAGAAGGCCAAGTCGATAAATGATAAAAATTGAAATGTATTTCCCATCTAATTTTCATTATTTTGAAGTGATGATGAGTCTACAACAATGAGGGAGGTAGTAGAATCAAATGAGATTAAATCTTAGAAGAAGGTCATGAATGAGGAGATAGTCACCCTAGATAAGAATATAACTTGGGAGTTGGTTCAATTTCTTAAAGAAAACAATTTTTTTGGATGTAAACGAGATTTCAAGAAGAAGTTTATTTTTGAAGGAAAGGTTGAAAAATACAAGACACAATTGCTTGCTAAATGTTGTTCCTAGGTCAAGATAAAATCTCTTTCTTGTTGTAAAATTAACTTCCATTAGATTTTTATTATTTATGGTTGTTTCTTATGACCTAGAAGTTTAGTATATGGATGTTTAGATAAAATAATATTTGAGATTTGGAGGAAAAAATATACTTAAAATAACCTGAGCATTTTGTGGCAAAGGGAATTTTTTTAAATTTTTTTTAGGTTGAAGCATTCTCTATACCATGGGTTAAGTTAGTCACCCTAGATGTGGTGTCAAAAATTCAATATCTATGCTATGAATTTTGGATTTGATAGAGCTAAATTTTATTATTGTGTACACTCTAAGTACTTTGGTGATTATTTTATTATTATTTTCTTATATGTTGTGGATACAGTAAGTAGACTTTTCAAGGTGTTGTACCCTTAACATAGAGAGCCAATAGGGCCAATAAGATCAAGTCCAAAAAACATTAGAGACCAAGCCAAAAAACATATACCGCAGACCAACAACAGACAGACAAAAAATAGACCATATGCAGACTAATTGGCATTTTCCCAGTTCATAGACAAGAGATTAACAATACCATCCCCACCCATTCCTAACCATCTTCAACATTCTTCTCATCCATTTCATCCTTCATAACTATAGATAGGGTGCTTGTAACACAATATACCAACTTGATAGTGAAGTGAGTCAAGCCACAAAATTTATTGTCCATCTTATCCATTCTTTCCTGCAGCACACAAAGCTCCTCCCCATAATCTGCAGCCTTCACAATATTAACACGTTCCACGTCCAGTGGGTCCAAGGACTGGGAAGCTAAGTTTTCCTTTTGCACTTTGCTAATATCAGGAATGGTGTTGGACCCTCTAGCATACTCATCCTCCTAATCCCCAAAAACCTCCTTATCCTTGTAATATTTATTGTCAGATCGCTCCTCTTCCGAATCCAAGTCATTAACCTGCACTTTCTTGTTATTATTAGCTAGTCTACTAGACCTCCTGATGATGGTCTCACCACTAGTCACCAGTGTAGCCATGACCACCGTGTCCCCCTTAGAATCCCTACCCACCACATTTTAACCTTTTTTTGTCCTAGCCAGAGGCTCCATCAAACCCTTCACATCATCCTTACCTTTCTTCTTCAGGGTGGGTTTGCTAGCAGTCTTAGCAGGGGCTGACTTGAGTTCACAGAGACTAGCCATAACACTAGTCTGGGAATTTCTCATATTCCCCTTAAGCTTCTTTGCAGTAGGTTTAGGCTTGTGAGTATCAACAACAACCAGATGAGTTTTCCTGATGGGACCTTTGGACTCGACCGAGGAAATATTGGTCACAACAAGAGGTTCAATTTCCTCAACATGAATAATAGATATGGGTTTGGGTGGGCATAACACAATTTTGAAGTGGTGGAGTCTCATAATGAGACCTTGTTGAAGTGACAAAGGAGGGGTATCATCAGGGTTTAGGCCAACAACCTCAATGCTTTTTTCAACAAAGCTCTCTAAATCCTTAAGAAGGAAGAAAGGAAAGCTTAATAGAATTTTATATCGAAGATGATTTAAAAGAGGGAAATGGTAGAAGTAGTAAGTTTTGTATCTACCTTCAAGCATCACGTACTTTATTAGGGAAAGGTAGACTTGGTCCCACAGCTATAGAAGAGCCTCTCTCTCAAACCTTGACTGGTTACGAACCGACTTCTCGTTCCCCATAAAGAAAGCATTCAAACTTTCATTATCTTGGGTCTTTGTATGCTTCAAGTACTTCTTACCAGTAATCAGTAGCCTCTTCATGTACGCTATCACATCCTCATTCACTTCAAAGGAAATGCAGCCCAGAGTCACTCTTTGATCTTTCCAAGAGCTATAAAATTGTGCAAATAAATTAGGGTCGTGATCCACCAAATTCTCCATCAGGGGAGCCAAACCGCCTTCAACACATATATGCCACACCAATGGATCTTTTCAAAATTCACCATAGTTGTCGGGATCCCTTCGTACTTTGTCACCACCGATAATGCCTGTCTGCACATGGAATAATAGAAAACTTGTAAGAGTAAAAGGTTAGAGAAAATTGTTAAGTGAAAGGTCACCTACACACTTAGGATTTTAAGCCAAATAGAGCAGCCTTAGGTAATCAAAGAAATGTAAATGACACACACTTGAGGAGGTAAATCTCTAAAAACAATCTTGGCAGACTCATTAATGAGGATCTAAGAATATGTTAATGAGATGTTCTTGATTGGTAAAAAAAATATGATCAAGGTTCTTAAGTATTCCCAATAGATCCATAGATATTAACTTTAACTACCCAAATGTGGATGCCCAAATGGAATATTCCCCCACTAGCTACTTTTACTGCTTTAATGAGACCTATTTCCCATAAAATTTACATTTACATTTTTACACCAAGGGAATTTACATTGTTGCGAATTAAAATATTATTCTCTTAACCCCTGAGCCCTTATTAAAAAGAAACAAAATTTAAATTACAATATTTTTGGTGATGTTGGATTGCTAGTACCCCTAGATGCTCCTGCATCAGACACCCGGGGTAGGAAAATTTTGTGAATATGGATTTACAAAATTGAGTTGAGTGGTAGTACCATCCTTTCAGATTTCAAGCAATCCTCAACATACTCCATTAATGAAATTGTCACCTACCATTGATTATTCTTTCTCCTCTTCCAACACTTAGCAGGAACAAGCAACCTCCTCCTCTAATAATTCTTCTCTGCACTCAACATATTCAATGTGGATTCATCTCCACCATAAACCAAAAAACTCCACTAAATATAACTCACACTCGTGGTATTCAACCCACCATAGTCCGACCACCTCCACCAAAATGCACTTGCACTAAAATTTGCAATACCAAACAAATATTCTACATACCAAACATCACTAGCAAACTATGTTTGAACCAACTTACTCAAATTATGCAAATTATAATCTTTCTCAAATTTACCAAAATATGAATCAATATTATCCTTTTCTAAAACTCTTTCATCTACATCAAATCCACTCTCATCTTCATCAGAAAAATGAAAAATATTATGCATTACCTCTTTCTCTACAACCTTTTTCTTGCCACTGTTTTCTACCATATCTTCTTCACCTTCACTCCCAACTGCACTTTCATTTTCCAATACATTCAAGTCCTCTAAAGGAAACTCATATCCTACTACAACAATATTTTCCTCTTTGATTGTTACACTTTATTTTTACTTCTCTTCCTGTACTACAATTTGACCATCTTCCTTCATGTTATCCTCAAAGCATACTTCTGCAATATTTTCTCCTTCCTCTTCACTTGCATACACAACTATGACAAAGTTTTTTCCTTTCTTCTTTGGCATTTTATCAAACACTTGCTACAGACCCTCAATATTCAACCTCTCAGGTATAGACTGCTTCACATTTGAGGATTTGTCTACACACCACACACACTCCACCACAGGTCTTGGTGCAAACTACCTCACATCAGTGCTTCTTCCTTCACACTCAAGAACTCCTGCTTTGATACCACTCATGAAAAGGAAGACTCTCCTTTTCAAGTTTGATTACAAAACCGCACTAAACATAATGCAAGAAGGCTGCAAATACATAAAAAAGTATAGAATATGGAAGAGAAATAGAGCAACTTATATTTTATTCAAATATGCAAAATAATACATCAAACTAAAGCTCATGGTCTCCCCTTCAATCCTACATGCAATACCTGCAACACATGTGTCTTCAATAATTTGGCATAATTTCAGTAGCATTTGGGTATGCAAACTTAACTTCTCCAAAAGCCCCCCTTCTCCAAATGAAAAGGCATCAATTTATAGAGAATGTACAAGGAGAAAACCATTCATGTTATCACAAAACAAATTGCTAGAACCACCTTGAAAATCCCATGCCCAACTTAGGGAGTTACAAAATCTGCAAATAGAAAAGGAATCCAATGCATGCAAGCCTTCACATGGGCACCTAAATTTTGGCCAATCAAATTTGGTCAGTTATGAAATTTTACAACCCCTGACAGATTCCTTATAGATTTTTGGTGTTGGAATATGGCGACTGGTCATGCTATAGCCACCCTCAAGAAAAAAAAATTTCACCTTTTTTCGTTTCGTCACCGAAAAGGGAAAAAAACTGACTTTGTAAACCCTAATTTCTGGAAGCTTAAAAAAGCTTGTCATAAGCAATTGGGATGGAGAGTTTAAGTATGGAATTATTTGTGATATTGTAATATGTTTTGCACTGGATAATAAAATCATTGGATGGTTGGGGTTTTGCGGATGTAGCCCAGATTGGGTGAACCACGCTAAATTCTTTGTGTTGTCTTGTTTATGCTATAATTTCCTGTGTTTTATTTCTCTATTTTATTGATCAAATCTGTATTTAACTTGTTAGATATCTACCTTCTAACCCTAACAAGTGGTATCAGAGTGAGTTGTTTTCAATTATCATCTGCAGGAAGGTATCACGGTTGAGTGGGAGTCTCACGGTTAAGTGGGAGCAATGGCAGACGAGGGTAAGTTGAAGGTTGAGAAGTTCAATGGGAAGAACTATCAATTATGGAAGATGCAGATGGAGGACTACCTCTATTAGAAGGGAAAACCAAGAAACCCTCAGCAATGTCAAATGAGGAATGAGATATTTTGGACAGAAAGGCACTTGGCAGTATTCATTTATGCCTGACACAATTGGTGGCATTCAATATTACAATAGAAAAGATAACTTAAGAGTTGATGGAAACCCTAGTGAAGTTATATGAAAAGCCTTCCACTTCGAATAACGTATTTCTTATGAAGCTTTTATTTAATATGAAAATGGTAGAAGGTGGGTCACTTGTTGATCATTTAAATGAGTTTAATACAGTTACCAGTCAATTAAATTTTGTAAAAGTAAAATTTGATGAAGAAGTTAGGGCTCTTTTGATTCTGTGTTCTTTGCCTAAAAGATGGAATAGCTTGGTAATGTCTATTAGCAATTCTGTTTTTGGTTCGAATACATTGAAGTTTGATGATGTTGTTGGTGTTATTTTGAGCAAGAAAATTCATAGGAAAAGCTTAGGTGGAACATCCACTCTAGGAAATGTTTTGAATGCAGAAAGCAGGGGAAGAACAAAGGAGAGAGGAAACAATTCTAGAAGTCATGGGAAGTCACGAGGAAAATCAAAGGACAGAAGGTCCCAATCTAGAGATAAAAAGGATTGCTTGTATTGTGGTAAGCCGAGTCATTTAAAGAAATATTGTTGGTCTCGAAAAAATAAAGGCGACAAAAAGGAAGGAAATAAAGAGGCAAATGTGGTAAGCAATAAATCTAATGAGGATGCTTTGATTCTTTCCCTTGACAATGGTGATGATTCTTGGGTGTTAGATTTAGGGGCTTCTTTTCATGCTACACCCCATAGAAATTATTTTCTTGATTATGTCCAAGGGGATTTTGGGCTAGTTTATTTGGGAGATAAGGAACCCTCTCAGATTGTTGGAAAGGGAAGAATCAAGATTAAATTGCAGAATAGGAATCATTGGCTACTATATGAGGTAAGGCACATTCCAAAGTTAAAAATAAATTTAATTTCTGCAGGGCAACTAGATGATGAAGGTTGTGTTGTTACATTTAGTGATAAAAATTGGAAGGTTACAAAAGGTGCCTTAGTGGTAGAAAAAGGTGTGAAAGTAGGTACCTTATATCTTTGTACAGGTCATACTGTTCCTTCTACTTTAGCTATTGTAGATAAAAATCAACATTCAAGAATAGTTGTTGCAGTTCAGCAGGCAAAAAATCAGATAGTTGTTGTGGATTTTGAATCAGCACTATGGCATAATAGACTTGGGCATATGAGTGCAAAAGGTATGAAATTAATTCATTTAAAGAATTTTTTACCAGGTCTAAAATGTGTTAATATGGATTTCTATGAAAGTTGTGTGTATGGAAAACAAAAGAGATTTTTTTCAAGGATGGGAAACAAAAGAAAGATGAGAAATTGGAGCTTATTCATACAGATGTACGGGGACCAAATCAGGTATCTTCTCTCGGTGGATCTCAGTATTATGTTACATTCATTGATGATGCAACTAGGAAGGTATGGATTTATTTCCTTAGGCAAAATCTGATGTATTTGAAACTTTTAAAAAATGGAAAAGCTTGGTTGAGATTGAGACAGGTAAAAAGAAAAAATGTCTCAGATCTAATAATGGTGGTGAGTATTACAACAAATATTTTGAAGATTATTGTTCAACTAATGGTAATCATAGGCATAAAATAGTTCCAAGGACTCCATAGGAAAATGGAGTGGCTGAGTGCATGAATAGAACAATAATGGAGCGTGCACGAACTATGAGATTGCATGTTGGGCTGCCTTTAAACATGTGGGAAGAGGTTGTAAACACTGATATTTATTTAATTAATAGAGGCCCCTCTAATCCTTTGGATTGTGGTATTCCAGAGGAAGCATGGATAGGTAAGAAGGTGAGTTATTCTTTTCTCAAAACCTTCGATTGTGAAGCATTTGTACATGTAGATTCTGAAAATAGAACCAAGCTTGATACAAAATCAAAGAAATGTATATTTTTTGGATATGGCATTGATGAATTTGGTTATAGGTTTTGGGATTTTGAAAATAAGAAAATTGTGAGAATCAGGGATGTCATATTCAATGAGAAAGCGTTGTACAAAGATCTATTGCAGCAGCATGAGAAGACATAAAAGGATTTTGTAGTGCTGGATGATATTAAAAACAACAATGTTCCAGTGGTTCCTCATGCTCCGTAACAACAACAACAACAAGAAATACCCAAAACTCTAGTGAATGTTAGGCAATCTTCAAGGATAAGTAGACCTCCAAAAAGATTTTCTCCCTCTTTGTATTCTATTTTTTTAACTGATGCTGGTGAACCTCAATGCTATCATGAAGCTATGTAGGTGGATACCAAGGTTTAGTGGGAGCATGGAATGGAAGAATAAATGGAATCCTTGCTGAAAAATCAGACTTGGGAATTATGTAAGTTGCCTGTAGGTAAAAAGGCTTTACCAAACAAATGAGTTTATAGGCTAAAAGAGGAGGATGGAGGTAAGCAACAATTTAAAGCCAGATTAGTTGTAAAGGGATTTGCATAGAAAAAGGGTATTGATTTTGATGAAATATTTTCTCCGGTTGTTAAAATGACTTCTATTTGTACTGTTTTAAGTATTGTGGCTGTTGAAGATTCACATTTAGAATAGATTGATGTTAAAACTACTTTTCTCCATGGTGATTTGGGAGCGGAAATATATATGGAGCAGCCACAAGGATTTGAGGTCAAAGGTAAGGAGAAAATTTTATGCAGATTGAAGAAAAGTTCATATGGCTTGAAGCAAGCACCTCGACAATGGTATTTTAAATTTGATAGTTTTATGGTTGAGCAAGGCTACAATAGGTGTAATTTAGAACATTGTGTTTATTTTAAGATGTTAGGTGAAGATAGATACATTATTCTATGTTTATATGTTGATGATATGCTTGTAGCGGGGTCTAACATGAATCACATAAAGGAGTTAAAACAACAGTTAGAAAATTCATTTTCTATGAAGGGTTTGGGGGCAACAAAACAAATCCTTGGTATGAAGATTACAAGAGATAGGAAAAATAGAAAATTGTTTTTTTATCTCAGGCTGATTATGTTGAAAAGGTGTTGCAGAGATTTCATATGGAGAATGCAAAATTTGTTAGCACACCTTTGCCCAGTCATGTCAAATTGACTAAAGATATGTGTCCAAAGACACAAGAGGAGGAAGGAAAAATGTCCAAGGTACCATATGCTTCAGCTGTAGGCAGTTTAATGTATACCATGGTATGCATGAGACCATATATTGCACATGTCATATGAATTGTTAGTAGGTATATGACTCATCTTGGAGTTGAGCATTGAAATGCAATAAAATGGATTCTCAGATACTTGAGAGGTACAACCAATAAATGTTATGTTTTGGGGGCTGTAATACAAATTTAAAAGGCCATGTTGACTCAGATTTGGTAGGGGATATAGATACCAGGTGGAGTACCACAAGTTATTTATTTACAGTTGGTGGGACAACAGTGAGTTGGATTTCGCGGTTGCAAAAGGTGGTTGCTTTATCCACCACAAAGGCAAAGTATGTGGCTACAACAAAGGCAACAAAGGAGATAATATGGCTGCAATTTTTCATGAAAGAGTTGGGAAAACAATAGGCTGAAAATCACTTATTTACATATAGCTAGAGTGATATACATCTTGCACTCTAAAACCAAACACATACAACTGAGATATCATTTCATTCGGTCAGTCTTGGAGGATGGATAGGTAATGCTGGAAAAAATACATACAGACGACAATCCAATGGATATGTTTACAAACGTAGTGACAAGGGAGAAGCTAAGCTCCTCTTCAACTTCGGTTGGGCTTCAAGTTTGAATTCAAGTATAACAGAGTAGCAGGGTCCAAGGTGCTTATTTCCAGTGGGAGCTGTAAGTGCAACAATGTCGTCTAGGATCAGTCTCCAAGTGGGAGATTGTTGGAATGTGGCGACTGATCATGCTATACTATACACTCTTTAGTACTGTACACTCTTCATGTATCCTCACCGAGGTTTGGGGCTAGGCTGGGCCTTAGGTGGGGGTTAGAGGGTGGCAACCCTGAAGAAAACTTTTTTTTTTCACCCTTTTTTGTTTCGTCACTGAAAGGGAAAAAAGTCGACTTTATAAACCCTAATTTTTGGAAGCTTCTAAAAAGCTTGTTATAAGTGGTTGGGATGGAGATTTGTAACATGGAATTATTTGTGATATTATAATATGTTTTACACTGGATAATAAAATCATTGGATGGCTACGGTTTTGTGGATGTAGCCCAGATTGGGTGAACCACGTTAAATTCTCTGTGTTGTCTTGTTTCTGCTATAATTTCTTGTGTGTTTTATATCTCTATTTTATTGATCAAATCTGCATTTAACTTGTTGGATATCTACGTTCTAACCCTAATAGTTGGTTACACTTTGCATGCAAATACATGCAAGATTCTTTGCAACTCACCTTATGATAATTTCTGACAAAATTACATGCAAACCATGCCAAAACCACTAAAAGAAAATTGTTTATCCTCATCCTAAAGTGGATGCCCAAATGGAATATTCCCCCATTAGATACTTTTACCACTTTAACGAGACCTATTTCCCATCAAATTTACATTTACATTGTTGCAAATTAAAATATTATTCTCCTAACCCCTAAGCCCTTATTAAAAATAAATAAAATTTAAATAATAATATTTTTGGTGATGCAAGATTGCTAGTACCCCTAGATGCTCTTGCATCAGACAATGAGATTTGTTCATGTTTAATTCCTTTCTCTTTGTAATAATTGTGAGAATGTGAATATCACAAGGAAATGGTGGTAGGTGGACCATGTTTTTCTCTAGAGAGCTCTAACAATACCTAATCCTAATTTATGCATGATAATGATCACAAAATCTCCAAACACATATTCTATGGCAAATTTCATATCTCTAGCTTGGTCTTAAATCATATGGACACATAAAAAGTCACCCTAAGAGAATATACAATGATCAAAATAATTATAAAAATATTGAAACTGGATTTTAAATTTACTCATGTTATTTAGTTTTGGTTTAACCTTGTAAACAAGTTCATTAATATGGATTAAACCCATAATACACATAGATAATTCATGTAGGTCAATCCCGCACATAGTGGTTCAATTCCATGAGGTGATTCAAACCCATGGGTTACAAAAAATAAGTAAACTTATGAAAAGTGTACAAAATTTTGAAGATATTTCAAAATTCAAAAAATTACAAAGATAAAAAAATGGGTTGAAATATGACTTATCACCTCTTAATACTTGCCACTTTCAATATAGTTATATTATTTCTCAATCATACATAGGCACATGTCATCATCAATGCATGATGATGACAATTTTTTTAAAATCTCTAAATCTCTTGAGAAGTCTTATCTCACAATATTAAAGTATTAGTAAAAAATTTCAAGTAACTTTTTGACATTTTTGACATGTTCAATTAATTTGAAAAACCCTAACAATTGACAAATTTACAACACCAAATCTAAAAATATTAGCCACCAAATAGGTCTATAATATTTAGTCCAATAGAATTGATAATGAAAAAAAGAAAGATATTAAAGGTAGAGGCATGAAAAGTAGGAGGGGATTCAAGAGAAAAAGCATTGGAAGATACCTAGTCAAGGAAGACAAGAAATATGATAAAAATAAATGCAATCAAGACACTCCAAAAATATGAAGAAGATAATGGCATAAAGGATATCAAAGACAACCAAGAAAATGGAAATTCATATGAGATGAATATTTTAACCTTATAAATACCATTAGGAAAGGGAATGTTGAAGGATATGACAATGAAATAAAAGAGCCAAACACTAAGAAAGTAAAATCTAGAGTTTATGCTTCTTGATGATGTTGATTTCATTGCCGAGTATCAAAAATATTTTATTATTTAATTTTTTATAGGAGGAATACTATCAAAATCAAATTTCTACAAATGGGATAAACTAAATTGTGAATTTACAAGGGCTAAGAAATTGAATCTTTAAATATAGGGTTAGAAAAAGACTATGTGTCTTGTAAACTTAAAATAACTGAACATACTCAAGTTGTGCTTTAATATGGAACCTAGGTTATTTGTGGATAGGTTTAATAGCTATAGTCTTGGACCTTGGATTTTCTTCTCAAAGGACCTTCAATATCTTGTTTCCAAATGTGGGTAGAGCTAATTTTTTAGAACTTGGAATTCAAAACTTTATTGAGGGATATAGTTTTACAACTTGGAAGAGTTATTTGGTGTAAGAGAAATTTTTTTTTTCTAGTTTAAGGGTACATACTAGAGTTTATGTGGAGATGGACTTAAACAATCAACTACTTGGTAATATTAAGATAATTGGCCTTTAGTTTGAGTTTGACCAGGTATTATTATATTCAAATAATCCTAAGACTTATTTTCTTTGCCAACAAGAAGGCCACTTGATAAGAGATTTCCCTGTCAAAAGAAATAGCCTCTAGTTTAATCTTCCCAATCAATAGAAAATGAAATCCCTCTTCAATATTCTACTATTCCTAAGGCTTCTATTGATTCTCAAAAATAGGTCAAATCTTTCTTATATGCCTAGAGACAAAATATTAATAACAAGTCTTCTATATTTTTCCCCCTATCCTATATATATGAAATAATGATGGATAGTTGTAGATTAATAAGGAAGAAGAAATAAATTTTGGAGTCTACTAATATTTAGATTAGTCATATGTCTTCAAAAAATTACCCCCCCTTCATATCTCTCTAATTTGATATCTCATGACTGATTTTCCATGTCTCCCTTACCATCTATGATAGAGATCAAGATCCCCCTTGGTTGCTCCAAAAGACTAGAGACCTTCTAATTAAATTATTACTCTTTCTAACCATTTTGATGTTATACCACAAGAGGAAGATCTTATTGAATCCTCTTCATCATGAACTAAAAAATTATTTCCTAGAACATAAGAAGGATATCTCTCCCCCATTGCAAATATATGGTCAAGGAGGCTATTGTTTTTTATTATATAAGTAGGGAAGGGCCCTAATCCTATAGTTACAAAAGGAGCTGAAACAACAAGATGAAAGACTAGGAAACATCACTAGTCACACCCAAAAAACAACAACCAAACTAACTACTAAAAAGCAACCATATGGGGCTCACATGGAAAATTACTAGTATTTTATCCAAAAGATCATTATAGTTATAATAAAAAAACATAAGCATACCACATACTATCGCAAAATGTGGCACATAGGCCATATAAAATATTAACCATTGTCCAACAAGTTCTAAACCAAAGCATAACAAGCAAAAAGTAATAGTCTAAAACTATCATCAAGAGAAATTGAAGTTTTCAGGTAGACATAAAACCAGATCATAAAATGGAGCAGGAACAATAAAATTATTTGGAATTAGCTCTCAAATCCTATTGTTCACCAATCTGAGAGACAAAATCCCTCCAATCCAAGCCAACTTCATTGGTTAGGTCCTTCCTGCCCTCCTTCTTCCCAGATTTCTTTAACCGCTTCTTGATCTTTGATTGAAAAAAAACAACTCCAACCATAGCACACCTCATCAAAACATCAATCACCTTCATCAAAGTTGTGATTGCTTTGTTGGCCTTGTCTTTGCACCAAAAGATCGACCTATCAATGCCCAATACAAGTGTTAGATAAGATCCATGGGATGTAGTTAAACCATGTCACGAATCCTGGAGGGTGGCGAGAACAACTAAGGGAACCAAGGGCACACACTTGCAACAATCCCCCCAACACAACTGCATGATTCAAACCCATGACCCAACTGTGATACCAATTACTGGCCTTACCATTACACAAAAATATCAACCTATCAATGCCTGATACAAGTGTCAGATAAGATCCACGGGAGATGGTTTAACCATGTCACGAATCCTAAAGGGTGACATTGAACAACCAAGGGGACCAAGGGTGCACACTTGCAGCACGTTTTCTCCATGTCCTCAACCTAAACTTGAAAAAATGTGATTCCAATTTTCAAAAAAATAATATTAGTGTCCTCAGGAATAATAGTACCCTTGGCAATGTCCTCCACATCACAAACCTCCTTCTCAGTAACCTCTAGGTCCTCTTCCCCACCAATTTCTTCCTCCACCATATCATATCCCTCCTCCTCTAATTATTCTTCTTCCATCTCATATTATTTTTCATTACAATCCATTCCTTAATTTTCCTCCTACACTTGGGGTTCAAATTATTCCACATACAACTATTTCTCTTCCTCTATTTCAATCTCCTTCTTTTTACCTTTTTTCTTTCCTGAAGAATCAACATTTTCCAATCTTACAGAACATTGGCCACCACGCAACATTCCAACCCATCCTTCATCCAATTCCTACTTTTGAGGATCATTAGGGTCTTCAACTATGGTAATGAAATTCCTTACTTCGGGGTTTGCTGGTCTTTTTTCGAGCTCTTAACCTTAGGGGGTTCCAGGAGTAGTGAGGAGTGTTTTCATTTTTCAAGGGCAGCTTTGAGCATTTCCAACTCAAGGGGATTCTCCACGGAGAAATTCTTAGACTTAGAGGTGGATTATTTGGAGCTAGGGGTAGCCAGATGGGAAGCATTCACAAAGCTACCATCCATAGATTCCACATGAAGAGCAGGGGGCCTAGGGTTAGGTATAGGGTTCAAAAGCACAATGGTCTGGGTAGGGCCAACATTATCATCATCATTATGGTGTGTATTATCTTACTAAGCAATCAATAGGTTTCCATGGGGGTTATTCACAAGGGCATACTTATAAAGAGCCAACATTAAACCTTGGTGCAATGGAGGCGAGGCCCCATTTTTAATTTTTTTCTGCAAGGAAGAAAGCAAATAGAAGGGGAAATTTATCCTATCATTATGATGAATATGATTTAGGATAGGGAAATGGTAGGAATGAAAATTCATGTACCTACCTTTAAGAGTGAAGTATCACATTACAAACAAGCTTACCAGGGAAAACGACAGAGGAAGTTCAAGCCTGGTGTACCCATTCTAGAATCTTGTAAGCACCTCTCCATCATGCACAAATGTCTCCACAAAATTTTGGTAGTTTGCACCACTCTTTTTTTCCACAAATTATTCCTTGGTTCGCTAGAATAGTAGCCTCAACAATTAGCTAAGATGTAACTTCAAATTTCATCGCACCAAAGGAGACGTGGCCTTTTTTCCAAGAGTTGGTGAAATTAGTAGTCAAAATTTCATTATACCCCATCATAGCTTCAAAGAACAAAGCCATATCAGCCACTCTAAACATATGCTAGAGATCAGAATTTTTCTTAAGGAATGAACAATTAGGGGGTTTAGTTCTCTTCCTTGACCCTCCCATTTTTGAAGATTGTAGACTTGTTGGGTTTTTCTTCTACTTAGTTCCTTTCTTCATACCACCCCAAGAAATAAAAACTCTACCACCATAGACACCGAATTTGTAGATATGACAAATGAAGATAATGAAGAAAAGAAAGTCATTTTAATTACTAAACCAAATCTTCTAGATGAAGTAAGATAGAAACACGAGCCCCAAGACATAATTGGCATGATTAAAATTTACCATAATAAATATAGCCCTGGATTAACAAGATCAAGTTGAGTCTAAAAAATGGGGTAGGAAAAGACGCATGACACATTAAAAATATTTGAAGTGACCAAGGATTTTTATTACAAACAAACATGTGATACAAAGGGTACCTGGAAATGATTAACTCATTAAATTCCTAGCAGAAGAAAATCTCCTCAACATTTTTCATGACATGCGACCTACCAAACTTGCAATTATAACCTTAATGTCCATCTAATCACTAAGTCTAATAATCACACATTTCTAACTGATGAAAATCTCCTTAACAATTTCCATAATGCAAAACATACCAAACTTGTAATTATTAACCTTATTTTCCATCACATTACCATGTCTAATAAACACACCATTGGGACTCCTTATCCAATACTTATAATGTATAAGCATTTTCATATTTTTCTTGTAAAACTCTATCTTTTATTTCCCTAGGAAACCCATCATACTCCTAATGAGTCCAAGTGTTACACTTAAGAGCCTCATTAGCAATGATATCAATAGTGTAGTTCCCTTCCCATTAAACATGTTGAACTCTACAATAAGTGAAAAATTACATGTGTAGTTTGCAATTATCCATTATGTCTCTTAATTATGAAGGAACAACACTCTCCCCTTTCAAAATATCAATGATGAGCTTTGAATATCCTTCCTAGATGACTTGTTGGAAGCCTAAATATTTCAATAGTTTAATACCACCCCAAGAAACCGTGGCCTCTACTTTGTTATTAGAGAAAACCCCAAGATTTTTACCATAACCAACAATACAATCCATATTGTGATTCCTGACTAAACCTCCCACCGCTGCCAAACCATGGTTTCCCTTAGAGCAACCATCAAAGTTACATTTAACCCAATCCTTCTTAGGGGGAATTTGAATAGTAGTCTTCCTTGAAAGGTAAGTAGCCTAGTTGAAGTTGATGAGATCCTTTTTTGAGGCCCCATAGTTGTTTGATTATGATCTCTTTGTAAGAAGGAAAAACCTTAGAGTAGTTGTATCCTGCCACATCCACATTTTCCTAAATTTGGGTTTTAATAGAAAAACATAAATCATGGTTGTTTCTCTCAATTTATCTAAAAATTTGATTATTCCTCTCCTTCAAAATTCCCCAGTCTATGAAGGGAGGGACTTGATTCCAAAGATCCAAGATAATCTTGTGAGAGAATGGGCAGGAGGACCAATTGGAAATGAATAATTTCATAGAAGGTGGGGAAATCCATTTAGTGAGCAACATGGGAAGGAAGAAGGACAAAATTTCTCATGAGAATGAACAAAAGAAGGATAGGTGCATAATAGTCTCTTCATATTCTCTACATAGAACACATCTGTTAACAAATTGGAACTCCCTTCTAACTAGATTATCAATAGTAAGGATTTTTCCATGAGAAGCAACCCACCAAAAATAGTTAATCTTTGGAGTCAAATTTTTTATCCAAACCTTGTTCCATTGGAAGCCCTTGTTAACTTAAAAAGGTTTTCTAATTCCACATAGGATTTTTTAACAAAAAAACAACCTAAGGGGTTCTTAGCTCAAAGCCACTCATCCTTCCTATATTTAGAGAAGAGGGAAACGTCCCCTATTAAATTGTGAAACCTTTGCACAAGAATCACCCCTTAGATTAGCTCCCAAAAGATTATTATTATAGTTGATCCAATTAGGCTTTGGACCATCCTAGTCAATATAACCAACAACCTTCTTTCCACAAGTTTTGACTAGTCTTTGTTTTAAGGGGTTGAGGTTGACAATAGATGTGAGAGGAGGCCCATTGTTCCAAGAGTCTTTCCAAAAATTAGTTTCCATATCATTACCAATGTGCTTTATAACACCCAAATTTAACACACTTCTACTTTTGAGGAGGTGATTCTAGAATATAGATCTATAAGGCAGATCAGAGGTAGAAAGGAAGCAACCTTAGTCTCTGTTTTTAAGACATTTTTCTTTAGGGATCTTGACCAAGTCCTTAGCTCCTTCCACCCCAACTTGGTTGCAAGAGATTTATTAAATAGTTTAATTCTCCTTATCCCCAAGCCTCCAACATTTTTAGGAGCAAAAAATTTCTCCCAACCAACCAGTGCCATTTTGTTTCTTTCGTCTGTTCCAGACCATTTTTTTTTTTGAATTTGCTCAATTTTTCTAGCTATGAAAGCAAGAATATTAAACATTGACAGGTAGTAGAATGGAAAATTTTGAAGGGAATATTTTAAAAACTGGAGCTTCCTATCTTGGCTTAGCTGTTTTCCTTTCCATCCTTTCCTTTCAGTAATTGTTATCTGGTTTTTAGAGAATAGGGGAAGGCCTAGATATGCAGCAAGAAGAACAACTTCCTAGCAACCCAATATGTGAACAACTTTGTCTTTCACAACCTGGTCAAAATTAGAGAAGTATATCTTACTCTTATTGTAGTTGATATGTTGACCTGAAGCTCGAGCATAGTAATTCAAGATGGAATTCCAATGACCAGCTTCCCCAACCAATGCTTCACCAAAGAGGATTGTATCAAGGAGGCTATTGTTAAGTGGAAACTTGATATTGTCTTTCTAGAAGATATCCATCTTAATAGTATCTGTCTTGTTACTTCTCTATCTAATGTATGAATAGATGCTACATTTATTCATATATATTATAGAGAAGGTAGATGGGAGAATATTATTGTTATTTCTTTATGGGTTCATAATTGTGTCATTTATAAGGGGAGAACACTTTGTATAGCTATGTGTGGGCCCTAATATTTATCAATATATAAACTTTTGGATTTTACTCACTATATGCTCCTAATAATGTAAAAGATAGATGTGAGTTATGGGATTAGAGGTCCAAAAACCTTCCTATTATTGATTGGTTTTTAGGAGGTGATTTTGATATGATGGAACATTCCAAGGATAACAACTTGTCTAGACATGTTAAGTTAAGTAATTAAGAATTTGATAAATGGTTAAATTATTGTAATATTACATGGGGGTAATAAATCTAATTCATAAAAAATGTTGCACTCATGACTAAAATTGGTTCACTATTACTAACTATAGAATGGGGATGATAGAAATATTATAAAGCTAAATAGGTTCTATATATCTCCTAAATTGCATTTAATTTAGGGTCCCTGTAGTATCTATGCAAAAGTAGATTATTCTACTAATCTTATGAATAATTTTACCATTCTTTGCTCTATCATAGGGGTTGAGAAAATTAGAGTGTATTCTTAGTTACCTTACAAGATTAATACATCACACCTAAAACATGCTTATTGTTTTTCTACTCTATTAAGAAATTTGAACTCTATTCCCAAGCCCAAAGAATGGGATTCATATAAGGAATGGTGGTACTATTCTATTTCATAATGCACCAAATTGTAATGCTCTTTTGGTAAAACATTGGTGTAGCAGTGAAAATGCCTTCAAGGGAAGTTGGAACATGCTAGAAAATTAGTTAACTCAAACCCAAATAAATCAACGTTCAAACTTTTATAGCTACTATATAATTTATAAAATTGACATATAGGGGTCAAGGTGACAAATCTAGAGTCAAATCATACAAGATTAAGAAGGGTAATAGAGGATTCAAATACTTTTCCAACTATTTAAACTATAAACATAGAAAAAGAGTTTATTCAATTCAAGATGAAAGTGGACGTGTCCATATAAATTAGAAGAGATAAAAAATTTATTTTAGAATTTTTATGAGAATATTTTTGGAGAGGATTCTCATTGATAGGACACTCAATTAATATTAAAAAATATTATTAAAGACCACATACCCAAGAAGGTAAATAATTAATATAACTAGTTTTTAAATTGTGATCTATTTATTGAAGACTTAGAACATACTATTTTTTCAATGGCCCCTAATAAAAGTCCTAGGATTGATGGGCTCTCAATAGAATTCTACAAGACTTGATGTGGAAAATTTTAAGGAATATTTGTATCTTTTATACTTGGAGGCTTTGGAGAAAGGTTCATTAATAGTAAAAAATTCTTACTCAAAATTATTTCAAAAGGAAGAAATGAAGACACTATCTATGGATGACATCTTATTACCTTGCTTAACACCTCTTCTAAAACTATTTCTAAAGCCATAGCTATTTTAGTGTAGGAAAATGCATACCTTTGCATTTTCATACTTTTTTGGGCCTGCCTTGTTTCTTTATCCTTTTTATGTCTTAATTGGTCCTATTTTGCATCCACAAGACTAATAAACTACATATTTTTTTGGTTAATCCCAACAATAATCAAAGGGAAAATGATCATTTAATGTTTATGTCTGTGTGTCCCTGATTTTTGGGTTGGGAGTAAAATGCCACCTAGGGAATCTCAGTTCCCCAAGGGTCTTGGGATCTTGATTCTGAACACACTTGAATAGGTCCCTTTTTGGAGCTTGTGCCTTGTGCCTTGAGCCTCAAGACTAAGAAACCACCTAGTGTGTCTTAGTCCTCCTTGGCTTATTTCAGGATTTAATTTCAAATTTTGGCAAGATTTAGCCTCCTTTAATTAATATTTTCCTATGTCGGCTTGGTGTGATGTAATTTCAAGATATTAAGCATATATAAGTATAAATACAAGGTTCTTTCACTCATTTTCATATCTAAGATCCTAACAAGATATCTAAGCATCCAAGCATTCAATTATTCCCTTAAGAGCATTCAAGAGAAGTTCTATCAAGCATTTGGAGCCATCATCAAGATTCAAGCATCATATCAAAGGCTATTCTTGCATCATGAGTGTTTTTATGATAACATTTATGATGTAGGGTTTTGATTCAAGCAAGAAATTCAAGCAAGATCTATTGAAGCATTCCATTGATTCAAGATCTACATTCCAATTGGCCATTTCACACAAGGTTTTAGACTTTACAACAAGGGTTTGGTGAGTTGTAACATTGCATGTTGTTCATTCATCATTTCCCTTCATTATTCTATTTCATTTCAAGGTTTAATTACCAACAAGGGCTTTGACCAAGGCAAACCCCCATTCACTAACATTCAACAAGTTTTCCCTCTCTTGTATGCTTGTGATTGCAGATTTAGGTTGAAGACTTGAAGATCATTTGGAGTGCAAGATTTTAAAGTTGCAAAAGTTTCATTACAAAGTTTCCATCTTCATAGAAACTCACCTACAGGTCAAATCCAAAAGTTTAAGAACCAAATATCTAAGAGGAAGCAAGGGAAAACCTTGGAGCTTAGGATCACATTCAGAGTTTTCAAAAATTTAGAATGGGACTAATACGCCACCAAGGGAATCTTAGTCCTCCTAGGGGTATGTTTTAGAGATCCTTTGAGATTCTATTCCAAGATCTGAAGATTCTGTATTTGCCTCAAAAAATAGTAGCAGAACTAAGACAACAGTAAAGGAATCTTTGTCCTCCCTAGCATATTTTGACAATAGTTTTACATTTTCAGAATCCTCACAACATCTCCAGACTTCCCAAGTACACACATTCTATCTTGATATTGCATAATTTCATCATTTGCATCTTTCATTTAGCTTGTATAACTAGGTTTTGTAGGCTAAATGCTTACTAGTCTTTCCAAGCATTTGCTTGGTGGTGAACCCCTTAAAAACCTAAAAGAGCACCCCCCCTTTCTAAGTCCTCATAATTGAGAATTGACTCACCTTGTGAGGTTGATGGTGAATCCAACTATGGTTCTCAGGACATATTTGAATGATTGGTGGGAAAAAGGAGTGATATTACACCTCCCATTCTTCACCTTAATTAGCTATGAGAATAAAAACAATAGAAAAAGTGATAGTTAGAATTGAACATGGTTCCTTGGTGGAAGATTTATCCTTGATACATTAATCTTGGCTTGGGAAACTAGTGAATGGGCTCAAAAATTAGGCCAAAATACATTGTTGGTAAGCTATATTTTGATAAAGCTTGTGATAGAATACGATGGAGCTTCATCCTCAAGATGTTGCATTGGTTAGGTTTTGGTCCCAATATGTTTAAGAACTTCTAAATTCTATTCAATTATGCTAAAGAATAATTGATAATTAATAATTCTTTATTTGATCTATTCACTCTACAATATTTTAGGTAAGATCATCCTTTATCACCATTCCTTTATATTCTCACTATTGATACACTGAATTATCTATTACAAAATATAACCAAATAAATTGATAAAGGGTGTTTCTATCCCCAAGAATGTTGTTGTTCTCAATTCACATTTATCGATGATGATATGCTCTTTCTTCAAATTTCTAAAAAGGGAAATTAATAATGTGTTAGATGTTCTACACTTATACTACTCCATTTTTGTCTCAAATTTAGTACTTCATAAAATCAGTTTTTTCATGGTTTAATTTGATCTAGTTCCACAATAGATTCCTAAATAATGGAAACAAATAAAACATGGGTAGATCACATATTACTTGGGTGCTCTTCTTTCTAAGATTTGGAATTGGCTCATCAATAAGCTAAAAAATAATCTATACTTGGGAAAACCTTTTTTCTTTCCATTAGTCAGAAAGACTCAAGCTGTCAACCACATATTCTTGGCTTCACATGTTTATTATTATTCATATTGGATTCCCTCCAAGAAATGATATGAGTACTTAAATAAATTATTTGTTAATTTTTTGGTCTAATTAGGACAAAAAAGTCGATTTTACATCCACTTCTTGGTTACATAATTTGATACAACCAAAATCTAAAGGTGGTTTGGATATTTTGGATGACAAGACACAAGGAATATGTTTATCAGCTAAATAGATAATTAGAGTTTTTTTAGGAGAAAAACCATGGAAAAATTTGGTTCTTCATCGTATTAGTATTGCTTTGATCAATGGGAAATGACAATTTGTAAGATGGTTAGATAAAATACTTCTTGCCCTCTTCTTTCACATAAAATCTTTATTTCCTTTGCATTCCATCTAGAAGGATTTATATTAAGTTTGCAAGTTCTTACATTCAAAAAATTCTTCCTTGCAACATGGTTTCAATTTTGTGGCTTCTTCTATTTGGTGGAACATACTTGTTCATTATCACAATTGAACTCTTGTTGTTTATTTTCCAAGGAAAGCTTATTATTTATTTAAAAGAGGGATTCAATACTTTAGTGACATTTCAAATTTTAATACATTTGACTAGGCTACCTAGTAAATCTCTAAGAGCATTTTTATTTTAAATAGGGGTATACCAAGTTTTTAATATTTATGAAATTGTTGGTTCTTGTGGATTTAGTTATGAAACTATGTACACCTATACAATGTAATTTTTACAAAGGCTGTGGCTTGCCAAGTAATAGTTATTTTGCTTCCCTTTAAAATATATATTTAAGTATCCTTCTAATTTTTCCATTAAATCCAAGGCTCAACCAAAATTGGAGATGCAATTTTTAAGAAAAGAAGTGATAAAATTGAGTGTTCAAATTTGGAGGTCTAAAATTGATGCTAATGCTCACATTATGGCTTTGAAAATCATACATTGCAAGATACTTATGGGGGATAGATTGAAATGTATGATGGTTCAATCAATTAAATTCCCTTTTTTTTAGCATATAATGAAAGCTTGAAACACATTTTTTGGGATTTTTTATGGACAAAAAAATAGAATGTTATTTTCAATCATTTACCTACTATTTTTTTTATCATGTTTTATGCTGAAAATAAGCTTCTTTGGGTGTTGGACTTCATAATAATATTGTGGCCCATACTATGAGATAGATTATTTTGCTTATTATATGGAAAAGTAGATGCTTGGTAGTGTTTTTGAATCATATTGATCAATAGAAAGAAAAAACATGAAATTTTACTTTGACATCCTATTTAAATTTATCTCTCTTTGTTCGCAACTATATAGAGAGTCTCCAAAGAAAATTTCAAGATTAGTACTCTTTTGGATGATATGATATTCCAAATTCTTGAGATTATTAAATATGATATATTGTGCTCTAAGTAACTTCAAAGCATGTTTAAGTGTAGAATATAATCATGCTCTTCAACTAGTCCATGTTCAAAGTTCTTTATAATTCTTATTTGAGGACTATAGGAAGGAATATTGTTAATCTTGCATGCAAAAATAAGCATTTTATATGAAGGTGTTATTTACATTTAGAGTGTTCATTCAATTGTAATGGTTGAGAGGTAAGCTTTATGGTGCTACTACAATGGTGTTGGATGTTTTTTGAAATTAATCAAGTGTTATATTATGTTGATTTTAATGTTATTTATTTTACCACCATTTACAATGCATACTTTAGTTATTCATTTAATTAAGTTAGTAGTTCTTGTTGTCCATGGTTGCTTCCTTTTGGTTATCTTTGTTTTTGTTGGTAGATCATGGCTTTGCCTTACAATATTTTAGTGGAATACATATTCTTTTGGTATTCTACATTGTATGGGTATAATAAATAAATAGTCAAGATCACAACAACATGAGTAAACAATTATACATCAGCAATATTAGAGGAGAAAAAGGATGAATTATTGGTTATAATGTCAATTCAATTTGAAGGATTATTTGTTATGATTTTTTGTTATTTCTTTGGATTATTCGTTCTTCACAAGTTCTTTTTAGAGGTATATTTTCTCCTTTGTAATTCTAAATTATAGTTCAATACAAAAAAGAAAGTAACTTTCCAATATTTGCCTCATTATTTGTAGTTAGAGGTCATCTTTTAGTTGTCATATTATAAACCTTAGATTCCCCAATTTTGTGAATCTTCAATCCTATTGACGTTGACACATGTATTTAGTATTGAGAGGTGGCATGAATACATGTTTCAATAAATTTGTGTTGTGATGCATTTATTGTAATAATTATCTTACAATGACAAAACTTATGAAGTGACAATTGTTGTATTATATCTATAATTAGGGTAAAAATATAGGATAAAGATCATAAATCAATTAAACTCAAACCCTAAGACCCTAATCAAGTAATAGAGAACAAATAAGCATAAAAACATGAAACAAAGCAACAATGTTACCAAAATTTTAATGTCATCAACGATTCACCTCTATTACCCTTCTCTATTTTGATATAAATGCTTAATGCCCTTAGATATGAGCGTGCAAATGTAGCCTATGTCTATGATTGCAAAATATCAAAGTTAATTGTCTCAACAACATGTACTTATGCATAAACTGGATAAATGAAAATGATAGTTAAAGGCGTCTTTTATAGAAAGACAAATGCCAATGAACGATTGGGATTGAATGAAATAATTTCAATCAAGGGTTCAAATTATATGAGACAAGAAGGAATAAGAATAAGATTGATAGAAGAACTAAATAATTCTAAATAATCCTTTAGTTCAAGAAGGAAAGTGGGGAATTAAATAATAGAAACATTATTTAATTTTAGAAGAAAAAGGCCAGTTGTCTTTTTGATTAAATAGAAACTTAATTTAAAAAGTGGGAGAAAAGTGAGTCATTAATTAAATAAAATTTAATTAATTTATAGTAGAAAGTGATAAATAGTTAAATAAATATAATTTATTTAATTATAGTTAAGACAAGGTCATTAGTGACGTAATTAAATAAATAAAAAATAGTTTAATTAATCAAAAGAGGAAATAGAAAGATAAAATGAATTAAAAAAATTATTCAAATTATTTAATAATAGAAGATACAACATTAGTCAATACTTAAATAATTAAGATTATTTAATTATTACAAATGAAAGGGGATTTAATAAATTTGTAGGCCTAGGACAATTTTTAGTGTCTACATTTTTCCCCTCTTTGATACAATGCAGTTTATCACATTGTGTCAAAGAAAATCAATCAAAACATGATCTGGTGTAAGTAGGGTGGACCTATGCCCCTCAATTTTTTTTGCAAATTTTTTAAAAAATTGAAAATTGTTCTGATAAGTTAACTTGATAGCCATGAATTCAATTGTGGAAAAATAAATGATTTTCGGGACCATCTGGGTGGTGAAATTTGGGTTTGAAGTTGCCAAAAAGTGCGTCCAGTATAAAGCCTAGTGTAAACCCTAATTCTAATTGCTTATAAATAAAAGTTTGAGTGGGTAAATTGCTCATTTGTGCACTTTAAAGTTGGAGATTGGAGAGCTCTGGAGAGAGAGCAGAGTTGTCAGGATGTCGCGAGTTCCACATGTCGAGCACCGAGAATATCACATCCACACCTTCTGACAGCCAAAGGGAGCAGGGGACCCAATAAGTACTTCATACCCACCTTGTGATTTTTCATTTTTTGTGTATTTTTAGGGCTAGGAATTTTAACAGGCAATTGTGATGAATGTTGTTTGCTGCAATTACTATCACGAGCACCACATGTGACTATGGTTCACAGTAATTGTCACGTTGTGACACAACAACTAGGGTGGAATGGAGAAGTCAAATGCGGTGTGACACAACTGTAAAGTGCACCACATTTGCTTCCTGGACCGCACCCATGGATGAAAACAACACATTCAACAAATTGCACTACATATGCTTGGGGAATGACGCATGTGCAAGTGGAGTGACACAAATAATTAGGTGTTGACTGTAATCAACCTTGGTGACACATTTTCTAAGGCATGTGACACAATCACATTTGTGCGACATAGGTGCAAAATAGTGACATAATTGATTTTTGTGAAACATTTGCTAAGAAAAATGATGCAATTGATTGGTTAAAATTTTTCCCCAATTTAAGATGAATTGTCCTATGCAATTTATATCCAATAGGTCCAAATAGGATTTTGGATTGATGCAATGATTGTTGCCTATGATGATAGGTTATTCTTGCCCTTATTTATATGCAGGAGACTTGGCCATCAAATTTTTGGCTTAAGCATGGGCTGATGCAACTTGGTTTGTATCACGCGACCTATATGCCCATCATCAAGGTGAATAAAGGTTTGTTGATTGCAGTTATGGAGAGGTGGTACTCTGAGATATGCTCATTTCATTTTCTGAATGGGGAGGCGACTATGACCCTGGAGGAAATGTACCAGATACTTAGATTGTCGATCCAAGGAGAGTGGGTTAGATATGATCTCGTACAAGGACTATAAGCTATTTATGACCATTATGATTATGAGGATGTAGCAGAGCTCAACATGCATGTCTATGAGATCAGGTGGGAGACTTTGGTAGAGTGTTATGAGAGATATGACTGCATCCTATGTACCTTGATTGTTGGGGTTATCATTCCAAATCGCAGAGGTCATGAATTTCTAGTTGGATGGGGAGAGATGCTAGCAGGGATGATGTGGAATGGGATAGTCTACACCTGGGCATATTTTTTAGGGTTTGAAGGTAGATATCTAACAAGTTAAATGAAAATTTGATCAATAAAACAATACAAATAAAAGTCATTTTAACAACTGGAGAAAAGATTTCATCAAAATCAATACCCTTTTTCTGTGCAAATCCCTTTACAACTAATCTAGATTTAAATCTTTTCTTACCTCCATTCTCCTCTTTCAGCCTATAAACCCATTTGTTTGGTAAAGCCATTTTCTTGTAGGCAACTTGCATAATTCCCAAGTCTGATTTTTTAGCAAGGAGTCCATTTCTTCTTCCATTCCATGCTCCCACTGAACCTTGGTATCCACCTACATAGCTTCATGATAAAATTTTGGTTTGCCAACATCAATTAATAAAATAGAATACAAAGAGGGAGAAAATATTTTCAGAGGTCTACTTATCTTGAAGATCATTTAACATTCATTGGAGTTTGTGGTATTTGTTGTTGTTGTTGTTACAGAGCATGACGAATCATTGGAACATCATTGTTTGGAGTATCATCCAACACTACATAATAATTTTCTTTATTCTCGTGCTACTGTAACTGATCTTTGTACAACACTTTCTCATTGAATATGACATCTCTGCTTCTCATAATTTTCTTATTTTCAAAATCCCAAAGCCTATAACCAAATTCATCAATGCCATATCCAACAAATATACATTTCTTTGATTTTGCATCAAGCTTGGTTCTATTTTCAGAGTCTACATGTGCAAATGCTTCACAACTGAAGGTTTTGAGAAAATAATAACTCACCTTCTTACTTGTCCATGCTTCCTCTGGAATACCACAACCCAAAGGATTAGAGGGAAATCTATTAATTAAATAAACAATAGTGTTTATAGCCTTTTCCCACATGTTTAAAGGCAACCCAACATGCAATCTCATAGTTTGTGCACGCTCCATTATTGTTCTATTCATGCGCTCAACCACTCCATTTTCCTATGGAGTCCTTGGAAACGTTTTTTGCCTACAAATACCATTAGAGGAAAAATAATATTCAAACTCTTTGCTGCAATACTCACCACCATGATCAGATTTGAGACATTTTAAATTTTTACCCATCTCATTCTCAACCAAGCTTCTCCTTTTTTTAAAATTTTCAAATACATTAGATTTTTGCTTGAGGAAATAAATCCATACCTTCCTAGTTGCATAATCAATGAACGCAACATAATACTGAGAGCCACTGAGAGAAGATACCTGAGCTGGTCCCCATACATCCGTATGCACAAGCTCCAATTTCTCATCTTTCTTTTGTTTCCCATCTTTGAGAAAACTAACTCTCTTTTGTTTTCCATACACACAACTTTCACAAAAAATTCATATTAACACATTTTAGACCTGGTAAGACATTCTTTGAATGAATTAATTTCATACCTTTTGCACTCATTTTCCCAAGTCTATTATGCCATAGCATTGATTAAGAATCCACAACAACTATCTGATTTTCTGCCTACTGAACTACATCAATTGTTCCTAGACATTGATTTTTATCTACAATAGCTAAAGTAGAAGGAACAATATGACCTATACAAAGATATAAGGTGCCTACTTTCACACCTTTTGCTACCACTAAGGCACCTTTTGTAACCTTCTAATTTTTATCACTAAATGTAACAACACAACCTTCATCATCTAGTTGCCCTGCAAAAATTAAATTTATTTTTAACTTTGGAATGTGCCTTACCTCATGTAGTAGCCAATGATTCCCATTCTGTAACTTAATCTTGATTCTTCCCTTTCCAACAATCTGACAGGGTTCATTATCTCCCCAATAAACCAGCCCAAAATCCCCTTGGACATAATCAAGAAAATAATTTCTATGGGGCGTAGCATGAAAAGAAGCCCCTAAATCTAACACCCAAGAATCATCGGCATTGTCAAGGGAAAGAATCAAAGCATCCTAATCAGATTTATTACTTACCACATTTGCCTCTTTATTTCCTTTTTGTCTCCTTTATTTTTCCGAGACCAACAATCTTTCTTTAAATGACCCGGCTTACCACATTACCAACAATCCCTCTTGTCTCTAGATTGGGACCTTTTGTCCTTTGATTTTCCTCATGACTTCCCATGACTTCTAGAATTGTTTCCTCTCTCCTTTGTTTTGCCCCTTCTTTCTACATTCAAAACACTGCCTGATGTGAATGTTCCACCTGAGCTTTTCCTATGAATTTCCTCGCTCAAAATAACACCAACAAAATCATCAAATTTCAATGCATTTGAACCAGAAACAAAATTGCTAACAACCATTACCAAGCTATTCCAACTTTCAGGCAAAAAACACAGAATCAAAAGAGCCCTAACTTCTTCAGCAAAGTTTACATTTACATAATTTAATTGATTGGTAACCATATTAAACTCATTTAAATGATCAACAACTGACCCACCTTCTACTATTTTCATATTAAATAAACGCTTCATAAGAAATACCTTATTCGAAGTAGAAGGCTTTTCATATAACTTTGCTAGGGTTTCCATCAACTCTAGAGTTGTCTTTGTTGTTGTAATATTAAACACCACCAATTGTGCTAGGCATAGACGAATACTGCCAAGTGCCTTTCAGTCCAAAATATCCCAGTCCTCATTAGACATCATTGAGGGTTTCTTGGTTTTCCCTTCCAGTGGTAGCATAAATCCTTCTGATAGAGGTAGTTCTCCATCTGCATCTTCCTTAATTGATAGTTTCACCCCTTGAACTTATCAACCTTCAACTTACCCTCGTCTTCCATTGCTCCCACTCAACCGTGAGACCTTCCTGTAGAGGATAACTAAAAACAACCCAATCTAATACCAATTTTTAGGGTTTGAATGAAAATATCTAACAAGTTAAATGTATATTTGATGAATAAAACAGATAAATAAAACACATAGGAAATTATAGCAGAAACGAGACAACATAGAGAATTTAACACGGTTCACCGAATCTGGGCTACATCCACAAAACCACAACCATCCAATGATTTTATTATCTAGTGCAAAACATTTTAAAATATCATGAATAATGCCATACTACAATTCCCCATCCCATAAAATTATAACAAGCTTTTAGAAGCTTCTAGAAATTAGGGTTTACAAAGTTGACTTTTTTCCTGTTTCGATGACAATAGATTAAGAGTTTACAATACTAAAGAGTGTACAATATAGCATGATTAGTTGCCACATACCAACAATCTTGTCTACTAGCGATTCTTTATTTTCAACTGCATGATATTGCATATTAAGATGGTTAGATTATGAGTTGTGAGGTGACACTCCTGATGGTGTGGGCATTGGAGCACATCGCATTGTTTTGTCTTGTAGTGGGTCGGTAGCTAGGGGCTAGGAATTTGTATGTGTAGCTATATGGTGACATTGTTATGCATAACCATGTGGGGGAAATAGGTTACGGAGGCATGGGATTGATGTTTTGGTGAGCTTTGTATGGAGACCATACAAGGATTTTCAGTAGTGGGTGGACGAGGATCAACACCTACCATGGTGCCGATAGGCTAGGTATTTGATTGGTCGCATTGTGGAGTCACAACACATTATTGAGTAGTATTTTATAGAGCGGGTGAGGAGATAATTTGGAGAGGCACTGGATGTGCCTCAGGGGATGAAAAAGTTCACGTGTTCATCACATGAGGTGCACCCATGGGGTTAGATGATTCTAGTGGTCATGGCAGAGCAGGATATACATGCACTGCAACCAATGCAGTGGGAATAGAGGGGTGGTGGAACATATGTAGGGACCATAGTAGATTATGATGCATGGTAAGCCACCCACAAACCAGTGCCATATATCAACCTAGATCATTTGGCGCCAGTAGAGCATCAAGGTAGGGGCCTCAAGGTCAGAGGGTAGCCCAAGGATGGAGAGGAGGATGAGGAGATGGAGGGAGGGGAGACAAAGGGAGAGGTGATTCTAGAGGAGATGATGGGGGTGGTAGAGGAGGAGGGTGGGGAGACAGTGGGTGGTGAGGCCATTGTCATCGATCCATGAGGAGGGTGAGGAGGAGATGGTGGTAGAGGAGAGGAGGGTTGCTGAGGAGAGGGTGGTGGAGAGGAGAGGAGAGGAGGAGCATCAGAAGGATGTGCCACCTCTTGAGGTGGGACAACATGATGTGGATATGGAGGATGCCAAGGTGGAGTAGGAGCACCAGGAGGAGGAGAGAGAGGAGGAGGCAATAGGAGAGGCTTAGCGGATCCTCCAAGAGAGAATAGTCATAGGTGTATATGTGGAGGAGGGATTGGAGGAGGTGGTGCTCAGAGGGGGAGATAGTACTGTTGACTAACGGATAATAAATTTATAGGCACAGTTAGAGTAGGACACAATGAAGATCCAGGAACTAGAGGCCAAGGTAGGGGCCCTATGGACAGAGAGAGATACAACTATGATCAGGAGCCAATAGGTAGACCAACAGGTGATAGATTTTATTGCTTCCTACAATGGGTCACATGTAGCTATGGTTTGAGAGATTTCTAAGTGTGGTAGGAGAGAGTAGTACTACCAGGATTTATACGAGGATGAGGTTCCAACATAGAGGAGAGCATTGAGCGCATCAGAGGCCTTGAGTAGTGGTAGGTCTCACAACAGATGATTTGATAGCAAGTCACAAAGCAATGGAGTTGTTTCAGAGCTGACACAGTCAAGACCATATGACAGGCCACAATCAAAGCATAGGTCTTCAAGTTCTCCTCATTCAGAGGATAGAAAACCATCGCCACAATGATCACCTTTTAAGGAGCATGGTAGCTCTAGCTAGAGCATATTTTGATATTATATCAGGACACTTTATAGTTTTGACCATCAAGCCCATGAGCTCCATTTTTGGGATATATATGATACATCTTGACATTGTACCATGACACATGTTGAGCGATATATATGATATATTATTTTGGCGGCGTTTTATGATATGATTTCCTATGTTATGCATTTATGATGTTATGTGACAGATGAGTATGATTTTATGTCATTGAATGCATTCTATATGATTATGCGATGATGTTATATGTTGATGCAATATGATGGATGACTAATGTATGCATATATATGATGTTTAGATGATATATGGATGCATTTAATGTTTATATATCTAAATGTGATGATTATGAACGTTATGCGAATGCATTATGATGTATGCTGAAATGATATTATATGAATTTGCAATGTGGTATATTATGATTATGTAATGCAATGCTTATAAAATACCAATTTAATGTATATGCAATGTGATAAACAATAATGGGTTATAATTATGATGCAATGTGAATGTAATGACATGTTAATATGTAATTACCTAAATATTTAATGTGAGGAAATTATAATGACATATGGATGCAATCTATGTTTTTGTATTTTCCCATGCAATGTGGATGAACTAATATGATGATGCCTATTATGATGATGATGTCTATAATTCTTCCTAACATGATTATGTATGCGGGATTATTTTGTGTGTCACAAGACGCTGTCGAGATGTAGATAGAAGAAATGTTAGCATGGAAGACATGAATGTTAGCATGGCGTTAGTGGAGACAACTTAAAGATGTATATTTCTCTATGCAAGGCTATGCATTGATCATCATTGGGCGATAAAATGTGACAAATGAACAACAAAGACCATGATATGATATAGACCAAGGTGTACAAGGTCATCCACTTGCAAAATAGATAGTCGAAGACAAGGACTGTCTTGAATCATACTAAGGGCAGAGTTGCCCTAGTATTTTTGTCGAGACAAACCACACACACCAATCAAAGAAAAGAAAAGTCATGAGACATCATCATTCCTCTAAATCCTTCATGGTACATCCTCAAAGTGGCTAGTAACATGACCCAAAAGACAAGTTGAAAAGATAAGACAAAATAGACCAACAAAGTCAACAACCATTCAAAGTGTTTGCTAAGGATTGTTTGTCGATGTTTGACTAGGTGAGTGATGGGTTGATTGTTTGATAGGGCTTGGTTTCAAGAGAGGAAAAATGTCATATAAGGCGTCAAGTCTAGTTTTGACCATGCAACCACCTGTATAAGGCAAGTGGCAAAGTCTGACGAATGACAATGTCTGGTTTTAGGAAGGACACATTTTGTATAAGACATAGTTTAGATTGTCTTGATGTTGGTTTGACATTTGACTAATTTTGACAGCTTGAATAATTTGACTTGAAGATGCGTTGACTAGTTTGCTTTTTTGATTTGTGACTTGTGTTGAAGTTTTGATGACTATTTGTGTTTTATGAAAATGTTTGACTTATTATGTCTGACTTGAAAAACCATAAAGGATTGACCTAGGGGGCCCTGAGGACTCATTGATAGATGGCCTTGCCTACATAACAATGCATAGAGACCTCATAGTTTGACATGAGCAAACTTTTCTTTATTGACAAATACTGAATCATGATTTTTGTTTTATTTGACAAAACCTAAAGAACTAACCTAATGCCTTGGGGGATCATTGACAGATGGCCTTGCCTACGTGAAGTCATAAAGGCAATGTAGTTCAACTAGACTTTAACTGACATGACTGACTTTGACTCTATTTTTGGAATTTTTGAAATGTATTTGGATGTTTTTTTGTTTTTTGACATGTTTTGAGTTTTTTTTTCGATTTTGAGGTTTTATGATTTCTTTCTCTTTTTGTCGTTTTATGTTTTTTTTTGTCTTTTTATCATTTTATGATTTGTTTGTCTTTTTGGGGAATATTGAACTCCAATAGCAAGTGTAAGATCTAGTGAAGATGTAGGTCAAGTATTTTCCCCCAGTTGGGTATAAGAAAAATTTAGTAGGGGTGGGAGGGATCAATTCTAATGCATGAAGGGTGGGTATGAAGGATGCATAATGTCAATCGTTCAAGGTTATGGAAAGGAGAACCATGCATTATTATGGATGATGAGGAAAAAGTGAAGTATGGACTTTATGAGTGATGAGGAAAGCCAGATGGAATGATGATAGATAAGGGAGAGAGGATTGACTACACATGGCACTTGTTTGCCAAGTTTTCACCATGGTACTTATCCAAAGCACCATCAAAGTGGTTTTTACTATTGGATGAATTATTTCTCTTTACTATTTTCTTTGATTTTTTGATTTTTTTTGGTGTCATCAAGATGCTTATTTTCTACGTTTTCATCAAGGTAACTTTTTTTTTAATTTTGTATTTTTCTAGGTTTTTTGACAAGGGCTCTCTGAAGCTAGGTCTAGAATATGTGCAAATGTAGACTATTGATAGGTTTTGATAGGGGTTCTCCTTCAAGAGTTGAAAGTTGATATGCTCTTGATCCAAAGACTACCATGACAATATAGGGACCCAACCAATTTAGCTCAAATTTTCTTGACTTTTCTTGCTTTTCTTGATTCTTCAGATTCTCCATTAATACCAAGTCACCAATGTCAAAGTCTTAGTTCAATAATTTCTTATTATAGCTATGATGGAGGTGATTCTAATAGGCTTGTAAATGGACCAATACATTTTGTCTCCATTCATCTAGTAGTTCCAACTCATGTAGCCTTGATACAAGGTATTCTTCATCATTGATCTGCCCTTGCATGGAAACCCTCAGGGAAGGAAATTTGACCTCAATAGGTAAGATGGAATCAAAACCAAAGACAAGTGAATATGGAGTGGCACCTATGGGGGTATAGATACTAGTACGGTTGACCCATAAGGTGGGGTTAATCTGAAGGTGCCAGTCACGACCAACGTGATTGACAACCTTTTTAAAGATTTTGATAATGGTTTTGTTAGATGCCTCAACTTGGCCGTTACCTTGTGGGTAATATGGAGTGGAGAAGTGATGGTGGATGTGGAACTTTTTGAAAGGTTGGAAGACATCTTAGTTCTTGAATGGGCGACCATTATTGATGATGATGGATTGATGGACACCATACTGAAAAATGATATAATTGAGAATGAACTTGTAAATTTGTTTACCAGTGATATATATCATGGGAATTGCTACAATCCACTTGGTGAAGTACTCGATCGTGGTGATGATAAATTTATGGCCATTTGATGATGTGGGGTGGATATTACCTATGAGGTTGAGTCTCCATTAGGTGAAGGGCCATGGTGATGTTATCGGATGCAACTCCTGTGCTAGTGCATGTATCAAGTCCCCATGAATCTAATATTGTGAACATTTCTTGACAAAGAAATATGAATCTTGTTCTATTATGGGACAATAGTATCTTATTCTCATGATATTCTTAGCTAGGTTTGGACCACTAGAATGAGATCCACATATACCCTCGTGTAATTCATGTAAGGTTTTTTGTGCTTCATCGATATCGAGACATTGTAAGAGGGTATTGTCAAGGGAATGTTTGTAAAGGGTATCACCAATGATGGCATATTTAGAGGCTTTACAAATGAAGGTCTTGTGTTGGTTTTTGGATAGGTCAGGGGAAACGATGTGGTCATGGAGGTAGTCATAAATGTCTTGGTACCATGGTGAGTTAGGAACAAGTTCACAGACCATCTCAGACTCAAGGATGTTGAAGGCAGGGATCAACAACTGCTTTACCAAAAACTTGAATTGAGGCACATTGTATAGGATATCCAAGAGAGACCTAATGGTTGCCATATAGTGTCTACTACTTTGTTATGAATGCAGAGGACCTGATGAAAAGTGATGTCAAATTATTGTCTGAAATTGTCCACCATGCACTTATACAGAGTAAGCTTGTCATCCTTAGTGTCATAATCATCATTGGCCTATCAAATTACCAGTTGAGAATCCCCATACCCTTGAAGACTCTTAATTTTCTATTTGATTGCCATGCGAAGTCCTATGAGAAGGGCATCATACTCCGCTATGTTGCTGGTACTTGAGAAGGAAATTTTGAATGATTTGGGTACAGTATCACCTTGAGGGGTGATAAAAAATATGCCTACTCTTGAGCTGTGATTTGTGTGAGACCCATCAAAATACAGTTTCCATGTCATTGGCATGTCCAAAGTGAATATAGAATCATCTGGAAAATCAAAGACTAGTGGATGATCAACTTTGGTTGGTGCATCTGGAAGTCGATCGACAATGACTTGTCCTTTTATGGATTCTCTTTCAACAAACTAAATATCATACTCACTTTAAGTATCATGACCCATTTAGCTAGTCGCTCTATCAAGGTTGCTTTGTTGAGTAGGTATTTTAGTAGATCTATCTTGGTGACAATATTTTTTTGATGATCCAACATGTAGTGCCTAAGTTGTTGAGTAGCAAAAAATACCACAAGATAGACATGTTCTATAGGACTGTAGTTGACTTCATAATCGACAAAGGTAAAATTGATATAATATATTACTCTTTTGTGACCTTCATCATTATTTTGTGCAATTAATGTCCCTAGTGTTGGTGCAGTTGCTGATATGTATAAGATGAGAGGTCTCCCACTGATAGGTGGCATTAGAACTGATGGTGCTAGTAGGTAATCCTTAAACTATTGGAACACTTCTTGACACTTATCTGTCCATATGAATGGTACCCCTTTTCTAAGCAAGTGTTGAAATGGATGAATTTTGTCAGCCAATTGTGCTATGAATCTTTTGATCGACTAGAGTCTTCATTGCAATGTGCATAGTTAACTTATGTTGGTAGGTGGATGAATTTATATTATAGCTTTGACTTTGGCTAGGTCAACTTCAATGCCTCATATAGAAATATTATAACCTAGGAGCTTTCCGAACATTACTCCAAATACACACTTATGATTCAATCTCACTTTGTACTCTTCCAGAATTTTGAAAATTTTATCCAAGTCTTGTAGATGGTCGCCTTGTGCCAACAATTTTTCTTGCAAGTAATCTACATAGTCTTCCATGAGGGTATGCATGAGGTGATGAAATATTATTGTCATAGCATGTTGATATGTGGCCCCTACATTCTTCAGTCCAAAAGGCATGACATTCCAACAATATGTTCCCCATGGACATGTGAAGGCTATCTTGTATTGATCTTCAAGAGCTATTCTAATTTAGTTATATCCTGAGAAGCCATCAATGGACATCTCATAGCCTATTGTCAAGTCCACAATTATGTCAATGTTTGGTAGGAGAAAGTCATCCTTTGGGCATGCCTTATTCAAGTCTTAGAAGTCGATACAAATATGGATCCCACCCATTGGTTTTGTAATTAGGGTAAAAATCCAAGATAAAGATCATAAATCAATTAAACTCAAACCCTAAGACCCTAATCAAGCAATAGAGAACAAATAAGCATAAGAAAATGAAACAAAGCAATAGTTACGTTACCAAAATATTCATGCCATCAATGATTCACCTCTATTACCCTTCTCCATTTTGCTATAAATTCTTAATGCCCTCAGATATGAGCACATGCAAATGTAGCCTATGTCTATGATTGCAAAATATCAAAGTTAATTGTCTCAACAACATTTACTTATGCATAAACTAGATAGATGAAAGTGATATTTAAAGGCGTCTTTTATAGAAAGACAAATGGCGGTGAACTCCCAAGATCGAATGAAATAATTTCAATCAAGGGTTGAAATTATACGAGACACAAAGGGATAAGAATACGATTGACATAAGAACTAAATAATTCTAGAGAATCCTTTAGTTCGAGAAGGAAAGTGGAGAATTAAATAATGGAAATATTATTTAATTCTAGAAGAAAAAGGAAAGTTGTCTTTTTGATTAAACAACTTAATTCAAAAAGTGGGAGAAAAGTGAGTCATTAATAAAATTTAATTAATTTATTGCAAAAAAGGATAAAATGAATAATTAAATAATTGACATAATTATTTAATTATAGTGATAAAAAATTAAATAAATAAAAGATTTATTTAATTAATCAAAAGAGGAAATAGAAAGATAAAATTAAATAATTTAAATAATTTAATTAATAGAAAACTTTACAACATTAGTCAATAATTAAATAATTAAGATTATTTAATTACCAAGGATGAAAGGGGATTTAATAAAGTCACAGAGCTAGGACAATTTTTAGTGTACAATATATAATAAGCTTATGATGACTATATATTGATGCTTGGATGTTTATATGTATGTCATGTGTTATGGCCTGTACCTACAAAATTTATTATTGGATTTGATTGTTACTATGTGGCCAATATTAGGGGTAGAATTAGACTTATATACACTTTTGTGATCATATATTTCATATTTACACCTACAAACATATTTTTAATTTGATTACACACTTGATTTATGCACATGATCCTTATCCACCCACTGGGTCCATCTTCAATTCACGTTTCTCTTATACCGAGGGTAATATTATTCCTTGATGTTCATTACTAGATTTCGATCTTACATACATGCATTATATGGTAATATATTTTTTACTTACTTTTATGATTGATGTATTACATGATTATTATTCAATTGTCATGCATTTGTAACATAAATGATGTTCTTACAAGTTGATTTTTTAATATATTATCTAATTGTCACATGATTCTTATTTTGATAATTTATTACATTCTTCTACATGTTTTTTAATGATTTTATGCTCCCATGCTCATATCTAATTTATTACTTTACTTTTAATATCATGCATTGTTTCTCCTCTCCTTCAATTATTTCCATCTTATAAATACAACCAATCAAATGGTATAGATTTTGCTACTAATATATGTGGTTGAGATTTCAAATAGCGACTTATGTTAGACATATAATCATGTCACCATACCTACATGAAATTGTTATTACATGACACACTAATTGTACAAAGGCCTATTGCTTACATGGAAACTTATGATTGTATTTTATAGAACCTCTATTACATGACATGCCCACATCAAAAAAGAGTTGTGACTACATTACGTAACCCTTATTACATGTCATGCACACTTGCATGAATATTTGTTATCCAATTGTAAGAAAAATTATCACTACATTGTGCAAAACCACACCACCAAATTAGGTGGAGATATATTATATAGTCATATTGCATGTTCCATATCACATTACAACATTACATGGAATATTATCATATTATTTTTTGAGCATGTAGAATTTTCTAACCCTTCTCTTTTGCACTCCTTTTCATTTTCATAAATAGTTAGATTATACTTACATTTTGTGATTAACTTAATGACGATATAGAAGTTATTCATTATATATCCTTTTCCTATTTTGTAGGTTTGATGAAGTGCTCATATAGAAAAATATACAAGAAAATTATATAGTGATGTTTTACTTTATATGGGTCCTATATCCTTTTTATGAGCGTCCAAGTATTTAATTTTATGTTGAATAAGAATGCCCATACACTTTGAAATGCATGCTCATGATATATTTGTACACACATCAAAATGGAGGAAAATTATAATGGATAAATTAATATACCTATGCCATTTCCCATTTAGTTTTGTGCCCACCTTAGTGGAATTTCCTAAATCCAGTAACATATTGACAAGTGGGACCCTTGTTCTATTTTTTTCCAAATTTACCCCTAATTCATTACACCCTATTCATACTTATCTTCAATACATTTGATCACCATCTCAAAATTATTATTGCATTATCTAGGTTAATTTTTACACCGCTCTAGATTGTCCTTTTGGCATGCAAGATTGAACCTCAAATTTAACATTTAAAATTGAATTCCAAGATTCTTGCCCTTTCTTACTAGCCAATATGAGTTGACTTAACAAATATTGGTATAAAATTTTTCTATGTTTTTGTATGTAATGACATTCAATGTGTAGTTAATTCATACAAATTAACAATACGAAGTTATTATAACACACCTTGATTTTCTAAAGGGATAAATAATCAACCACATCATTTCATATAGGCCATTTGCATGCTCTTCAATATTCCTCATCACTATTAATCTAGCTCAAGAAGGGGGTTACCCTAAGAGTATATTTCCAATTAGTATATCAATCTCCTAAAGGTGTTAGTAAACACTACCTTGACCATATACAACTGTTAAAGAAGTAAAGGTGAATAGCTTAATAAAGCAAAAACTTTCTACATCACTTATGTGTGACACAATTTAATATCACACATTAGATTGAGTCCACATGTATTAGGATAGAAAGTGACGGGTGTAGGATTGAATTGTACATAATTATGTTATTGTACAAGTTCTAACATATTCACTAAACCAAGGACAATCAATTTATATATTATAATAAATAAATCTTACATGATATTCATAATCTTATTCTATTAATTAATTCAAGAGATAAATACCTTATCCTCTTTTTTAATTATAACATTTATTATGAATCAACTAAATTTAACCTAAATTAAATATATACTTAATAATTATAACATTTATTATGAACCAACCAAATTTAACATTTATTATGAATCAACAATATTTAACCAATCAATATGTCAATCTTCTAAAGGTGTTTGTAAACACTACATTGACCATATACAACTACTAAAGGAGTAAAGATGAATAGATTAATAAAGAAACATTTTGTTAGATCGCTTATGCATGACATTATTTAATATCATATATTAGATTGAATTTATATTTATTAGGATTGAAAGTGATCGGTGTAGGATTGAATTGTACATAATTATGGGATTGCACAAGTTCTAACATGTTCACCAAACCAAGGATAATCAATTTCAATATTAGAATAAATAAATCTTACATGATATTGATAATCTTATTCTATTATTACTTCGAGAGCTAAATACACTATCCTCTTATTTAATTATAACATTTATTATGAACCAATTAAATTTAATCTAAATTAAATATATAATTAATTATTACATTTATTTAATTAATCTAAATAATTTACGAGAAGTATTATATTTTCTTTGCACTTCTATATGTTCAAAGGTCCATGCAGGTCATCACAAAGAATTTATAAATTTTCTTCTTCCAATTATTTTGGCTTAAACATCACACTCTAAACTTTGACTTGCTTAAGTAGCCCATATGGAATCATATTAATAGACGGGTCTTATTGGAAAAGCTAGTGTATTTTTAGATGAGCTACCTAAACAAATCAAAGCTTACAATGTGCCACTTAAGCTTGTCCCTTATGAATAAACCCACACTTTTTGGTAAGGTTCTCATTTGATAAGGCTATTATTTACATGAAAGGAAAACAAGGCGCAATGTTAGTTAGATAGGCATCTATATATTGGAAATTTGTAGGAGTATGTGAGCAGTCAATTAGGCTTACAGAAGAATGGAGAGTGATTTGATCCTTCTATCTCATATACTATTTGTGGAGGATTGTCTGCAATCATTTTTCTCTGGAATTCCTCTGATAACATTTTATCTTCTTTTGCTACAACGTATTCTCGGGGAACTCGTCCATAATCTTCACTGGAGTAGGAAACGACTCCTTCCCAAAAAGGACTTCCTTTGAGTAGAGAATTAGTCAAACAAATATCCTGCATGAATTCCATGATATGATCCAGTCAATCAAGTAATGATTGTATTCAATTTCTTTGTTATCCAAATAAGCCCACTAGTTGTTGATTTCAATAGTTTACCGAAGAGGGTGTGTTTCGTAATAGATTTTTTTAAAAAAACTGTTTGCCAAGCTTCATGGATGTGGGTCTATTTTCTTCTCCATTTGCAAAGGAAAATGTGGAGTCTCCCAAGTTTCCAAGTCGAGACAAAGTCTGTAGATGCACAAAAATAAATAATTAGAAATATAAAAATTGGAACAAAATCTTCATTGTCTTAAAATATAAAAAGTATAGAAGAAGAATATAAGAACTATTATTTAAGTGGTCAGTTTTTATCAATTGTTGAAGTAATGAAATCTATGAAATAATTCATTTTTGTCATATTTTGTGTGAGTGTTGATATTGATAAGGTGTTGTCAAATATTATAAAATTGTGTTCCAAATCAGAAGTTTGGAAGTAAAAAATCCAATACAAATCCTTCTCGCAAGTTTTCTTTCATTGTCATAAAACTAGGCACTTCTCCCATTTGTGCTAATATATCAAGCAGAAGCACCATACTCAAATAAAAAGTATCATTCCATCTTCTAATCATGGGAAATAACTGTAGACACCTAAATTTGGATACTTCATTTGTCCAAATTTACCCCTTTTCCATCTAAATATCCCCTTATCCGCATTAATTAAACTATAACACTATTATTTAATTAATACCTCTAAAGTTCCTCTAATTCCTAAGGTATTTAGTTAATAATTAAATACCTTACCCCTTTTATTCTCCTTTTTCACCAAATGAATTAAATAAATATGAAATTTATTTAATTCCTCACATGTCACATCATTTTCCTTAATCTTAATCCATCTTCTAATCTCATCATTAGGGATGTGCACATGCTTAATCCTTGATTAGGATGTTTCACATCCTCCAACTTTTGCAAGTTGGCTTCTAATCCTTCTTAACCACTAATAATCTTTTATTCATTGATTAGTTAAGCCTAATCAGTACCTTGGTCAACTCTCCCCATCTCCCAAGGAGTTTGTAATTCCTTTTTATTCACCCAAGGCTCCTCTCTTCCCTATGTGAATTTTTAATTCACTTTTATTCCTCCAAGGAATCTTCTCTTCCACATGCAAGTTCTAGAACCTTCGAATTGTCACATCACATGTGCCAAAGTCTTCTAGAATCTTTGACTTGTCACATCACTCACATGTGACAAATCCCCACATTTTTGGAAACCCTCTTTTATCCACTAAATTCTTCCAATCATTGTGAATTTTTAATTCACTTTTATTCTTCCAAGGAATCTTCTCATCCCCCAAGGTACCTACTCATCCCCCAAGGTACCTACAAAGTACTTGTCCTTCATCCACCTCATGTACCTCTCTTCCACCTCACTCCCACATCATCTCACCTTAAGCCATCTCACATTCCACATGTCAAGATGTGAGGGCTTGTGAGTCCTCAACTCACCATAGCCCTTCATCTTGGATTTTTTGGATTAATCTCAACCGTTGAATTCTATAGAGAATTCAAAATGTTCTATAAATACCCCCTCCTTCCTCTCATTTTGAGAGATCAAGTCTTTTGCTACCAAACTCTTACCAAATTGTCATTTGCAGCATTTTAGCTTCTCCATAGCATTTTTCATCAATCCATCTTGCATCTTGCATCCATTTAACTCCATTGCCATCCAAGGAGCACACAAGACATCCAAAGATCAAGGGCCAACCAAGGAAGGAGCAGTATGAAGGTATAATCAACTAATTTATCATATCTTGCTTTCATGTTTACTATTTCCTAGGCTAACCGTTGAGGTGTCGTCTTTTGTGTTAGTTTTTCGTATTGCATCATTATTTTTTTAGCATCTCACATTAGGACTTAGCATTCTTAATAGGATCACAATAACATTCAAAATGTTGAAGGAGTTTCAAAGTTTAAAGAGTACTCTACTATGGGGAATGAAGGGAAGGACTTGGACACTATAGTTGTGGGCCCCATAGGGAATGCACAAGGGTCTCCCATTTAGGGAGTTTTAGAGTTTAAAGAGTGCTATGCTATGAGGAATCAAGGGAAGGAATTGGACACTGCAGTTGTGGGTCCGTATGGAATGTGTAGGTGTCTCCCATTAAAAAGAAGAAGAAATCTGATGTAGAGCCTATGAATTTTCCTTTGGTTGAGTCTACATCTTCTTTGAAAAAAGGCAAGATGGTTCTCCGTAGAGATCAACATTTGATTTCATTCTTTGGAGAGGTTTTGGGTTCAATCTTCCATAATTGTTGTTATGATTCTCTCTTTGTTGAGAGTTTGTTGTTTGTTTTGAGGGCCTTTTTGAGTTTAAGCTTCTTCTTTTTTTAAAGTTTTAGTTTGGTACCTTTTCTTAATAGACAAGATTTTAAAGCCTTCCAAACCCTCTTCCAATTCATAACTCTTGATAAATAATATTATTTGATAAAAAACAAAACATTGAAGATCGGTATTTTTGAAGATTGAAAACAAAATATCGGAAGTAAACCAAAACATTGAATATTGAAAGCAGAATATTAGAAGTAAACCTCATTCAAACAGTCAAAGGCAGTCGTTCCGTTGAGTGCCATCAGTGCAGTAACAAAAAAAGCAACAATGATTTTAAGTGGGAAGCGCTCCATGGTGTAAGTCAAATTGAACCCACTAGCGCTATGGCCAACCAATATCACTTGTACAAATATATCAGATTTAGAGCAGTGTCGCACTGCTTGTTTTAGCTCATCTCTGTAAAAAAATGCACACCTTATGATTGGAAGGAAGAGCAGTAAAGAAGTTTGTGAGAGGCTGGTTGTACTCCTCTGATGTGGAAATGTGATCTTCATCAGTGGGGTCGATGCCTTGGCCAACCATGTCAAGCGGACAAACAGTATGACCCTCTTTCATAAGGAGGTTAGCAACTTTGTACCAACACCAGCCGCCAAAGCAGGATCCATGGACCAACACAAAATGGAAGCTTCTTGAATCACACGCCATTAATCTTACTATTCTCAGAGCAGATCTGCACTTGGCCGATATTAGTAGTCTCTTTAATATTTCTTTACCAATAAAGATAAAATTGTAAGGGTAAAATTTTTTTATATCGATGACTAGGTTGGACTGAAATTGTGCTACAACCAGCTCGATTATTATCACTTTAGTGCCGTGTTGTGTACAAGTATAAGTTTGGACTTGTCCAATCTTCCTAAAAGGCAGGTAGTTGGGAGTATTTCCACTAGTTTTGTGTGGTGCACAGTGCTTTTATCTTTAAAAATATTTGAAGCCATGTGCAATTGTCAGCAGCGTTTTCTTTTCATCATCTACTTGCATACCAAAGTCTACGTTGGTCAATTATTAAGTGATTAATAATGATTACTCATTAAAGTTTGACGTACATATTAAAGGATGGCTAGAGGTCATGATGTAATTGCAGCCAGTTTCGCCATCTAATGCATTTAATCCCTTTCACACCCAAGAAACTCCTAGAAAAAACACACCTATGTACATACAAAAATGTATGAAAACATACATGACAACATACATGAAAACATACATAACATGAAGAGACAACATAGTGCGGGGCCTGTTAGATAGATGGTAAAAGTAACGAAACTGACAGATGGAAGGAAACGTCATGGTGAGGAAAGCTTGGAGGTGTCCCATCGTTGAATTACGTCGACATTTTTTTGCCTTATGCGAGAAGCTATACGTTACACATGGGCGGGAAGGGTGGTGATGTGATTAAGACACACGGTTTGAATTGTAACGAGTACTATTTTTGGAAAACACGTGTTCTAGGTTTTCTCATTTTGTAGGTTGAAATCAAAACATTGGAGAGCAAGGGCGCATTGCAAGCGGGGGAGACGACCAACCGACTTGAGGTGAGGTGTTTCTAACCGGCTGTATGTAATGGTGTATGTTTTTATGTATGGCTTCATGCATTTTTGTGTGTATATAGGTATGTTGTTGTTGTGGGTTGCAGGTTTCTCATTGTTTTGAGAACCTGGAATCTTAGAAAACAATATGAATGTCTTCAAAAGATTTTGTTATTAAAACCATAGGAATGCAATGAAATGCATATCATTTTATAAACACCCATTGTTTTCCAACAACCTTTAACACTCTGTGTATTCTGCAGGTTGAAAGTGAAAGGTTGGAGAACAATGGGAGACTAAAAAAACATCTGAAGTTAGTTGAGGGGTTTCTAATCATTTGGGTTGTTAGTTGTAAAGGTTTTTACAACATTATGAGGGTTTTTATTTGTAAATTATTTTCAAACTTTAAGTGAGTTGTAGGTTTTGTAGAACCCAGTATTTTGCATCTTAGAATTTTATAAAAGAATATGAATGTCTTTAAAAGATTTTGTTATATAGAACTTATGAATGTAATGAAAGGCACTGTTTTATAAACACCCATTGTTTTCTAAGAATCATTAACAATCTATGTTTTACCACTTTTAACAAGTTTACTCATTATCAGTGATAATGTCAAAAAATTGGTGCTCTTGATATTTGTAATGCACACGCACATATATAGGCTTAAAAACCACAAGGGTTTGGATATGTTGTGATGCAGGTTACAATTTTATAAACACCCAATGTTTTCCATATCATTGCATTGCACATCTTTCAAACCAAAAGCATTACTTCACATTGCATAACTAATGAGTAGATGCTCATAGATATATGACACAATTTAAATTACAATATTGTTTGTTTACATAGTCAACCTAAAATAAATTATGCAATTACTTCACATTGCATAGCTAATAAGTAGATGCTCATAGATATATGACACAATTTAAATTACAATATTGTTTGTTTACATAGTCAACCTAAAATAAATTATGCAGTTACTTCACATTGCATGGGTAATAACTATACTCACAACTATAGGGAACTCCACTTGCACAACCAAGTACTATTTTGAAATATATTAATTTCTTCATTCTAGAGTGATGATTGTAGTTGCCAATTGTATTTTTTTGCCATGGAATTCCATGAGAGCACATTTGTTTGAGGTATTTTTTGAAACAATTCACCGCTTGGTCTATGAAAGCATAATAGTAAGCAACAATAGAGACAAGGTAGTGAACTGTTTGGAAAAATGGCTAAAAGAAATGTGGTCTCATGGTCAATGGAATACCATGCTAAGCCATAGACAAGGAAATGAACTATTTCTATGTATGATTGCTTATTTATGGCTTGCCACTATGTTTTGGCAAACATTCTCATCTCCCACTATTTTTTCCAAAATAATTGCAGATAGTTAGAGTGATAATTGGAGATGGAGACCCCCTAACCAAATTTCGTTAGAAAATGGGAAACACCTTATTTAACAAGCAATACAGTTTGGATCATAGATATATATTGTCATCTTTAGTAGAGGTATCGACAATATATTGTGAAACTATACCCACAACTATAGGGAACTCCACCTATGCAACCAAATACTATTGTCAAAGATATTAATTCATTCATACTAGAGTGATAATTGTAGCTGGAAATTGCATTTGTTTGTCATGACATTCCAAGAGACCACACTTGTTGGAGGCATTTTTTTTCAAAGTTCACTGCCTGTCTATGAAAGCATATTAGTAAGCATAATAGTAAGCAACAACATAGACAAGGTAGTGAACAATTTGAAAAATACCTCAAAGAAATATGGTTTCATGGTGATTGGAATGCCATTACAAGCCATAGAGAAGGCAATGAACTATTTGTAAGTATGATTTCTTATCTATGACTTGTCATTGTGTTTTGGAAGACATATACTCACCTCACACTATGTTTTCCAACTTGAAATCATAGAATGCATCTATATGGTTGTTGGAAAACATTGTGTATTTACTATCAAAGTATAATAATAGATCTGGATTGCCATGGCATTCCAACACCATGGTGATTAGAATGACATGCCAAGCCATAGACAAGGCAATGAGTTGTTTCTATGTATGATTTATTATCTATGGCATGCCATTGTGTTTTGGCAGACATATACTCACCTCACATTGTGTTTTCCAACTTGTAATCACACTATCCATTAATATGGTTTTTGAAAAACATTGTGTGTTTACTATCAAAGCATAATAGTAAATATGGATTGCCATGACATTCCAACACAATGTGGGTTGGAATGCCATGACAAGCCATAAACAAGGCAATGAAATTTTTCTATGTATTATTGATTATATGGGTTACCATTGTGTTTTTCATAGACATATAATCAGCTCATAGTATGTTTTCCAACTTGCAATCATACTATGCATGTATATGCTTGTTGGAAAACATCGGGTGTTTACTATCAAAGCATAATAGTAAATATGGATTTCCATGGCATTGCAACACCATGGTGATTGGAATGCCATGACAAGCCATAGACAAGACAATGAACTATTTCTATGTATGATTTCTTATCTATGGGTTGCCATTGTGTTTTGGCAAACATATACTCACCTCACACTATGTTTTCCAACTTGCAATCATATTGTGCATGTATACATGCTTGTTGGAAAATATTGGGTGTTTACTATCAAAGCATAATAGTAAATATGGATTTTCATGGCATTACAACACCATGGTGATTGGAATGCCATGACAAGTCATAGACTAGGCAATGAACTATTTCTATTGCTTGTCTATGGCTTGTCATGGCATTCCAAGACCATGATGTTGGAAAGCAATGGCAATCCATTTTTAGAATTATTCTTTGATAGATTTTTTCAACAATCCACATTTACTATTTAGCCATGGTGTTGGAAGCCATGACAATCCATATTTACTATTATGCTTTGATAGATTTTTTGCAAGCATGCATAGCTTGTTCAAAAGAACCCATTTTAGGCTTTTAGCCATGGCAGCAAGGCAATGAACTATTTGATAGAATTCTTTGGTAGACATGTAGGAAAAATGTGGTAGCATAGTGAACTATTTGATATAATACCTCAAAGAAATGTGGTCTCATGGTGATGGAATGCCATGACAATCTATATTGCAAATATAATGCCTCAAAGAAATGTGGTCTCGTGGTGATGGAATGCCATGGAAATCCATATTGTAGTTGTTGCAATATAGATTCTCATGGAATTTCATCACCACGAGACCATATTTCTTTAAGGAATTATATCAAACAATTCACTATGCCACCACATTTTTCATACATGTCTACCAAATAATTTTATCAAACAGTTCACTGCCTTGTTGTTATGGCTAAAAGCCTAAAATAGGTTCTTTTGAACAAGCTACACATGCTTGAAAAAATATATCAAAGCATAATAGTAAGCAACAACATAGACAAGGCAGTGAATTGTTTGACAAAATGCTTGAAAGAAATGTGGTCACATGGTGATGGAATACCATGACAATCCATATTGCTGCCTTGCTACTATATGGATTGTCATGGCATTCCAGCACATGAGACCACATTTCTTTGAGGCATTTTATAAAACAATTCACTGCCTTATTTATGCTACCACATTTTTCATACAATTCTACCAAAGCTAATCAATCAGTTGAGTTTCTTGCTGCTATGGATGAAAGCCTAAAACAGGTGCTTTTGAAAAACCTACGCATGCTGGCAAAAAATATATCAAAGCATAATAGTAAAATATTAAACATAGTAAACCTATTAATGACAATCGAAAAAACCAATCACATGAACTCAATTAGGTACCCCTTAAACGACAGTTTAATTACACTCAAGCATAGAGAAGTCATCATGATAATGGGCAACTGTCGAAGCTTTGAGGGTTAAAAGTGAGCAAGGAGAAGCCTATATTACTGAGATTGAGACTTTTGGACAAGCATATGAAGATACACAAATTGAATACCAGTGATTGCTTCAATAGGTTATAGAGAGATGGTTATAAAAAAAATCTAGTATATGAGAAGGGGAACGAATCAATTGTGGACAGTGAAAAAGTCATGAAGCAATAAAGAGCTGTGGTGAAGTAGAAGGTAGAGCAGATCTATGATAGTGGTATGTAATGAATAGTCATCATAAGGATAAAAAGGAAAAAGCTATTAAAGGAGACCTTTGACAATCTATGACAATCCCTTTTGATGACAACAATGAAAAGAGGTCATGCCTTGATTCCTAGGGTAGTCCTCTCAATGAAATTCATTATGGTAGTCAAAAGCATAAAAGTTTATTAGACAATAAAGTGAAGGATAGTATTATCCTTAAGGTAAACATAATAAAAAGAAATGCTTGATGGAGTAACAACGTTAAGGACAGACATGAGAAGCACTCTTCATCATCAAAGTTGTATGGCTAATGAGATGAAAACATTAAATGAATATGCAATATCAAAGTATGAAAATGGAAAGCCAGACCTATGATAATGTTTTTCTTATGACTGTTGAAAAGGTAGTTTTTTATAATAACAATAGTAGCAGTCAAATAATGATGTTTTCAGTCCCTACAAAGGAATATAGGGTAGAGTTTGAGAAGGTTGTTAGGTGAGGTTTTAAAAAATAGTTAAGAGACAAAAAAATCATAATAGTTGGCTCTCAAAATCAATACAACACTCACCATTCTCAAGGACAAAAAAGGAGAAAATTAAATGTAAGCATGGGATAGTCATTCCAAAAGGATTACCATCGTGATCAAGGATAATCATTCAAATATCAAAGATAACATGTCATGGGCAGTTTTGAAAGCCAAATAAGAAGCTTGATGCAAAGGACTGATATGATACAATGGTATGCCATTGTTCAAGAGCGAAATGATAGAGTATATAAAGAAGGAAGGAGATAGAGGAATACTACGACACAAACATAAAATAATGGTTTTGAGAAGGACAATGTCATGAGCATATAGAGAGGTTTGTTATATGACAGACAACCTTAGGATAAATGAAATGGTGGGGAGCAGTTATAAGACAAAGATATATGGTAGTAAAAGGGGCACGAAGATCCATCAAAGCATTATATAAAATTGAATTTTATGAAAGGTTGCATTTACAAGTGTCTTGGTAGACTATTGGAGTAAGTAGTAGGGGCAGTATTACATAAGTTATTGACTTGCTAAGCTGGTTAAGCCAAGGAGTAGGGCTGATTTCTAACGAGTTTGAAACCCTCAAGACACAACTAAAGGGAGTGCCTTTCCACCGGTTACAATAAGCCACCAACCAAATATAAAAAAAAGTAAACCTATTATAAACTTTGCATAATGAACCTCATATAGGGTTTAAGAAAAAAATTACAAGCAATGAGACAACCCAAAACAACTTCAAACAAACTCAATGAGCTTGAAAACATGGAATTGATTTGTAACCTTTGATTTTGACCATATACATTTGATGCAAAACATTATGCTTTTTACATTGGTTTAGATCCTTGTAGAAGCATGAAAATATCGTCAACAAACACCAATCATGTCTTTAAGCCAAAAACCTATCCACTGAATACCTTTGAGTCACAACATCAAAATGTATTAGTCATCAAGAATAAAATTTGAATGATGAATATGGAATGAGTACTTGTTCAATACCTATGACTTTGTCATGAAACAACTCTATCAAAATTTTGCAACAACTATCAATACCTTTTGCACCAACACCATTTGAACAAGTAATGAATGAACAATAAAGATTTTGACATGAATATCAACAACCACTTTGGCTGTAGATCACCAAATGAATGAATAATCTATTTCAAACCAATCCATGAAAACACAATGAAGCAACTTACTTTGCATTACCAACTCTATTTACCTTTGACATCAATGACAAACAACATCAACATAGACATGTATAATTTTTTTTGAAGTATATGTAAGGCATGTGGTCTATTTGAAGCATACAAGTAGAACACAACATTGTAACTCATATGTTTGTTAGTCATAACAACTGAGAACACCTTTGTAACACTTTTCAAGCAAGAAGAGATATTTCAGATTTCTGTATGAATATATATCACTTAAGATCTATAAAAACCAATTCTAGACCTCAATTGTGTCTAAGAGCTAGAAGATAATGCATGCATAAAATGCAAAAAAATCATATTGAACATGGATTCTTGATATGGTTGTTTCCCCTAATATTTTCTTGATATTGATCTTCATATGGTATGGCGTCAATCTTGTTATGATAGATGAAGGTATGTTTCAGCTGTAGACAGATAATGATATGCAAGATTTAGAAATATGAATAACCTAGGTGGATGCAAAGAAGAAAGGAATGTGACACACTGATTAGATGCAAGCAAATAATATAAGTGGGTTATGAAAAGTTTTTGATATGGGAGGAAAGGATATGAAAGGCTGGATATGGAAATGAATGGAATGGAAAATCTATGAAGTGGTCAATTTTGAGTTGTAAATATAAAATGATATGCAAGATTTAGAAATATGAATGACCTAGTTGGATCCAAAGAAGAAAGGAATGCAACACATTGATGTGATACAAGGAAAGCATATAAATGGATTATAAAATGTATTCAATATGGGAGGAAAGGATATGAAAGGTTGGATATGGAAATGAATGGAATGGAAAGGATATGAAGTGATCATTTGTTTTATCATAGAGTGGAATGAATCTCCCTTTGTTATTGGTTATGCTTTTTGTAATCATCATAAGATGGAATGACTCGATATACACATAAGAAAGACTCATGCCACATTCTGCACTCTTCTTCATACACAACAAGGTGTAGAGACCTTCAAGATTCCTCAAAATGTGACAATAAAATAAAAAGATTTAAAAAGATAATGATATTGATGAAGACAAGAGACACAAGTTCAGATAAAGCACAAGATGTCATGCATGCAATATGAAAATGATAAATATGCAAGATCATGATAATGAAAAATGCAAATGCTAATGCATATAATAAGGACCAGTGCACAAAATAGTTGGAGGATGAAAAACATGGTGGGTTGTGACTCATTAAAGCCAATTTTTTTAGAATGTTAAAGAGTTTATGGTTTGTTTAAATGTGTTGCTTATAACAATGATAACACAATGATAAATAGGAATTTAAATGATAACGATAAACAAGATCTTATTCATTAGTCAAGTTGAAAACCAAAGGAGATATTGCATGGATAAGGATCAATGATATGGGTTAATGATAGGACATGTAAGGATACACCCTATATGGAGGATGAAGATAAAAGAATCAAGATATGGAATGCTATGGGTGGAAGGCTCTGAACTAATGAAAAGGGAACCCAAAATGTTTTCTCTTATACAAAGGAGAAATAGAGGACCTATAGAGGACTCCAAAGATGGCATGTCAAATTAATAACATACCCCCATGGTAAGAGGTATGATAAGTTATAATGACATGACATGGATATGGAAGATAAATGGATATGAAAGGAAAAATGAGATGGATGACAAGTGATATGGAGGATGGAATACACACATGGTATAAAACATGCATTAGATTATTGTTCTTGCTATTTTTCCCCAATACTTTATGCAATACCAAAGGAAAGTGGATGGATAAAGTGGATAAAATGGAATATAAATGAAGGAATATGATTGCTAAGTGAAAATAGGATAATCAATAATGTATCGTACGAATGGAAAAGTCTTGTCCCCAAGTGTACAAGCGAGGGTACATGGATGGATGTGAAAGCTAGTGGATATGAATGGATATGAATGGCCATGGAAATGGAAGCTTATGGAAATGGAAGCTGATGAAGGTGTATGGATATGAATGGAGGACTCAAGTATCTCTTTGTAGAAGATAGTACCCCATTGACTAAATGTTTCTTATAGAACATGGCTAAAATGTTCCCACTTAAACACGCTGGTAGGAAAATGGGTAAAGATAATGGAATGGATAGGGGTAGGCAGAAGGGGGTTAAGATTCATGCAAAGGATTGGATTAAAGATATGGAATGAGGGATGAAGGTTGGATGGAAGTATGGAATGGAGTCGTCATGAGGGAATGTGGGCAAGAACAACATTGGAGCACACCTTGAAGGGTGGTGAAAGTTGAAGAATTGAGAGTGGGTTGGGATAATAAACTTGGGCATATTGATGAGGTAAAAATAACCTCATCGATATAAGTGACTAAATACCCTTCCTCATATTTTCCAGCCCCTTTACTCTACCAATTAGTTATCTTTAGGATTAATAAGTACTTTCTTTTTGAGAAATTGTATAAACTTTATTTTATGAAATTGCTTGGAATAAAATAACCTATGCTAACCTAATAATTTAGATTTTTTAAAGAAATGTACAGGTTTCTCGTATATATAATCGATCATCATGCCCGTCAGAAGAATTCAACACTAAAGATTCAATGCAGACTCCATGAAGTTGAAGACAAGTGTTGAAAGTTTAGGCATTGGAATTCTAGGATACATGATGTATCGAGTTTTTGTAGTTGTTTCGTTATTTTTTGTTAAAGACTTATGACTCACTTCCAGCCTCTTTAATGTTTTTATGTATGGACTCAAATTTTGTTAAGATCACTTAAAGACTTTTTCAGTGGTACTTTGCACCAACTGAAATTTAGGATTCTAGTAAAAAGGTTTTATATAAATATGTAACTTTCAGAAGTGATAAATAACATGAGAATATCGTTATGCTATCATAATGAATCTTTGAGCTATGTTTTTGAATTACACTTTTAATATGAATAAAGCGAATCTTGCTTGCCTCATTCTATTTTGTTAAGTGTTGTGAATGGAATTATTTTGGATGGAGTAATTATGGAGTTATCAAGTTTATGTGACCTGAGTTAGACAAAGAAGAACCCGCGAGTTGGCCATTCAAGGGACTGTAGGAATAGATAGATAAGTATTTTTCACTTTCAAAATTTTGTTACTTTTATTCTGTAAATGATAAAGTGTGAAGTAGAGTCTCTTTTCAACTCTGTTAATTAAAGTTTCAATGCACCTACCCTTACTGTTAAGTTTCAAGTTGATAGGTTATTTTCTATTAGCTGTTAAGTTTGTTAATCCATTGCTAGTTAAATGTTTCATATTTTCTTTACATGTTTTTCTTCTTCAACAATTTATACGCTTATTAGTTTAATCATTTCAATTCTTTCTAGTTTAGTTGTTATTATTTTTAGACTATTAAATTTCTTGCTTTCTAGTTTAGTTATTTCAAATCTTTCTAGTTTAGTGGCCTTCTAGTTTAATTTTTATTTCAGTTGTCCCATCTACTTAGAAAATATGAGAGAGATAGTTGAGAAGTTTCCTATTGCATACAACCTTGAACACTACCCAGTTGATATTTGATGCATTTTTCAAACTAAAGAGATAGGACCTAATGATAGCCTATCACTTTTTGGTGCCATTGTCGAGGACCTTCCTTTTCTAAGTTTTAATAGGAGATACCTTGAATACCTCTTATGAAAACAAAAATAGTCTTTAGGCTTCCTTTTCTGCATGGTCAGGAAACGAGGCCCCCATGGAAGATTCATACCAAAAACCCCCCCAAACAATGTACCAATCACAAGTAGGGAAGAAGAAATCTCATCTCAAGAAATTTCTAAAGAATTGACCAACCAAGATCAGCCTGAGACCTTCCCGTATACTCTGAAAAGATAACATATAGTTGTAGAGGAGCATATTCTTCTCCAAACTCTAGAGCCTTGCCTATTTGAGAAATTTTTTTGAAGAGGAATGAATCCCCTTCAACATAATGGGTGACCATAACCGTAGAAATGTTGACACTAATCAAACACCACCACCATGAACATTCACTTATCCTATTGCTATTGATGCAAATGACTATGAAAAATTATTTTCTAGATTTCTTGCCAGCCTTCCGAGGTTTGTCTTCTGAATACCCTGACCATTTTCTCTCCAAGTTTAAGGTCATGTGTCAAACATACAACTACAAGAATGATAACCAGAAGCGAAATATTTTGCCCTCTACTTTGAAGTACTCAACGATGTGTTGGTTCATGGGCTTAGCCTCAGGATCCATAATCTTGTGGTATGACATGGAGTCTACCTTTCTGGATAATTACCAAATCTATTGTAGAGTTAGCAATAGGAAGGAAGAGTTGTTCAAACTAAGGTAGAACAAAGATGAGAGCCTAGAAGACTACCTAGATAGGTTTATCTTCTTGTCTAAATGGTGTGGCAGAGAAGCCATAAGTCTTGAGATTTTAAAGATCATATTTATCAAGGGTCTTGATGATGATGCTCAAAGGATCCTAGATTTAATGGGCAAAGGGGATGTGTCCCAACTGGGACTTGATGAAATCACTAAATTATGTCAGAACTTATCTTGTACTCGAGGAGGTATTTAGAAGTCTACCCTTTTCAAAGGTTCCAATGAGATAGGAAAAATGCATGAGGAGATAGCCAACCTTAAGAATGATATCTTGGTTCAGTTAAATATGACGTTAGATGAAATTCAAGCTAAGATGTGAAACCCAAAGACCTTATCCATCTACTACCCTAGGTGCCAGAATAAACATCTGTTAAGGGAATTCCCTTTGGACAAAGTTGAAAAAATTGTTGTTTGCCAGGTTTGTGATAAGGACCATCCCACTGATTAGTGCGAGCTTTTAAATTACATTAAGAACTCCAAGGAAAGAACAACCCTGATTGAGGAAGAAATCAACTTTGTAAATCAAAGAATTGGAGGGAATTTTTCCTATGGCCAAAATTAAAACCCTACTTGGAGACCACAAAAAAATTGGAATAATAATCAATGGGAAACACCTTGGCCTCAGGATCCATCTCAAGCACCACCTAATTGGGGAACTTACCCTTGGGAACCACTAGAATGGGAAAATCAGTCATGGGGAAACCCTCAATGGCCCAATCAACCTCAACTTCAGTGGCATCCTCAAAATTCTTCTCCTTAATGGAATCAACCTCAAAATCAATTATACACTAGTCCCAGGAGGGGGCTCAGTCAATAGCAGAATCTCTTACAACCTCCCCAGAACAATCAACAAATTGAGCAAGTTAATCAACCCCAACTTCCGACACAACTATTCCAAACCCAAATAAAATTTGTCAGAATGCCCTAGTGTATTCTACCGAACAAGATAATGTTACTAGACTTAATGCCATACATTTTTGAAACATGCAATTAAGATCTGGAAAAAAAATATAGCCACTGACTATTGTTGAGATATTGGATGAGCCTATTAAGGAATCTGTTGAGGCCACACAAAAAACTCCTATATCTACCAAACCAGCCCCAAAAATTATCCGAGACAAAACCTTTCCACCACCTCCAGCTGGAGCTTCCGACCTACCTCAGGAATGGGAGGGTCAGTCTCCAACTAAAACTTTAAACAATTCAACTACCAAAAACAAAACCCAAGCACCTTTTCTGGAGCATCTTAAATCAACCACTATGAAAGGTACTCCAGAAATGTTCTCATCCACCGAAACTACGTTGATACAAGAAATCAAATAGTTGAAAATTGAGGTTCCCTTACTACAAGCCATCAAGGAGATTCCAGAGCTAAACCAACTGATCAAATAATTATGTATTAAGACTCCAGGAAGGAAACCAAAGAAAATAAACAATATCCACATAAATGTTTATTTGGCTAACTTTTTGGCTTGAAAGACCACTGCTCTAAAATACAATGATCCAGGTAGTCCACTGATAATGGTAACAATAAATGAGGTGGCAATACCTAATGCATTAGTAGAGTTGGGAGCAACCACTAATGTAATGACTGTTGATGTAATGGAAGAGTTAGGGCTTACTGATTTACACCCCACAACTATAGTCTTACAGATGGAAAATCAAGCCATAGCCATTCCCAAGGGTGTCCTTGAGAATGTTCTTGTTAAAGTTGATGGATGGGAATATCCTATGGAATTTCAAGTAATTTAGTCTCTTACACCAAAAGATAGTTATCCTATAATCTTAGGGAGACCATGGTTGGCCATGGTTGTAGACAAAATTGACTGTAGGGAGGGAGGAATTACCATCTCACATGGTCCAAATAGTAAACATTTATTCTTGTATCCTTCCACCAAGCCTGATGAATTTAATAAAGTCTAGGTTGATGAACTAGAAGGCCCCAATGAACAGGAAAATTTAGCTTCATTGGCAATGGTAGTCATCAAACAACATGGTGAAGAATTGGAAGATGAATTAGAAAACAACATGAAAAATATCACCATGGATTCAAGTGATGAGGTGATGTTGGACGTAGGAGAAATCTTAGGAAAAACCATCAACATAGGACACACTGAATTTGATAGTACCAGTTTCATGGGACTGTCTTGTCCTCAGGCAAATCTCATTCCAAAAACAAAGCATTTCTTTGAAGATATTGCTAGAATTTGTAAGACCATACCTCATAGTTTCCCCCTTAACACTTTGACAAGAACAATTTATACTATCACATCCAACCATCTGGGTGTTAAATCCATTATGCTGCTACCAGGAAAAACTTTGAACATCAACAGCTGGTTGACTAAACGAGAAGAACATAAACTGTTTGATGTCCTAGTGAATAGATCTAAAGATTTTTCTTGGGACTACATGGATATGAGGGGAATACACCCTAGTGTGTGCACTCATCATATCTACACTGAGAATGTTTGACCTATTCACCAACCCCAAAGAATACTCAATCCTGCCTTGAAAGATATTGTTAAAACTGAAATTGAGAAGCTCATACAAGTGGGGTTTATTTATCCCATTTCTGATAGTAAATGGGTTTCACCATTCGTTGTGGTTCCCAAAAAGAATGGGAAGTGGAGAGTATGTGTAGACTATAGGGAACTTAACAAGGTGACCCACAAATTTTATTTTCCCCTACCATATGTAGACTAGGTTCTGGATAACTTGGCCAGGAGAAAATATTTCTCTTTTCTGGATGGATTCAATGGGTACAACCAAATACAAGTGGTAGTAGAAGACGAGGATAAAAAAAACTCTAAATGTCCATGGGGGACATTTTCATATAGAGTTCTTCCCTTTAGGCTGTGGAATGCTCCTACAACGTTCTAGAGAGCCATCCTGGAAATATTTACTGAGTTGGTAAATGAGTGTGTGGAAGTGTATATGGATGACTTCATTGTGTATGGTTCAAATTTTGATGAAGCTCTTCAAAGCCTAGACAAAGTGTTGAAGTGATGTGAGGATCACCGTCTGTCCCTAAGCCATGAGAAACGTCTAATAATGGTAGAATAAGGAATTGTGCTAGGACATCAAATCTCTGCTGATGGAATAAAAGTCGATCCAAAGAAAATCGAAGTGATACACAAATTGGTCAACCCAAAAACCCAGACTGATGTTAGAAGTTTATTAGGGCATGCTGGATACTACAAAAGATTTGTAGAAAACTTCAGCAAAATTGCAGCTCCTATTTTTTCTCTTCTCCAAAAGAATGTGGAGTTCACCTAGACACCTGAGTGTCAGTCATCATTCAAAATCATCAAGGAGAAGCTTATCTTGGCTCCTATCCTTTGTGGACCTAATTGGAACTTACCATTCCATATTTATGTTGATGCATCTGATGATGTTGTTGGAGTGATCTGAGGACAAGATGATGTGAATGGAGGGAATTATGCTATATACTTCATTAGTAAGAATTTGACTCCAATAGAAAGAAATACACAACAACGGAGAAGGAATTATTAGCTATAATTAATGCAATTAATAAATTTTGACACTACATTACAAGATATAAATTAATGGTGTACACAAACCACTCATCCATAATATACCTTATGAATAAACCTGTAGTGAATGGGAGGATAATCAGATGGTTGCTGCTTCTTCATGAATTCAACATGACAATTATTGACAAACCAAGGAAATTCAATGTAGTTTCAGATTTCTTATCCCAAATTAAAAAAGATGATGGTGAATGTGCTTCGATACATGATGAGTTCCCAGATGAGAATCTATTTTCCATCTCTACTAAAACTCCCCTGTTTGTTGATATTGCCAACTACTTGGCCACCTCAAAAGTACCACCTACTTTTACATCTAAACAAAAGAAACGCCTTATAAGGGAAAGCACCCCTTTCAAATGGATTAATGGGATCTTATTTAGATGCAAACCTGATATGGTTCTATGATGATGTCTTAGGGCTGATGAAACCTTTAGTATCCTAAGAGCTTGCCACAATGATCCTTCTGGAGGATATTATTCTACAAAGAGAACATCCTTATGGAGGATATTATACTATTGTCCCTCTATGCATAAGGATGTCAAGAAATATTTCCACCATTGTGATGAATGTCAAAGGTTAGGGAGACCAAAAAAATCTAATGAAATGCCCCTTCAACCCCAAATAGTCCTTGAACCATTTGAAAAATGAGGATTGGACTTTATCGGTCCAATAGATCTTACACCACAAGGGAGGGAGTACATTCTGGTTTGCATCGATTATCTAGCTAAGTGGGAAGAAGTTCAAGCTTTACAAGTTGCTAGGGAGGAGCAAGTGGCTAATTTCCTCTACAATAAAATTTTCCTCAAGTTTGGAGCTCCTAGGATGATTGCTATAGACCAAGGTCCTCGGTTCATGTCTATGGTTTTGTTAGCCTTCATCGATCATTTCTAGGTTAGTCATAAGAAATCATCACCCTATCACTCTCAGGCATACGATTAGGTGGAAGTTACTAACATGGATCTCAAAAAAATCTTAACGAAAATAGTGTCATCAGGAAGAAAAGATTGGGCTAGGAAACTACCTAAATCCATCTAGGCTTATAACACAACGTGGAATTCAACCACTGGTTTTAGCCCATACGAGCTAGTCTTTGGAAAGAATCCTCTCTTACCCATTGAATTCAAACTCCAAACATTGAGAAAAACCATGAAGTTAGGAATAGATCTTAAACGAGCCTAGGTAGAGAGAGTCTTGCAGCTTAGCGAGTTGGATGAGCTTCATTTGGATGTTGCCCATCAAACTGAATTAGTGCAACATCAATGTAAAGTCTGGCATGAAAAGAATATTAAGGAGAGAGTTCCATAATGGGGATTGGGCCCTTTTATTCGAATCCAAATAAAAAGATCACCAAGGAAAACTCAAAACTCATTGGCTTGGCCCAAACAAAATTTCTAAGGTATTTTCAAAAGGGTCAGTCCAACTGAAACCCATCAATGGTGATACCCGAACCCTCCTAGTCAGTGGACATCGATTACACATCTACCTTAAACCAGTCAATAAAGAAGAATTCACAAAAATGGTAGAGATGTAGGGAGAAATCTAATGCATTGACACTACTCTTGGAGAGTCAATATAGTTTTAGTTTTGTCTTCACATAAAAAAAAAAAAGAAAAAGAAAAAAAAGAGCATGTGTATAATTTTTCTTTCAAAACATTTCTTTAAAAAAATTTCATCTCTTGGACTTGGATAATTTTCATTTTTATTCTCGTAGGACTTCATTTTTCCTTAGAAACAAATTCAGACGCATCTTGTTGCAGTGCTCTAGAACTTGTTAGTTCAATTGCTACAGTGCTCTAGAACCTGTTGGCTCTATTGCTGATATACTCTAGAACTTGCATGAATCATTGGTGAAGTCTCTTGTTTTTCTCCTAAATTTTGTTACATCTCTCATCGATGTTCTGGAAATTCAAGATCCAAGTTGTACATTTTCCTTTCTTCTTTCAACTACATCTTCCAATGATGCTCCCGAAATTTCCTTGATGCATTCTGGTTGCATCCCTTACTGATGCTCCAAAATTTTGTTGTTCCTCCCTATCGGCAACATCTTGCAATGATGCCTCGAAAACTTTTGGTTGTTGTTCTGGTTGCATCTTGCAACAATGCTCCATAAAATTTTGGTTGCTGCTCCGACTGCATCTTGCGACGATGCTCCAAAAAAATTTGGTTGCTGCTCCGGCTACATCTTGCGATGATGCTTTGGAAACTTTTGGTTGCTACTTCGACTGCATCTTGTGACAATGCTCTAGAAATTTTTGGTTTCTTCTCTAACTTCATCTTTCAACAATGCTCTGAAACTTTTTGTTGCTGCATTCCGATAGTATCCCCCATTGATGCTCTATAACTTTTTCCACTTCACTTTTTGGTCGCATCTCCCTGCGATGCTCCGAAACGTTTTCCACTTCACTTTTTGGCTACATCTCCCACCGATGCTCTAAAACTTTGTAAATTATTTTTCTCTTCCAATGCTTTGATTTTTCTGAGTTTCACACATGCTCATTACCCAATTTTTTTAATTCACCTTGGAATCTACGCCATAAATTTTCACTTCGCCTAATAATATCATATCCTATCATAATAAATGAAATTATTATGACAATATTTTTGTCATAATGAAATCTGTCATTAATTTCTATTCCATCCATCTCATAATAAAAGTCGTTGCCACCCTCACAATTGTACAACTAATTTGTTACATCAGCAAAGGTGAGTGAAATTCAAGTTAACGACAGGACGTAAGGTAAGTACATTTTCACTTAAAGTTAGTAATTATTTTGAATAAAGGTTAATTAATTGGCATGAGTCGTTTCCTATCCTAATTTAGTAAATTGTGCCATTAAGTGATCACATGAAGTACAACTAGACTTGCACATTTTCCCATGCATAACTGCCATATTTATACATCAGAGCTCAAGCAAATCGAATTAATTATTTTCCTCCATTGGTTGTGTCAAGACTATATTCTATGCCTTTTGCAATTCAGTTGCTTAAACCAATTATTTTTGAAGTATTTCCACAGAATTGAGTAGAGGAATCAAGGGAGAAAAGACGGGAGGAGCTAAGGAGAAGTTTGAGCTAGCTTTGGCAAACAAATTGTTAGCATTGGGAAATATAGCAAGCATGTTTTAGAAAGCAGGGTGGCTTGAATTCATCAAGAAGTTTGAGGGATATTTAGAGTAGTTGGTGACAGAATTTGAAGAGAACTTTGCAGATGGGAAAACTATGGTATGAGGAAAGCGTTTCTGGGTGAGTTCAAAGATTATGTCCCATCTCTCGAGTCTAGAAAATAGGGGTATTAATTTAACTGAAACCACACAAATTACTTATCAAAGTATGGTAGAACTATTCCATAGGGAGGGTGAGCCTCAACCTCTAGTAACTATAATCACTAAGAGACAAAACAAAGGATTCCACGGAATGTCAATTCCTAAACCCTAGAGAATTTTTGTAGCATGGATAATCAAGTATTTCACCTATGAAGGGAAAGTAGCTATAGTAGTACGGCCCCTTTTTCATTTGCTAACCCATTTGTGCCATGGCGTCGAAGACCCTGCTCTTAGGGTTAATGTCCTTGCATTTTTGTGTGATTATGTTATTGGGATGATAGAAAAATATAAGATTGGTGTAGGTCCACTTAAGCATCATGACCTAATTCAATTGATTTGCAAGTATCATTTCCATAAGAAACTAGAAAAGAAATGGTAGAAATTTCTACAAAAAATTGAAAATGAGGAGTCTGATAAATATTTTGAAGAAGGAGAGTCATCAAAACAAGTGGTTCAGTCTATAGGGGAACCCTCCTCTGAGGCTCTTGAAGCTCCTAAATTTCATCATACCTAAATTTCTCCCAAAGACAATGCACTAGAAACCTTTCCTAATATCTTAGAAATTCCAGAACAACCGAATGTAGAAATTATACATTATGAGGAAGAGGAACCTCTTCGCAAGAGGAAGAAACAAACCAAAGTTTCCTCACAGATAACCCCTCCTTTACGGAGGAGAAAACTACTATCTACTGAGTCCAGTGACACTGTGCCTCTTGATATATTGAATGCCTCTAAAATGAGGAAATCTAGGATTAAAGATCAAATGGTGGAAATTGATAGTCGGCCTGGTAATGAGGAAATATGGGAAAGTGATCAGCAGCCTAATCAATTTCCTTGGGTGCAAGTAGAGAATTTTTCATCTCCAGAAGAGCAAGAGGAAGGAGAATAGGCACCCCATGTTGTAAATATTGAGGATGATACCGTAAGGAAATTTTCCTCATTTGTTGATAAAATTGTTGAGTCAAGCTCATTTGATGTGCGTGATAAAGAGAATGTACTATATGTTTAAGATAATGTAAATATAGAAAACCCCAATTTTCCTTCTTCTAGTAACACAATAGATGAAGAATTTGAGCAGAGAATAGTAGAATTAGAAAAATTGAATGCAAAAATTATTGAATTGAAAGGTCAATTGCAAGAAAGCAAGGAACAAATTAATAAACAACAGGAAGAAATTGAGGCACATATTGCAATCATAGGAAAAAGGGATTAGGAAATTGTGAATTTAAAAATGCAAATTGAATAGAAAGACATAATTATTGAACAACTACAATTTCAAATTCAACAAGAAAATGATAGAGATAAAAATTATGTGTCTTGTATTTTTGAAAGAGATGAAAAGGTTACAAAGTTGACAAACAATTTCATGCTATTATTTTTTGCTTTTGAGGAAGAGAGGAATAGACATAAAATTAAATTGAATGCTTCTATACGTAGAATTGTGGAATTAGAGCATGATCTATAGGAAAGTAACACTAAACCTATAATGGAATCCAAAGAAATATAGATCGAGCCAATTGTAACAGAATGGTTTCAGGTGAGTATACCTCCATTACTCATTAAGTGGATGGAGAGGTGTTAATTTCTAAAGGAAATGTCTAAAGATAATGCTCGGTTGAAAAAGAAGTTGGTTTTATTAAAGGAATCATTTGATAGGGTTTACAGAGCTAAACAAGATGTTTGCCAAATAGGTGAGTTATTGTTTACTTGTAGAAGACCATATAGATTATATGCAATGTTTCTCAATGAACAAATTATGAGATGGAAATTAATTCAAATTTACAATAATTAGCCATATAACCCTGATGACAAAGAACTTTTCAAAATATTTATAGAATCAACACCCAAACAACAATATATGTTGTGTGAATTCTTAGTCCATAATTTACTTGTAGAAGATTATACAAATTTTTATGTTAATCTCTTTGTTGGGGAAGTGAAATTAAGAACATTTCTCTCAACCATGCGCAATAAAATTTAGTGGTAGGAAAGATCAAAAGAATATCTACAAGTTGAGAAAACCATTGGGTTGCAAATGAGACATCCACACAGGAAGCCTTTTTCCTTTAAGTCATAGTTTATGGGTTTTAAGCTCCGTGAGGTTATAAAAACTAAGTATAGCAATAATCTTCAGTTGTGCTATGATCATTTGAAACAATAGGGGCCAAAGCTCATAGGAAAAGCATGACATGCATGCGAGGAAAGATACACCCCTCTTCCCATGTATCTCAGAAAAAGAGAGATTATATAACCTCTCAACATCAGATGGTCCTATAGAAGAGTTGTAGCACTAATTGATATCCTTTCACAATTGAAGACTGATTGGATTGGTATGAGGTACAAACCTCCTCTGCTTCTTTCACCACCTCCTTCCTTACATGTTAACACAAATCATAATGACGGAAATTTTGAAAGATAGAAGGCAAGGGTTACTCTGCATCAGGGTTTTCTAAGGGAACTTGAGGACTTTGACAAAGAGGAAGATAGTGTGTATGATCTCAATGCCAAATGTGAAGAAAAAAATGGGAACAGAGGAAACGCAGGTTAGGGCCCATAGTAGAGAGTAGGAGGATCTGCTCAAGCTTAGGAAGGGGAGGAAATGGTGAGGTAAAAATAGCCTCATCAGTATAAGTGACTAAATACCCTTCCTCATATTTTCTAGCCCCTTTACTCTGCCAATTAGTTATCTTAAACTTTATTTTCTGAAATTGCTTGGAATAAACTAACCTATGCTAACCTAATGGTTTATTTTTTTAAAGAAATGTGTAGGTTTCTCATATATATAATTGGTCATCATGCCCACTGGAAGAATTCAATGCAGAAGATTCAATGCAAACTCCATGAAGTTGAAGACAAGCGCCAAAATTTTAGGTGCCAAAATTCTAGGACACATGATGTATTGAGTTTTTGTAGTTGTTTCGTTATTTTCTGTTAAAGACTTATGGCTCACTTCCAACCTCTTTAATGTTTTTATGTATGGACTCAAAGTTTTTTAGTTTGTTAAGATCAGCTAAAGAATTTTTAAGTGGTACTTTCCACCAACTAAAATTTAGGATTCTGGTAAACAATTTTTGTATAAATATGTAAATTTCAGAAGTGATAAATAACAAGAGAATATTGTTATGTTGTCATAATGAATCTCTGAGCTATGTTTCTAAATTACACTTTTAATATGAATAAAGCAAATCTTGCTTACCTCATTTTGTTTTGTTAAGTGTTGTGAATGGAATTGTTTTGGATGGAGTAATTATGGAGTTATCAAGTTTATGTGACCCGAGTTAGACATAGAAGAACCTACGAGCTGGCCACTCGAGGGACTCCAGGAATAGATAGATAAGTATTTTTACTTTCATAATTTTGTTACTTCTATTCTGTAAATGATAAAGTGTGAAGTAGAGTCTCTTTTCAACTCTGTTAATTAAAGTTCTGGTGCACCTACCCTTACTATTAAGTTTCAAACTGATAGGTTATTTTCGGTTAGCTGTTAAGTTTGTTAATCCATTGCTAGTTAAATGTTTCATATTTTCTTTACATGGGTTTTCTTCTTCAACAATTTATATGCTTATTAGTTTAATCATTTTGATTCTTTGTAGTTTAGTTGTTATGATTTTTAGACTAATAATTTCTTGCTTTCTAGTTTAGTTATTTCAAATCTTTCTAGTTTAGTGGTCTTCTAGTTTAAGTTTTAATTCAGTTGTCCCATCTACCTAGAAAATTTGAGAGAGATAGTTGAGGAGTTTCCTATTGCATGCAGCCTTGAACACTACCTGGTTGATATTTGATGCACTTTTCAAACTAAAGAGATAGGACCTAGCAACAACCTATCGCATATAAGGACCGAAAATAGATTTGGAGGAAAAATAATGGAGGAATGGATGATGGTGGAATAATGAAGTCTTTTGGATAAGCAAGTTGGGATACCAATTTTGATTTTTTATTTGAATGCATGGATTTTTTTGCTTTATTTGGAACCCATATTGTTTTTACTTTTCATTTTTATTTATAGACTTTTCATTTTTATTTATAGCTTTTTCATTTTTTCTTAATTGGCACCTTCCATTTTTTGGGAAGTACTTTTCTTTTGATTTTGGAGCATATTTTTCTTTATTTTGGCATGTCTTTTTAGTGAGACATGATGATATTTATGGTTTTGTGGATTCTTCAATTTATGTATTTCTTGTTTGGTATCCCAATTGCTTGGATTGGCCATAGAGGGATTTTATGAAGAGAGAGGATTTTGAAGTGGAAGGTGTTGGAAGGGATTCAAGGGTATGTGCCTTTGTTGTTCTTGAAAGGGCACATGGGGATATGCATTAGGAACATATGGGCCCATGGTGGATGGAAGGGTTGATTGATAGGGTCCAAAAATTGATGGAAAAGATGATGGAGGAGGTGGATGTATTGACCTAAAGGGAGGCCTTTTGTGTTTGAAAGAGCTACCAACATATTTAGAAGGAGGTATGTAGCGAAGGCCATACGAATTTAGATGTGTTTTTAATATTAGGGTGTTAAGGTAAATGGAACTTATGAAGGTGTGTGGTATTGTAGGAGGAAACCAACTTTTATAAAGGTGGATGAACCAAGCTTATATGTTTGTGGTTCATGAATGGGATCTTGCAAAAATTTAGGATTACCACGTGATGAGAGGGAAATGGTTATACCTTGGGGTTCTTCACTTTATTGAATGGATGGAAAACTTTATTGAATGAATTTATACACTACGATTATGGTATGGAGTTGACAGACTTGCATCATGAGATGGTATGGTGTCATGAAATGGAATGGAATGATGAGATGGACTAGGATCATGAGAGGGAGTACTTTGATCTTCACATAAAGGGGGATCTATGATATCATGCTTTCAATCAATGAGGTCAAGTTTGTGACATGGTTGAATTTCTATAGGTGCTATGAAGGTGGAAAAACATGAAATTGATGAGTTGGATAAACATGGGATGGATGAGGTGAAAGTGGGTGGAACTAGAAGACTACAACTACCATTTTGTGAAATAGGATTTTCCATTGGGTATTGTATTCCTTTCAGGGTGACTTTTGGTGTTCCTTTGGTGAAATAGGATGGATAGCTCTTGGTTAAAAATGGAAGACATTTTGGTTTCCCTTGTCAATGGAGGAAAAGGATGACATGGAGGGTGACATGATTTGGGTATAATTTTCAATGGTATGAGTTGGAGAAATTTGAAAAGATGTTGAGGTATGAGATGGAAGATGGAGGATATGTTAGGCTCATCTTGATCCATGGTTTTAGGTATGTTTATGATCTTATTGCTTGATTAAGAATTAGATCTTGAATACCCCATCCCACTACAAAAGATCATACACACCTCCAAGCATATATACATTCTAATCAACTATGGTCTCCAAATGTATCATTGGATGTTTGATAAATACACAAACACAAATAATCCATATGAAACTGAAACAACTTGCTACAATGAGAACTTTCTATTTTGGACACTATAACAATGTATTTAAGTCCACCTTCATATTGCAGTCTGGAAAACACAGTGGGTTGTGACTCACTTCTCAATTCCTATTCGATAGACTATAACAAAACAATGTATTGAAGTTCACCTTCATATTTTATAACAACTCTTGGTTTGAGTAAACATTGCATTTGAATATCACCATATGTTTGGAACATAAATGCACATAATAGTTGCAAGTTGGAAAACACACATGGTCTTAACTCACTTCACAATTCTTGTTGAATGCTCAAAGGTGTAGAGTTCGGGATGGAGTTGCAATGTGGTGGATACATGAAAGTAACCAAATGGAGGTGAGGGTTGACTAACTAATTGGTTTTTTGCGTGTAGAGGGTTATGGAAGAGTATGCAGGATATAGGTTGTATAGTACACAGTGTTTTCCAACTTGCAATTATACATAGACAGTATGATTTTAATGAAACTCATTTTTTTTAGACATTAAGAATTTAATAAAAGTCACTTACAAAATTTATAACTCTTGGGTGGACTAAAATTTGGGTTTCATAATCGTCCTATGATGGTAAAATAAAATGCATTGAATAATTGCAGGTTGGAAAACACAGTGTGGGATGTTAGTAGATGCTTTTGTGAATCTTGCATTTCCTTTTGATGGGCAGCGAGTTGAGGAACAAATGTATTGTGATGTTCATCTATTGTTAACACTTCGATCTTGTAGATTTGTAGCCTTTTTTCCTCCTTGCTTGTGACTTCCACCAGTAAGAATACCACTTGGCTAAAAAACATCCCCTTTCCAACATCTGAATTGCTGCAAACTCATGCACTATTGAATTACACAAATTCCATCCTCCACCAACCTCCAATGCAGCTATTGTTGTGATATCTTAAACTTTTATGAGTTGTGCAATAACACCTTTGAATTTTGATCTATCAGTTGTGTAACAACACCTTTGACTTTTGACCTTTATCAGTTGTGCAACAACACCTTTGAATTTTGACCTATCAGTTGTGCAACAACACCTTCCATTTTTGTCTTTGTTTTATCAAATTCTTATCTTTTAGATTGCAACTCTCTTTGAACAACATTAAGCTCCTCTCCTATTGACCATGATAGCTTCTTCTTTTATTTTAATTCCTTTTCTACGTGGTTAGTTTTAGTCTTCGGTTGCTTTGCTCGACTTTGAGCATTTCCAACAATTGTTTTTGTAGTGTCTTTATCATTAGAGTATACAAACATTTCTTTTGGAAAGCTCATTAGGGAATTTTCCTGCCTTTTCCAATAAGACTTTCATACCTCCACCCAGTTGATTCTCTTTTTCTGCACTTAGATTTGGTATTGCCTTTTCCTTATCATCCATTTCTAATTGTATTTGTTCCATGTAATTTCTAACTTCAAGAATGCTTGGCCTCATTTGTTAAACTCCACTTATAGCATCATCTCTCTCCTTCTTTGCTTGCAAAAATTCATATGTAATAGAAAACCTTTCGAGTTAATCAACTTTTGCATTGCCATTTTCCCCTTGCACATACTGTACATGCTCCTTCCTCCACTTATCATGAGGAAGAACAACCTCTTCAATCAATACATTATCTATCTCGTTCACTTTGGTCTGCTTCTTCCCAAGTGTTTTTAGAGAAGATTCCCTTTTTCATTACATACTTTCCAGTACATCCTCATATTTTCTTTATTACTAACATGCAATACAATTCTCATAACAAATATTTTTGGGATTATGTTATTTTTTTTTGTAGGAAAAGGGATAGAGTTTTGAATGCATTGAATACTTTCATGTACCTTTGTAGCTAATTTTTTCCCAAATTTGAGAGTGTATTTATGAATACATAATCCATATGTTTCTTTTAACAAGTTATTTGCAACAAGTGTTTTTGTGATTAAATAATTCATATGTTTCTTTTAACAAGTTATTTGCAACAATTATGATTACACAATTCATATGTTTTAGATAAGAATTTCATGTCTCCACCCAACTGATTCTCTTTTTGTGCACTTAGATTTGGTTTTACAATAGTGAGTGGGTTGCAGTTTTCATAACACCCCATGTTTTCCAATCTGTAGTCTTACAAAACAGTATTCATGTAACTAAGACCTTTTGTTTTCATAAATGTATTGCGATATTTATTTATTTTCTCAAGTAGTGGATGAATCAGTAGTTGCAAGTAAATAAATAAAAAATTCTACATGCTCGCAACACTATCTATTACTAATGCTTTTTCCCTTTTTTTGACAATACAACTCAAAATGTTGAACTCAAGGATTCACATTAGCCAACTTCCAAGCGACAATCAGGAAAATAATGGTAGTCTATTCACTGCAGAGAGATTGCATAAATCTTTTAAATTCAATTTTCATACGATGGAGGATGCGATATGTAATATTGATAGATTTCAGGAGCCCATGGAACCTTTATTCTCCTATTATGAGACTGATGTAGCATGCAGGTTCCTCTCAAACTCCATGGACCTGCTCACAAACTGTATTATTGTTCACATTCTATGTTCTAAGTATGTCTGGAATTCGGTGGTAAATCACACATAGCTTGAGGAATTATTCCAAAGATATGATGTTGATCATGGTGTATACCCCATTGGTGGCATATTTTCATGTTCATTGCTTGAATCATCCTTGGATATGAGGTGTGTAAAAGCAACATTTAGTAGCAACCTACAGTAGGAGGGTCCTCATTTTTTTGACCAAGCAATGCAATTGCATGGTCATGTTTTCAAGCCACATATCGAGATGGATATATGGCAGATGTATCATTCCCTCTACACACTACTAGACCACCCTGCACTAGTTCTGACAAATCATGAAAATGTTATTCAGTGGCTTGGCATAGTCTGCACCTACCATTAAAATGTGAGCAAAAATGTAAATACTGAATTTGATTAGGATGCACAAATAATTTTTAAATGAAAAATGGAAACTTGGAATTTTATTTTGTATTACTATTTTGAAACACTACTGTTGAATGAAAGATATTTTGTATTACTCTTTATTACTATTTATTATTGTATTTTGTATTACTCTTTATGGTGCAAGAGCACCAAGTCTCCAATATGGCACTGAATGGTCATGGATGGGATTTTTTTTAGGTTATGATATTTTGAGTTTTGTTTCAATAAGGTCTACTTTAGACCATTCTCATGTATCCAAAGTGATTTGGAGTTTTCATTTGATGATTTGGCCACAACTTGTAATTATCTTAAAAGTTGTCAAGATGGCCAAATGTTGTCAAGGTAAGTAGAATAGGTATTTTTATGTATGGATTCATGTGTTCAAGGTGGATGAGGTATAGGAAGTCATTTAAGAGGGTCTAGGGGATTAGGAAACAATAAAGAGTTAAAACTTGAAAAGTGCCAAATTTGTGAGTTGCATAAATGCAACAAATTTATAAAAGCAACGGTTAGTTTTTGAAAAAGTGGTTGGTTGGCAGTTGTAGACGTTGGAGTTAGTTGATTAGTGTTGTTTCCATTTCAAATAGGACTTCAAGGCTCAAAACAAGGTTGATTGAGAAGGATTTTTGAAGAATCAATACAGAAAGAATGTTTCTCACTGTGTTTTCTCTATTTTTCCAGATTTCCTTCTTCTGTACGGGCTGCATAGACTCATAAATATTATAATTTAATTACTTAGAGTATAATATTGTGTTACCTTTAAGATGAAATCCTTTTGAGAGTCTAACTCCAATTTATGTGGAAGATCTCCTTGGTTTTCTAGAACTGCCTATGTGAGGGCAGCAAAGACTCTGTTTGGAAATTTAATGATGTAAATTGCAATTCCATCTATTGTATTCACTTGTGACTCAATGGAATGGCATAATAAAGTGTTAGGATGGGTCTTCTTTTGGTTTCAGTGCAGGGAATATAAGTTGGAGTGTAAACTAAGGCCTTAGAAGGGTGTTTCCATGGTGAAAAGGAAGGTGCAAACCTATAGAGTGGTGGTGCAACATTGCCAAAGGGAATGTGAGAGTTTATAAAGATTGAGGGGGTCTAACTTGAAGTTTTTGAGTAGTTAGTGTCACTTTGAGGGGTTAGCCATATGATTTTTCAATAGGGGTGCTTTAAAACCCTAAGTTCCTAAGCTATAAGGAGAGTTTTTGAGTACAGAATCAAATCAAGTGTTTGGGGCCCTAAAACCTGGTCAATCCTTTGTTTTGAGGCATAATTCAAGTCTATTTCAAGTTTTTTCAGTTTGGGATTGAGATCTTGGAGGGGTTCCTTTGTAAATTTGACCTAATTGGAAGCCTAAATCGGTGGAAAAGTCAGTTTTCTCAATTTTTCTCCAAAGGAGTCATATGGGGGGTTAAGGTATGTTTTGTAACTCTATAATGGGTGTTTGAATCATCCATTTTTTTGGTAATTTTTTGGGGGAGATATGGAGAAAGGTGCCTACAATCGGGTTAGGAATGCTACTAGGGCAGGCTTAAGTAAATATTGAAAAATTGAAGAATTAGAGTGCTTTTTCTTTGAAGGTTTTTTGGTGATCAGTCACTTAGAATATTTTGAAGTATACCACCCCTCTCTACATTAAAGTGGTATCATAGCAAGGGAGTAGGTCTCTTGTGAAAGAAGGTTGAAGTTTTGGGTGTAAGAAGAATAAGGTAATTTGGAGGAATCAAAATGCCTCCTAAGGGGAATGTTGTTGCAAGGAAGATTGACAATTATGAAAAAGAAATAGAAGCCTTGAAGCAAGAGATTTTTGTGATGAATGCAAAAGGTGGGGTTCTTTTGGAAGAAATTAATTTTGAAGAGGAAGAGACCTCTAGTGAAGAAGAGGAGATGGATCTAGAAGATGTGAGAACGATGAAGCTTTTGAAGGCTATGAAGAAGGATGGACATGGTAAAATAGATGTGCCTATGTATGGAGGAAAAATTGACAGTGAAGATCTCTTGGATTGGATTGGAGCCATGGAGAACTATTTTGATAGTGAAGAGATTGATGAAGGGAATAAGTTGAAGAAGGCTAAAACAAAACTGAAAGGACATGCTCTATTGTGGTGGAATTTTGTGCAAGATGAAAGGAAAAATAAAGGGAAAAGTAAGATCACTTCTTGGGAGAAAATGAAGAAAAAAATCAAAGGTAAATTCCTTCCTTGTGATTATAATGTTCAATTTCTTAAGAAGTTACAAAATCTTAGACAAAAGGAATTAGATGTGCAAGCATATATTGAAGAATTTTAGAGGCTAAGCATAAGAACCAAGAATGAAGAAGATGAGGAAGAAATGGTTTCTAGGTACTTGAATGGTCTAAGATATAACATTCAGGATCAAATTAGCTTGTTGGCACCAAAATCAGTTGAACAATGCTTTCAAATGGAAATGAGGGAAGAAGAAAATATAAAGAGGAGACAAGAGAAGGAAACAAGAGGAAGAGGCAACACTTCTAGTGGTAGATGATTTAATCCTATATCAAAGCCAAATAATGAGAGTCAAGGAGATGTCAAGAAGGAGCAAGACCAATCTGATTTCAGAGGTGGATGGAGAGGTACAAGATGCAGATTTTGTGGGGGAAGAAATGCAAACACTTTCTCAAGAAGATGTTATAATTATCAAGAATTTGGACACCCATTTTTCAAGTGTCCTCAAAGCCAAGGTTCAACATCAAGTGGTGATAGGAAGAGTCAAAGAAGAACACAACTGCTCCAAGAAGAAGAATGTGAAAGTTCAAGCAAACTTGTTGATACAGAAGAGGGAGAAGAAATTATGGTAAGAAGAACTTTGTTGCAAGCACCTAAGGAGGAAGACTTGAGTCAAAGAAGGAGTCTATTCAGAACCTCATGCAAATGCAAAGGTAAAGTGTGTCAAGTTGTTATTGATCCAAGTTCTCAGGACAATATGGTATCTAGGGAGATGGTAGATAAGTTGAAATTAGAGAAACTACCTCATGTAGCATCCTATAAGGTTTCTTGGGTGAATGATAGTCAAACCTTAGTGGTGAATGAGCAAGCCTATGTGAATTTCTAGATAGGGAATAAAAAGATAGGGTCTTGTGTGATATATTTCCAATGGATTGTTGTCATTTTCTCTTGGGGAGACCATGTAAATTTGATAGAAGGTCCATGTATGATGGCTAGGAGAACACCTACACAATTAGGAAGGATCATAAGATTTTCAAACTAAATCCTTTGTAGGGTAGTGCAAGAGATAAAGGTAAATCCAAAGTTGTGATTTTTGGAAAAAGGGAGCCTTTAAGGATTGAGGACAATATGTTTGCAGATATGGAGAAGGTTATTGGTGCTAGGATAGTAGGAAAGGCACAAATAAATGATGCAAGGACAACTAGAATTTTAGAGTTGGAAGATGAGTCTAAAGGTAGGGTAACAAAGCTTGTCATGTTTCAGAAGAAAGCACTTGAAGGGTAGAGTTTGAAGGTGACAAGGATGAGCATTTGAAAGAAACTTTTGTGTTGGAGAGAAAAGGTGAGATTAAGGAAGTTAGTGTGGTCATGAATGATAAGAATGAGTTTAGAAGTTTTGTAGCAGAAAATGTGAAGAAGGAACCAGGTAAGAAGGTTGAGATGGTGATGGATTGGCATGGGAATGTCATGATAGGGGCGGTGGTGTGTCCTTTGGTGCAAGGAGGAGTTGCAAGGATAAAGGGAATTGATGGTACAAAGGTACCCAAGTCTGATTAGACTGTTATAGTCATCCAAAGGGGGATTGGAACAAAGGAGGAAGGAAAAACTAAGCATGAAAGAGTAACGAAGGAAGGGATAGGTCAGAAAGCACATACTAAGGGTTGGTTTAGAGGTATGAGGACAACAAAGTTCACATGTTTTAGTCAGAGGGTAGTGAGGAGACCTCCTACATGTCTGATTTCAAGAAGGCAACCTTATGCAAGAGCCATTCAAGACATAGGTGCAAGGTGTGTATCAAGAATTCATTGTCTCAGCCAAAGAAGGATGTTTGCAGATTAGAGAACATGTGGAAGCCAATATGAAGATGGCACAAGTTACAACTCATGGGACATGAGCTCTTCTTCAGGGGGGTTGTATGGTGCAGGAGCACCAAGCCTCCTAAAATGATACTCAATGGTAATGTATTGGATTGTGTTTAGGTTAGGAGAGTTTGAGTTTTTTTTCAATAAGGTCTAATTTAGACCATTCTCATGTATCCAAAGTGATTTGGAGTTTTCATTTGATGATTTGGCTATAACTTGTAATTATCTTAAAAGTTGTCAAGATGGTCAAATGTTGTCAAGGTAAGTAGAATAGGTATTTTTATTTAAGGATTCATGTGTTCAAGGTGGATGAGGTCTAGGAAGTCATTTAAGAGGGTCTAGGGGATTCAAAAACAATAAAGAGTTAAAACTTGAAAAGTACCAAATTTGCGAGTTGCATAAATGCAACAAATTTGTAAAAGCAACGGTCAGTTTTTGAAAAAGTGGTTGGTTTGTGGTTGTAGACATTGGAGGTAGTTGATTAATGTTGTTTCCATTTCAAATAGGCCTTCAAGGCTTGAAACAAGGCTGGTTGAGAAGGATTTTTGAAGAATCAATACAAAAAGAACATTTCTCACTGTGTTTTCTTTGTTTTTCCAGATTTCCTTCTTCTATATGGGTTGTACAGACTCATAAACATTATGAATTTCACTACTTAGTGTAGAATATTGTGTTACCTTTAAGATGAACTCATTTTGAGGTTCTAACTCTAATTTATGTGGAAGATCTCCTTGGTTTTCTAGAACTGCTTGTGTGAGGGCAGCAAAGGCTCTGTTTGGAAATTTAATGATGTAAATTTCCATTCCATCTACTATCTTCACCTGTGCCTTGATGGAATGGCATAATAAAGTGTTAGGATAGGTTTTATTTTTGTTTGAGTGCAGGGAATGTAAGTTGGGGTGTAACCTAAGGCCTTAGAAGGGTGTTTCCATGGTGAAAAAGAAGGTGCAGACCTGTAGAGTGGTGGTACAACATTGCCAAAGGGAATATGAGAGTTTCTAAAGCTTGAGGGGGTCTAACTTGAATTTTTTGAATAGTTGGTGTCACCTGGAGGGGTTGGCAATATGCTTTTTCAATAGGGGTGCTTTAAAACCCTAGGCTCCTAGGCTACAAGGAGAGTTTTTGAGTAGGGAATTAAATCAAGTGTTTGGGGCCCTAAAACCTGGTGAATCCTTTATTTTGAGGCATAATTCAAGACTATTTCTAGTTGTTTCAGTTTGGGTTTGAGATCTTGGAGGGGTTCATTTGTAAATTTGACCTAGTTGGAAGCCTAAATCGGTGGAAAAGTAATTTTTCTCAACTTTTCTCCAAAGGAGTCATATGGGGGGTTAAGGTATATTTTTTAACTTTTTAATGGGTATTTGAATCATCCATTTTTTTGGTAAGTGTTTTGGGGAGATATGGAGGAAGGTTCCTACAATCAGGTTAGGAATGCTACTAAGGCGGGCTTAAGCAAATATTGAAAAATTGTAGAATTAGAGTGCTTTGTCTTTGAAGGTTGTTTGGTGATCAGTCACTTAGCATATTGTGAAGTCTACAACCCCTCTCTAGATCACTTTATTATTGTTTATTACATGAAAACTATTTTGTAAAACTATAGATTGGAATACACAAGGTATTGTAAAAACAACAACCCACTCACTGTTGTAAAACCAGATCTACTATTTTGAAACACTACTTTTGAATGAAATATATTTTATATTACTCTTTATTAGTGTTTATTACTATATTTTTTATTACTGTTTATTACTATATTTCAATATGGCCATTTAAAGGTGAAGTACATCAGACATATACAATGCAATATCATGGGTACAATTAACAATGTATGAATGAGCAAGAAGTTTTCAGCTGATTGTGTCATGAAACTTCAAGCAATAGTAGGACAGTCACCTCAAGATTTAAGTAAACCTATGGTCAGAACTCTCTTTTCCATTATCAATTTATTCCCAATTTCATCCATGATTGATTAATTGTTTTATCTTTTCCCTTTGGTTTAACATATGACAACTGTCCTTATCATTATGTTTTCCTTTTTTTTCTTTTTTTTCATATGATAGAGTTTTGAATGTATTGAATACTTTAATGAGAATCTAAGCAAGGTTGATGGAGCATGTGGGAAAAAAGTATCTACAAAGGTGCATGAAATTATTCAATACATTCAAAGCTCTATCTCTTTTCCTACAAGAAATCCAACAGAATCCCCAAAATATTTGTTATGAGAATTGTATGACATGACGTACTAGAAAGTATGTAATGATAAAAAGGAATCTTCTCTAAAAATGCTTGGAAAGAAGTAGACCAAAGTGAATGAGATAGATAATGTATTGTGTGAAGAGGTTGTTCCTGCTCATGAGAAGTGGAGGAAGGAGCATGTGTAGTATGTGCAAGGAGAAAATGGCAATGCAGAAGTCAATTAACTCAATTTTTTTTCTATTGCATATGAATTTGTGCAAGAAAAGAAAGAGAGATGATGTTATAAGTGGAGTTGAAAAAATGAATCCAAGCATTCTTGAAGTTAGCAATTCCATGGAACAAATGTAATTGGAGATGGATGATAAGGAAAAGGCAATACTAGATCTAAGTGAAAAAAAAGAGAATCAGTTGGGTAGAGGCATGAAAGTCTTATCAGAAAAGGAAGAAAAGTTCCCTAATGAGCTTTCCAAAAGAAATTTCTGCGTACTCTAATGATAAATACACTGCAAAAACAATAGTTGGAAATGATCAAAGTGGAGAAAAACAACCAAAGACTAAAATTAACCACCTAGAAAAGGAATTAGAACACAAGAAGAAGCTTCCATGGTCAATAGTAGAGGAGCTTAATGCCATTCAGAGAGAGCTACAATCTAAAATATAGGAATTTGATAAAAAATACAACAATGGAAGGTGTTGTTGCACAATTGATAGGTCAAAATTCAAAGGTGTTGTTGCACAAATCATAAAAGTTTAAGATGCCACAACAATAGCTGCGTTGGAGGTTGGTGGAGTAGGGAATTTGTGTAATATCGTAGTCGATACGAAATAGATAGGAAAGCTCCCACTTCAAATAGGACATCTACATATAGGAGTAACAATTATTCCTTTAAACAAAATCCAATCCCATACCATTTCCTCAACAACTCAACAGTCACTAGCCAAATTGTTGAGCAATGGAAATGCAAGGCTGCCACTATCTCTTGTTGCATATGAAGATGAAATTGAACTAGATATGTAATTTGTATATCGCAGTGTATGAGTTTGTAGCAATTCAGATGTTGTAAAGGAGAAGTTTTTCAGCCAAGTAGTCTTTCTATTGGTGGAAGTGATTGGCGAGGAGGTGAAATGAATGGGCTTGGATTTTGTTTAAAGGTATAATCATTACGAATGTATGTAGATGTCCTATTTGAAGTGGGAGCTTTTTTTTTTTTTTTCGTATCCACTATTGCATTACACAAATTCCCTTCTCCACCAACCTCCAATGCAACTATTGTTGTGGCATCTTAAAAATTTATGTTGTGCAACAACACCTTTGACTTTTGACCTATCAAAATGCTTTTCAAGACCATTATAGGTAAGTTGCATTTCCTGCAACTATTTTGTGCATTTGTAGGACCATTATAGGTAAGTTGAACTATTTTGAACTTCAATACATTGTTTTCGTACAGTGTGCATAACAAAAAGTGGTAATTGAACAAGAATTGAGAAGTGAGTCACAAATCTATGTATTTTCCATCATGCAACTATTATGTGCATTTTTTGTTTGGAATGTATGACGAAAATGTAATGGAATGTTTTTTGAAAGTAAGGGTTGTTATAAAATATGAAGGTGAACTTCAATACATTTTTTGTTACAGTCTACATGAAAGAAAGTGGTCATTGAACAAGAATTGAGAAGTGAGTCACAACCCTGTGTGTTTTCTATCATGCAACTATTCTATGCATTTTCTATTTCAAACGTATGGAGATATTCAAATGCAATGTTTAATCAAACCAAGGGTTGTAAAATATGAAGGTGAAATTCAATAAATTGTTTTTTTACAGTATGCATAAAATAAAGTGGTCATTGAACAAGAATTGAGAAGTGAGCCACTTGACCCTGTGTGTTTTCCATCATGCAACTATTATGTGCATTTTCTGTTCAAAATGTATGACGATATTGAAATGAAATGTTTTCTGAAAGTAAGGGTTATTATAAAATATGAAGGTGAACTTCAATACATTGTTTAACAAGAATTGAGAAGTGAGTCACAACCTTGTGTGTTTTCCATTTCCTGCAACTTTTTGGTGCATTTTATGATCAAAACATACGAGGATATTGAAATGAAATGTTTGTTGAAAGTAAGGGTTGTTAAAAAATATGAAGCTCAACTTCAATACATTGTTTTGTTACAGTCTGCATAACAAAAAGTGCTCATTGAACAAGAATTGATAAGTGAGTCACAACCCTGTGTGTTTTCCATTTCCTGCAACTTTTTTAACTATGCGGAGCCCCCACCTCTACCATGGAACTCCCACATGTCAAAATAGTTTGGGATTTTATTGAGGACAAACTCACAATAGGGTTTCCTCAAAAAATATTGTGGTTCCTCATTGTTGTTACACATGGAGGATGGTCAAAAACCTTCCACCACCTTTCCCAAAAACAGTTATTTATCCCTTGGTGGTTGCACCAATGGATAGGGAACCTCTTGCATGCAGGATGTAAGGGTTGATTTGTTTTAGGGTTCGTGAATAGTGCACACAAGTCATATATTGTAAATTTTCATCTTTAACTTGTTTATATGATAATTTTTTGGCATAAAATTATCTAAGCTCTCATCTCTTCTAGAATCGGCTATTTATTTACTTGCTAACTAAATCTACATGAGATATTATGGATTGAAGTGATTGAGAAAGTGTGGTACTATGTGAGGTTGTGCTTGAAGGATCTCTCAACCTTGCAATTAACTCCTCAATTTTTATTTTTTTTTATTTTCAATTTGCCCCATCAAATTTTCTTATGTTCTTGGAGCATGATGAGGAATTGTTGGAGGTATTTGTTGAGGTTGTTATTCAACAAGTATTTTAGCATGAGGTGAATTAGGATTTTTTGGATGATTTTAAGGAGGATTTGGGGGTGCATTAACAATTCCTTAAAATGAAATAAATTTACACCAAAAAACATACTCAATCTACCTATTTAATACCAAATTCACACAAAAAAACAATAATAACTTTCTCCTTTGACCTCCCTGATGTCGTTGTGGCATTTTGACAAAGATTTGGAAAAAAAAATGGAGCGATTTTTGGCTTCCTAGAACATGAGCACGTCTTGGAGGGTTTGCAAGCCGCGAGAAAACTTTGCAATAACAGAGAAGTGAAATGAAATGAAGTTTTTTTTTTTTTTTTTTGCTTAAATAAGAAATAACGTGAGTGTGTTATAACATGATTGCATTATAGCTTTTTTCAATTTTGAAAGTGGGGTGGTCACTTTTTAGCCTCCCATCTTTCTGGACCCACCCTGTTGCATTATTTATGATAATCTTATGATGACTATTTATTGATGCTTGGATGTTTACATTTATGCCATGTGTTATGCCCTACCTACAACATGTATTATTGGACTTGATTGTTACTATGGGGAAAATATTAGGGGTAGAATTAGACTTATATGTACTTTCATGATAATATCTTTCATAAATCTACACCTACAAACATCTTTTTAATTTGATTACACACTTGATTTCTCATGAACCTTATCCACTCTTTGGGTCCATCTTTAGTTCATGATTTTCTTATATTAGGGGCAACATTATGCCTTGATGTTCATTACTAGATCTTACAATCTTACATACATGCACTATATAGCAAACATGTATTACATGATTATTATTCAATTGTCATGCATTTGCAACATAAATGATGTGCTTACATGTTGATTTTTTAATATATATTATCTAATTGTCACATGATTCTTATTTTGACAATTTATTACATGCCTCTACATGTTTTTCAATGATTTTATGCTCCAATGCTCATATCTACTTTATTACTTCTAATATCATGCATTATTTCTCCTCTCCTTCAATTATTTCCATCTTATAAATGCAACCAATCAAATGGTATATATTATTGATAATAATTTACACATGGTTGAGATTTCAAATAGTGACTTGTGTTAGACATATAATCACCACCATACCTACATAGAATTTTTATTGCATGACACACTCTAATTATAAAAAGGCCTATTGATACATTACATAGAAACTTATGATTGTATTTTATAGAACTTTTATTGCATGACATGCCCAAATAAAATAAAAAGAGTTGTGACTGCATTACATAACCCTTATTACATGTCATGCTCACTTGCATGAAGACCTGTTAGCCCATTGCAAGAAAAATTATCACTACATCATGCAAAATCACACCACCAAATTAGGTGGAGATATATTGCATAGTCATATTTCATGTTCCATGTTACATTGCAACATTACTTGGAATATTATCATATTATTTTTTGTACATGTATAATTTTCTAACCCTTCTCTTTTGTACTCCTTTTTATTTTTCATAAATAGTTAAATTATACTTGCATTTTGTGATTAACTTAATAATAATGTAGAAGTTGTTCATTATATATCCTTTTTCTATTTTTTAGGTTTGATGAAGTGTTCATATTACATTAAATGGATCCTGTATTTTTTTTATGAGTGTCTATGTATTTAATCTTATGTTGAATAAGAATGTCTAGATACACTTTGAAATGCATACTCATGATACATTTGTGCACACATCAAAATAGAGAAAAAAATATAATAGATAAATTATTAATACCTATATCATTTCCCATTTAGTTTTCTACCCACCTTGGTGGAATTTCTAAAATCCAATAATATATGGACAAGTGGAACCCTTGTTCTATGTTTTTCCAAATTTAACCCTAATACATGACACCCTATCCATACTTATTTTCAATACATTTGATCACCTTCTCAACATTATTATTTCATTATCTGGGTTAATTTTTGGACCGTGCTTTAGATTGTCCTTTTGGCATGCAAGAATGAACCAAACATTTAACATTTAAAATTGAATTCCAAGATTCTTGCCCTTTCTTACTATCCAATATGAGTTGATTTAACAAATATTGGTATGGAATTTTGTTGTATTTTTGTATATAATGGCATTCAATGTGTAGTTAATTCATACAAATTAACAATTTGAAAAGGTATTATAACACACATTGATTTTATAAAGGGATAAAGAATCAACCACACCATTTTGATATAGGCTATCTACATGCTTGTGTATGTTTTCTTCAAGATTCCTCATTACTATTAATCTAGCTCAACAAGGGGGTTACCATAAGAGAATATGTTTCCAATCAGCATACCAATCTCCTAAAGGTGTTTGTAAACACTACCTTGGCCATATACAACTACTAAAGAAGTAAAGGTGAATAGGTTAATAAAGCAACATTTTTCTAGATCACTCCTATGGTACAATTTAATATCACATAATAGATTGAATCCGCATGTATTAGGATTGAAAGTGACGGGTGTAGAATTGAATTGTACATAATAATGTGTTACACAAATTCTAACATGTTCATCAAACAAAAGACAATCAATTTCTATATTATAATAAATAAATCTTACATGATATTAATAAACTTATTCTATTATTAATGATATGTGCAAGATCATCATGGAAAAAATAGGCCCTTAAGTGGCGATGAAAATTCTGAAAAATCAAAGTTAGGCAACTTGACGTAAAATTTTAAGTTATCTATATTATTTCAAAAATATGTAAGAATAGAATCAATAGAAAATTGAATGTAGTTTCTAAAATACTAAGTTTATTTATTTTTTTAAATATATTTGGTGAAAATTTGAAATTTCAATGCAGTAGTACTTAAATTTCAGGGAAAAAATAAGAAGTAGGCGTCTGTCTGACCACCCTAACCACAATAAAATGATAATATTTTTTTATAAGATTTTAGATATAAGTAGAGGAATCATGTCCCGATGTTATGCATATATTTTGTAAAAAAAATTCACGTAAATAATTAATTATGAATTTTTTATTACAACTTTTAAAAAATATAAAAACTCGCATGCTTGACGTGTGTTTTAGATTCAAAAAATGTGCTACCGTTTGAAAGCTATAGATGTTTTTCAATCAACTTATCAATCAAGACTTTAGTCGTAATTCAAATAGAAAATGAATAATAATAATTTATTAAATTCAAAGTAAAACATAATTTATATTGGTGGGAAGTTGAGAATCTCCTTTAAAAACCCTTTTTGTTTCATCAATTTAGGGTAAAAAAAAGTCGTTGGCCACATGGGCGAAGTCTAGAAAAGCAAGGTAAGTTGTTAAACGTGATTTTTGTGTTGACTTCTTAGGATTGGAATCTCCTAGCCAAATTCCAAAGCAAACTCGAGCCTAATCCCTAGGTAGTAGGGTTTGTGTCAGACATATCAGATATCCGATTCAAATCGGATATTTGGTCCAAATCGGATATCCGGTTTGAATTATATATAATTTTAATATATGATTTTATATAAATTTTATATATCATTTTATATAATTTTTATTTTATATAAAAAATTTAATATGGTTTTTAATATATAATTTAAAAAATGCAATAAATAGTTTATAGTTTATTTTAATATATCTAGTTGAGAATATACAATATAGTTTATAATATAATATATAATATATGATAATCTCTTACGAAATTATGTATAATATATAATATGTTATATTATTATGTATAATATTTAAATGTTATTTATATATTTTAGTTAATTTATAAATATTTATATATATATATAAAAATATATAAAATACTATATAACTAACTAATATTACTAATGTATAAAATATTTAAATATTATCTCTTTCTCTCTCTCTCCCTCCCTCTCCCTTCCCCCTCCTAATTATCTCTCCCTCTCTCTGACCCTTCTTCCCCTC